>JGVQ01000061.1:0-437761 GCA_001007845.1 Nigrograna mackinnonii | reverse complement strand
GCTCTTGCTCTTGCTGTTGATGTTGCTGTAGCTCTTGCTCTTGCTGTTGATCTTGCTGTTGCTGTGGCTGTGGCTGTGGCTCTAGATGGTATAGATCCGAAGTCCCTTTTGGGGGAGGCGGCGACGGCAGCGTCTTCTTGCTCTTCTTCTTCCTCCTCTCTTCCTCTTCCTCCTCTTCCTTCTTTCTCTTCTTCTCCCCCCCAGTCCCAGCCCCGGTCGCCGCCTTGGACTCTTCCTCTCCCTCGTCTTTCGCCGAGCCTTTAGGTTCTAGTTGGTCCAGATCCTCTGGCTGGCGCTGAGGCTGGGCAGAGCTACTTGAAGCCATGGATGATGGCTGCTGGTTGTTGAATGTCGCATTTTGTACGTTGAACGTCGCATGCTCAATGTTCACTGTCGCACGTTCTATGTTGAAGACTGAGGGTTGCATGTTGGCTCTTCAACGTTGAAGCCTGAAAGTTAAGGGTCGAAGATTGAAGGTTGGATGCTGAATCTTTAATGTCTTGTTATAAGATTGAGTTGAGCAATACCTTCTGCACTTCGGAAAGAATGTACTCTATTTTATACCCATCAATTGTTCCGTTTGTTCTTTCGGCACGTGAGACTAAAATTTTTGATGGCCTTGCAATTAGTCGTTTGTACAAAAAGCAAACTGAAAATCTTTAGGTATTTCAGTCCTCGCAAACATGTCAAGAAGTTTTCAAGAAACGGCAGCGCGAATATGACAGATTGAAACACGGCAAACAACAATTTAGCAGAGAAAATTATAAGGCAAATCTTCGGCCAAGTCCGAGAAATAGTATGCCAATTCAAAATTGTCACACCCAATTGCTTGCGCCAACACCTCCTCCATCATCTTTTGGTCCTCCTCACCTGCATAAAGTCTGTTGTGGGCGAAGGCAAGCTGCATCCATGCAGGCAGCCAGCAAAGCGATTGCCAGTCTACCAACACAACATCATAATCTACAATTGTTTTCCCATCATCATCCAGAACCGGCTTTCCCACAATGTTCTCGAATTTGAAATCGATGTGTGTAAGCTTCGGGCAACGATCTTTATCCCCAACCTTCGTCAATGAAGGGACAAAATCCTCAAGGAGGGATAAAGTAAGTGGGTGATACTCCTTCATGGATTCCCCTTGAGCAACCTGAAGCTGCAGACTGAGGAACATGGCGTCAACAAGGCTTCCGTATTTTTCTCGCGGGCACGGACCAAATGTTTGTTGTCCGGGACAGTGAAAGAGTCTCTCACGGCCTGGCCATGGCATATGGTGCACACGCCCATAGTATTCTTGACTTGGAACATTTCGCAGCTCCCGTAATTGATTGCCAATGTTTTGTATGAGCTTGCGTCGAATGGGAGGCTCAAGCGCACGCCAAGTAGCAGAATCCAGCTCCGTTCCTTCTATGAGTTCCATGACAAGATAGTAGAAAGTCGGGAGGTCAGATGTGGTCCATAGTTTATCAGTGAATGGTGTTTTGGGCTTTCCAACAGCTCCAAAAGGATCTTCGCCCCGATGCCAAAAGGCTGCATACACTTTTGGCACTCGGACTTTAGAATTGGCTTTCAGATACAATAGATTCTCGGCTTCCTAGATGTTTACACGTTAGTTGGGTTTCTTTCCAAAATGTACCTTAGGGCAAACCTTACTTGAAGGATTGTGCTTTCCACTGAGATCTTCACAGCGTACACATCAAATACTTGATTTACCCTTGACCCTCGAGTCTGGGCTATGAGATTCTCCCCTGCTGCTGCGCAATCAGCTGCAGTGGGGATTGGTTTGTCTTTCGGGCCAATACGTTCTTTGACCTCGTAAGGAAATGTCGTATGAACCAGCTGTTCCATCGGCGGCAGACTCATCATCGGGAGACTGAACGGATCCACAGTGCCATAATGCTCAAAGAGAATTTCTGACTTGGACAACATATTGGAGACATGAACAGTGCTTCAGAAGGTTGAGGCATGCGGAGGAGTGCGCAGGCTTAATAGCGCCCGAGAACTCACACTGAAAAAAATATTTTCATTCAGTTGCGGGCCTTTGTCCCAATCCCATGTCCCAGTGCCACCACCACTGGAGCAGAGATAGTAAGGATCTAGACGTATAGTAGTAAGGTCAATTCCACCGAGACAATATCTGTGCTGCATAGTCGCCTTTCCTTCGGCACTTGGAAATTCTTCGCGCTTGCCGCGACAACACCTTGACAATCGGTTCCATGGATCTAATTTTGCATAGCCTCTAGCGTGATCTCATATCGTAAGATAATGTGTGGGGTCCCTCGTTAACAGCTTGATTATGTGTCTCTCCCAATCCGAGTCGCCCAGGAATGTATTTTGTGTAGTACGAGTGACCAAGCGACAGAACGGGAGGCCCACTTTTACGAGAGTTTCATTGTTACCAATTATCGTGAATAGACTTATATGCGCCGATTATCGGCTGTAGTCTCCCTGTACAGGCTGTCTATAGCTCCGGAACGAATATCTGAGGAATCCATAGAGCTAGTAACGCCCTGCTCACGTTTGATAGTAGCAGGTGCCGTTGTTCAATGCCTCTCTGCTACTATGATCGAAAACTCACAGTTGGCCTTCCTTAGAGGTTAACTCCGGTACAGATACATAAATAGGGCTCACTGTTGACAAAGAGATCGTTATCACGAGGTAATGGGCTAATCGAAGTCGCAGCTTGGCGCAACATTGACCCTCAAACATAAAGCCCTCTGGAATGCTTGAAGGATTACTTTAGGTGCATATTCTCATTCAATTTTCTTTCTAGCTGGTACAAACTCAAGAATCTGTCAGCAAACCCAGGTTTGGGCTGCTTGTAGACCGTGAGGGAGATATGCGGATAAGGCCTTGCTGCTAGTATAATGTCTTCGCAACACCGCCCTATTTCCCATAACCTGGCTTCCTGTCTTTATTCACGGGTAATCCTAGTCCTACTTGACCGATCGAATGCACGTAGCTTCAAATAGACTTGATGAACCAAACCTACAACTTGAAAGTTAAGAGAATATAAATGCGCATCAGATCGATGGCTATCATAGTGCACCAGTAAATGAAATACTGGTCTGTTATTCAACAAGAATGCACCACAAGTAAGGAATCTAACACCTCGGAACGCGGTCGCTCTATTTTAAAGCAAAATCAGTTGCTGCTGTAACCCTCGTTGGATGAAGCCTAACCAAAGAGATATCATAAGCACGTCGTCTTTAAGTCCTCGATGCGGATACCAGGAGATTTAACCAAATTAAGCACCTAGGGCACTTTCTTAGAAGCTGACGAGCTATAATTTGCAAAATCCAATGTCTGGTAGCCAAGAGTCTAGCAAACCCAATCCAGCATCAAGAAGAAGATACCCCAGACCCTAGAAGCCCTGCGCTGGCTTCTTGCTCCAAGCTCAACTTCATGTCGAGCCATGAGTAGAAGTTTGGCGAATGACAGAAAGTTTCATAAAGACCATCTCTAGCCCTATGTTTCTGTATAGGGCCTTGGCCCCGAAACTTGACTGAAGTACCATGCTTTGCCAGATTATGTAAAAAATCGGACGCCGAGAAGCTTGCATAGCGGAAGTTGCCCCCGGACGAGCCAGCGTCCGAAGAAACCGAAGTGGCGAGATAACGATTCATTGGCGCAATGAATTGTGCAGTGAGCTCAGCAAAGTGACGACGAATCAGGGGATCGAGCTCGTGAGTCTGAGCGTCGACTTTGAGGAGGGTGTCAACTTGCGATATGAAATGTGATTCGGACTTGAGGAATCGTTTAGATGGTGGGTGCGCTTCGATGCCACCGCCTGGCAAGTCGAGCAGTGCGTTGCGGCTTGATTTGCGGTGGAGCGAGTGATGCCTTTTCATAGGGACTGGACCGTCGAAGTTCTGGAGAAAGAGGATGTACGGTCTCGGTCGGTCTGCGTTCTCTATGGCGGAGAGAACTCGTTTGAGTAAGAACGGATTTGTGATCCCAATAATGAAGGGGCGAGGTGTGCCGCCATCGATACCTATACTCCGGAAATCCGTTTGCATAGTCATGTATGGTTTAATCTCGCCAGCATAGGGAACTGGGCGGATGAGGTCTGTCAGTGAGGAGACGGCTTCGCTACATAATTGTGGAGATTTGGCGATGACAATGACGCTTTCACATAGAAGAAGCTTTTCGAATAAGATGTAGAGGTCTGATATGCAGGGCATGAATGACATGAGGGTATCCCAGGATCCAAGGGGTTCGTACGCATAGAGCGAGGAGGATTTATCTGATATGAGGGGTGTCGAGCCAGGCAATCCCTGGAGAGGGAATGATTGATGGGGTGCAATATCTAACGTTATTATGGATCCAAGAAAGGGTAAATTGTGTCTCCCTATGGAAGGGGCCGGCCAACTGGCAATTTGATTGTAGGCGGCTTCGAGGGTGGTAGGGTCGCTGATGACTGCGCCGGCTTCTGTCATCTGGTGCAACACACGACTGTAGAAGGACAGGAAATTATGGTGAGACAGCAGAACTAGCGTTCTTTGATTGAAACTGCGTTTCATGGTGTGGTCAAACTCTTGCCGGAACACACAGCACCCGTAGAAGTTATTTGGGCTTCCATGAGGTGCTTGTGGCGAGCTGATTGTGACATCAGGTGAATTATTACTTATTGTGAAAGTAAAGGTCAAATCCTCTGCAGTCTCGGTATTTTGCTGCTCTGGAAAACTGCATATGGCTTAGAGTAATTCGGATCTTCGACACTCTGATACATCATACCTGTTGAAGCAGATAGCGGTTAAATCCGCAGTAGAAAAGGGTGCGTCAGGGGGGTATAGTATTTCAATCTCCGGACCTATACAAAATCATTTAACCTTGGTCTCCTAGCTCAAGGTGAAGGCTGATATACTGACCTATGTCGACATTAAAGTTACAGACGATACTTTGCAGGTCAGCAATTGCTTGGGGGAAAGGAGGCTGTGGCAATCTTACAAAGCGACTGCCCAGGAATGAAAATTATTCATCGTGTTGGTCGCCAGGTCCATTTTGTTGTATTCTCGGGGTCCCCCGTTTGAATGAAGAACCTTGGGGACCTCATCATCGGGCACTTCCATGTCTGGGTTCGCCAGACTGTGCGTTGGTGCTGGGAGGTTGGGGGGACACGGGGGGATAGTACCACCAAGCTTGGTTGGGGATAGCTTCAGGTTATGTATACGCCAAGCGAGAGCTACCGCAGGGGTCCCACATGAGAAGGCGTGTCATGGCCATGAACCATACAAAGCTATGTGAGGTCCTGTCTTGGTTTCTTTTCAGCGGCTCCGTCCAGATATCCAAAGAGACAGTTTTTGTTTTCGGCACCTGTCTCGTTTAAAGGCGGCATAGCACCTGCCCGCAGTGCCCGCAGTGCCCGCGGGGCCCGTCATCCACCTGCAGTCTCCAATCCCTCACCCCGGCGCTTCTTCTTTCCATTCAGCGGGCCTCGCCTCGGCACGATGACGTGCATCTAGAAGCTTTTCCGGCAGCACAGACGTGACCGTGACCGTGACCGCGATCTTGGCCTTGACCTTTGACCGTCGAGTCCAGGCAGAATATCTACATACAACATCACACATCTCCGCTTCTTGTTATCTCCACTCAACAATCCGCGCAGGCCACGCCCTGTCAGCCACTTCGACTATCCCTTGTGCTCCTCAACATGTAGACATCGCCTTGGCCCCACCTCACAATGGACCTCAACATCACGAAGGCGTTGAACGATAAGCTCTACGACAAACGCAAAAGTGGTGCCCTCGAGCTCGAAGGCCTCATTCGGGACTGTCTCGCTACGCAGGATCACGTCAAAATAGGGAAGGTTGTACATCAGCTCTGCCATGAATATGCCTACGCTGTTCACCAGCCACATGCACGGAATGGCGGCCTCATTGGTCTTGCCGCAGCCTCAATAGCACTTGGGCCAGTACGTATAGATGGCATGCGGCTCTTCGATAATGTAATTCACATCCACATAGGAAGTAGCCCGCTACCTAGAAGAAATCGTCCCTCCTGTCCTCGCCTGTTTTTCCGACCAAGATGCCCGCGTTCGGTATTACGCATGCGAGAGCATGTACAATATAGCAAAGGTCGCAAAGGGGGAGATCTTGGTCTATTTCAACTCAGTTTTTGATGCTCTATGCAAAGTAGGGCCTCATGCTGACCTGTGACTACAACATGCGCTGACTGTCACTGTAGCTTGCAGCTGATTCGGAGCTTTCGGTCAAGAATGGCGCGGAGCTGCTCGATCGGCTGATAAAGGACATTGTAGCAGAGTCCGCAGCATCCTACGTATCCGTTTTACACAACCCAGAGGGGAACGGAGGAGAAGACGGTGCTGCTGATGAGGAACAGCATCCCGAAGACTTGCCCACCGCTTTTTCCCTTGAGCGATTCCTCCCACTTCTTGAAGAGAGGATAAACGTGATCAATCCATTCACTAGAACCTTTCTGGTTGCTTGGATAACCTTGCTCGACTCCATTCCTGACCTTGAACTTGTGGCATACCTTCCCCGATTCCTGGGAGGACTCTTCAAGTTCCTGAGTGACCCTAACCAGGATGTCCACACGGCTACCCAAATGTCGCTTGATAGGTTTCTTAATGAAATTAAGATTATAGCGCGCGTGAAACGCGGGATTGCAGAAAGCCGGAAAAGCCAAGGTGACGACGGCCTCAAACAGTCAACTTCCAGTACTAGAAGCGGGGCCGATGCGGAAAGCGAGACTGGTAGTGTGGCTGTAGAGGACCACGACACGGAGAATGAGAGAGATGATGGAAGTGTTATTAGTGACACTTCAACCGCGGATCTGAAATCAGCCAGCGGCGAGGACGACTGGATTCCGGGTCAAGACGTACAGGTAGATCACACAAAGATCTTGGATATCCTCGTAAACTTCCTGAGCGATTCAAATGGTAAGGTGAACTTTATTATGGGCCGCTTTCTGAGTCTGACGTTTTACAGAAGAAGAAATCCAGCTCACCGCTCTACGGTGGATCGACAGCTTCTTCGCAATATGTCCAGAGGATATAATGCCATTCGTTCCTCGCCTCCTTTCACATGTTCTACCGACAATGTCTCACGATGTCGACACTGTTCGGCAAGCTGCCAATAGAGTCAACACATCGCTCATGGATTACATTATGTCCCTTTCGGAAGACCACCATACTACCGATCAGACCGCAAAAGGCCCCATACAGTTGCCAAACTCGTTGTCGGCATTGGGGAAAGAATTGACCGGCGTGGAGCGCCGGGATTCGAATTTGTCTAGCCGGCTGCTGAAGACCGTGATTCGAGACCAAGCGAGTGAGGTACGTCCCGTGGAAAGCAAAAGCACACGCACACCGACCCCAGCGGAGGACCGTGGACCTTCACCACGCCCTGGACCTGAACTCGATTACCAAGCGGCTGTGAACGCTCTCACACTTCAATTTCTAAATGAACACGAAGCTACTCGCGTTGCCGCCATAGCGTGGCTTATTATGTTACATAGGATGGCACCAGGAAAGGTAATGTCAATATCTCATGTCGCGTCCGTCTCCAATACTAATCATCCGGACAGATCCTTTCTGTTGAAGACGGGACGTTCCCTGCACTTCTCAAGACACTCTCAGATCCTTCGGAGGCTGTCGTCACACGGGATCTTCTCCTACTTTCACAAATATCCAAGAACAGTGACGATTCCTACTTTACTTCTTTCATGGTCAATCTCTTAAAACTGTTTTGCACTGATCGGCGTCTCCTCGAAACTCGCGGCAACTTAATCATTAGACAACTATGTGTCACGCTTAGCGCGGAGAGGATATATCGCACGATGGCTGATTGCTTAGAGAGGGACGAAGTTAGTCTCTTCGCGTTTGGTGAATACACATGCTGACCACTTTTAAGGATGTCGAGTTTGCTAGCATTATGGTACAAAATCTCAACAACAACCTCATCACCGCCCCGGAGCTAGCAGACCTTCGGAAACGCCTTCGCAATCTTGATTCAAGGGTATTTTGCCAACATACTGTGGCTACATCTCGCTGAGATGCTAATTTGATCAGGACGGCCAATCATTCTTTGTGACTCTTTTCAAGTCTTGGTGCCACAACGCTGTCGCTACGTTTTCATTATGCCTGTTAGCCCAAGCTTATGAGCAAGCATATCATCTCCTGCAAATATTGTATGTCTCCAGAGCGTATTCGAGTAGCTATAAGTTGACTGAATCATTTAGTGCGGACCTTGAGATGACGGTCAATATGCTTATTCAAATCGATAAGCTTGTGCAACTTCTCGAATCACCGGTCTTTACCTGTAAGGCCCACTGGACCTTAAAAACATGATCACAATCCTAACTCACGCCAGACCTGCGAATTCAACTTCTTGAACCTGAGAAGTACCCTCATCTATACAAGTGCCTGTATGGCCTGCTTATGCTACTTCCCCAATCATCTGCGTTTGCTGCGTTGAAGAACCGACTCAATAGTGTCAGTGCAATCGGCTATCTCCATATTGCCCCGCGCACGTACGTCCCCTCCTCCAATTATAATCATTTGAGGCAAAAGAGCTCAGACACCGGTTCCGCCAGTAATCCACAAGGCCAGGCTGTTTCCAGCTTTGAGCGAACGAATCGGCTGAAGGCACGGGAAGATGGAGGTGTCAAATGGGTGGAATTGCTCGACAAATTCAAGGGAACACAAGAAAGAGCTCGACGTTCACAACGAATGGCGAGCTTCGGAGAGGATATTGGTGCCACTCCAAACCCAGAAAAGGAGAAGCGACCCCCGGATGTTCCACCCAAGAATCCCGGCCTCCGACCAGGATCTGCTGCAAGCGTGGGTAGGCCACTGCCTGCGCAAGCTATGCAAGCTCAAGGGCACAAGTCAAAGACTAGCTTGAGCAATCTAGGCCGATTCGCTGGTGGGGTAGCTGGTAGGAAGAAGAAGTAGTTTGATAGGGGTTGAGTACTTCTATTCTTCCTAGGATTACATGATAGGGATTCATCCACTGGGTATCAAGTACTTGGGAGTTTGGGTATATGGGGCATTGCATGACTGTCCTGTATGGCTTCTTATCGATGTTTTCCTTTCCTGTGCCTTATGCCGTCACCTGGAAGTTCTTTGGAGCCTGGAGAAGTGATAGGGACATTTTTTCCACTAGCTTTTTTAATAACCCAGCTTTGGACAATCTCTTTGATCTCTGGCTTCTTCTTTTCTTTCTTTTTCGCTTCCTTGACGCGCCTCACATATCCGCTGTATATGACAACTTCAGCTACTGCGATGAGCAGGCTTCCGGCCATGCTCAACCCAAGGCGTTTGGGAACACTCCAATACCGAGCGGCATACCATATAAAGGCGCTACTAGCGATTATAGAGACGAGAATATTTATGATGAGTATAATTTGACGGTGAACTTCCTCATAGCTGACCTCGTCTACTTCGGAGTGTACTGTTGCTGCATCATAGTGAGCGTGCGGTGAGGTGGGAAATCTATGGGCGAAGGTTTCCTGCGCAGGAGGTGGATTGAGCATTCGTTCGTATGCCCTTGCCTCTTCTTCTCGACGCAGACGTTCCATCAGAGCTTTGTATTCAGGGGTCTGTAACTGTTTAGAGCATGTTGGACACTTGCAAAGCGACCACTTACGGGCTCCTTTTTGGGGGGAGGAGGTAGGATGTATATATTGGACCCTCTCAAGAGCGCGTCTAAGCGGTATGATACATTGTCCTCTTCATTTGATCGGCTCTGGATTCTGTCTGCGTATTTCTTTAGTAGCTTAGAGAGGTCAATCAGCTGGCTGTGGGATACGGGGTTTCCGGGTTGCGGCTCGGCCAAGGGGGGTTCTTCAGATCGTTGCAGCTTTGATAGATCATCTGCCGCCAATTTCTGAGCTTCCAGGATCGCCCGCACTATGGCGGGCGTCATTGTTAGGAGGACCATCCTGACTTGAGTGTAGTCGAGAATTGTCGGGGCCTGGAGCTTCGAAGGTCGCCGTGTCGCCGTACTTTAGGCTTGGCGCCGATGCTAGCGTCATGATTATTTGGGACGTTCCAAAACTTTCCGATCAGAAGGGTCATATCCGCGACGACCCATTCACTGCCATCCCCAGCTTCAATTCCTCTCCGGAGCATTCAATTGCACACTCCCGGGCTTCCACATCTGAAAACCCTCGATGACGAGCCGTTCCACTCGTCTCGCGACGAGCGCATGGCGGCATTCACCCTCTTACTCGTGCCTTTCACGATGTCCTCACACCATTTCGTCCACCAACCCCCAAGCTTCCACATTCTACCATCCTCCGAGGCGGCGTGATCAGTCGTCATGGGCTGCAGCAGTCTCTGCTGCTCAACACATGTTCAATGCCCCCGCCCCAGATCCCAATTCTCCAATATCGATCGATCCATTCCGCACAGTTGCAAAGGAGATGAAATTCTTGACAAAAAATATAAGACAATTACTTGGATCAGGACATCCAAGTCTAGATACAGTAGCAAAGTACTACACTCAGAGTGAGGGAAAATATGTGCGGCCAATGCTTGTCTTGCTCATGTCTCGCGCCACTGCGCTCACACCAAAGGTTTCAAGAGGTACAAACCCGCTTTCAGTGAATAGGCCTATCACAAACCCGAATATCCTTACCGACGAAAACCCTTCGGCGCCTGATTTCTCGAATCTCACATCTTTATCCCACGACACTGCCTACACAGCAGAAGATTCTGACATCCTACCATCGCAACGCCGCTTAGCTGAGATTACCGAATTGATTCATACTGCCTCACTCCTCCATGATGATGTTATTGATCATTCAGTATCACGACGATCCGCACCCTCCGCAAATATTGAATTTGGCAATAAAATGGCTGTCCTAGCGGGTGACTTCCTTCTTGGCAGAGCCTCTGTGGCACTTGCGCGACTGAGAGATCCAGAGGTCACAGAATTACTTGCTACGGTCATTGCGAACCTCGTCGAAGGGGAATTCATGCAGCTAAAGAATACCGCACGGGATGAGAAGAATCCCGCATGGACAGAAGAGACTGTCTCATACTATCTCCAGAAAACATATCTCAAAAGTGCGAGTCTGATTAGCAAGAGTTGCCGAGCTGCAGCAATATTAGGCCAGAGTTCACCAGACGTGGTTGAAGCTGCTTATTTGTATGGAAAGAACTTGGGACTGGCGTTCCAGCTTGTTGATGACATGCTCGATTACACAATCTCAGGCGAAGAGCTGGGAAAACCTGCAGGTGCTGATTTAGAATTGGGTTTGGCGACCGCGCCATTGTTGTTTGCATGGAAGGACAACCCCAGTCTGGGAAAACTTGTTGGCAGGAAATTCTCTGGGGAGGGTGACGTGATTAGGGTACGTACAACTGATATCTGGACTTAACATGTTTTGACGCTTGAGATAGGCTCGCGAAATCGTATCCGAGAGCACCGGGTTGGAACAGACCCGTGCTCTTGCCCAAGAATACGTCGATAAGGCAATTCAGGCCATCAGTGGGTTCCCCGAAAGCGAGGCAAAGACTGGCTTAATCGAGATGTGCACAAAGGTGATGAAGAGGCGGAACTGAAAGGACCATTTTTGGCTCTATAACTGTAATATAAGCAAATAAGCGAACCAAAAAGGAGCCCGGATGAAAACAGGATGGCGTTATTCGATATCGTCCGTCTTACATATCACTCTTCCTGTATCTTGTACATATACTGTATTTACGCTCCGCTATTAGAGTGAACATTAAGCACGTTGTAAGAATTATAAAGCGAACAAGCAAAGGCACATTAGTCCTTAAGTTGGAGATAGGTGTGATCTCTTTTTCATTGCGACTGGGTATCTAGCTCAAGATGAATTATTGGAGGAAAGAAGCACTCGGGAGACCAAAATCGTGGCAAATTCAGCTGGAAAGAGCTGAACGTAAGAATATCCAAGAAGATGCCTGCTGCTTACAGACAACAGGATAGCGGGAAGAATTATCGGTGCCGACTAATATGAATAAGGGGGTAAATCAGCTCCATCTCCGTTCACCGCTGGCTCCACCGGGGCTGGCTCGTTCATATTCTCTTCTTGGGCCCGCCAGACTCGCACAGTCTTATCCAGACCGCCACTCACAATGAGTTGGTCGGTTGGATGCGTGTCGACGGCTAGAACAGGAGCTTTATGCCCCTCCAGTCTCTGCATCACGTTTTTTGAACTGACATCCCACAAGACAATCGTGTTGTCCTCGCTTCCAGACGCAACAAATGCATACTGATATGGAGGTGGCCCCCCATACGTCCCAAAAGCTCCTGCAATGCTGTATTTCTTGTTGACATGGCCCTGATATGTCTTGACACATTTGCCCTTGCCTTCAATATAGTTCCATAACCGGACACAGGAATCCAAAGTCCAGGCAAGGATATATTTGCCATTTGGTGAGAATCGGACCGAAGTTACGGGTGCGTTGTCTTCGTGAACAAGCGTTCGTAAGCATTGGCCTGTACCAGTGTCCCACACACGAATTAGGCCGTCATTTGCGCAACTGCAGATAAGGGTTCCGTCGCGGACGAAGTCAACACCCCCGACGGGATCCGAATGAGCAGGTAACGAGCGCATGACCCTTGCGGCGCGGACGTCCCAGAGGAATATAGCCTCATCGTATGAGCCACTGACTAACATGTTACCCTTTGAAGAGAACGCTAAGGAGTAGACGTAGTTGTGATGGCCGATGAATGGGGTTGGGTGAGCTTGGCCGGTAGAGACATCCCATAAGCGAATTGACTTGTCATCCGATCCGGATGCAAGAATCTTAGAATCGGGGGACCACGCAATGGTGGATATGCCAGCCAGGTGGCCTTCAAGCGTATGTTCGAGTTTTCCAGTCTGAGCATCCCATATTTTGATCGTACAGTCTGCCGAGCAGCTTGCTATCCATTTCCCATCCGGAGAGAATCTGACTGCAGAGACGCCTTTCTTGTGTCCGTGAAGGATTAATGTCGGCTTATAATGGAGTTCGGTTGGTTTTGGTGGGGGTCCAGAAGATGAGGGGGATCTTGACCGTCGCCGTGAGAGAGATCTGGATCTCAGTCCTGATCTCGATCCCGACCTTGACCGTGGACTCCTTCGATCTCGGTAATACCTTCTGTCCTCGTCTCTATCATCTTCAATACTGTATCTCCGCGCAGGTCGTTCAGCAAGATTGTAGGAAGGTGAAGCATTGGGTGGGGAGTGGGAGGTGGAGCGCTTCCGAGGCGGAGTGTCATTATAATCCTCTTCATCTTCCCTACGACGCTTGGGTGAGGAGTTCCGTTGATCTTCCATAGTTTCGAGCTGCGTAAAATTGTGTAGAGATAGAGGTTCACGGAATGCAACTTGCGACGCGGTTGCAAATATTCTGCCGGCTAGCGCGTTCACTATGCAAAGGCGGTGAACCAAGATCCCTGTCCCTTGTCTGCAGCTACTGCGGCGCGATGCGATCACTTCCATTATTCCAAGGTTCCCCTAAGATTACTCCACGGTAGTACTCTACAACACATTGGTGTCTGGAGTCCAGACCAATGGAGAAGCACACGGACCGGCCTCCTTCACAGATACGTATTCTTTCACTCAATTGCTGGGGGCTGAAGTATATTTCCACACTTCGCAACGAGCGTCTGACGGAAATCGGAAATCAAATCGCCGCGGCGAACCCACAACCAGACATTGTTGGTCTTCAAGAATGCTGGACCCAGCAAGATTATAATGCCATCCGGGACAAGACTGAGCATATACTTCCTTATGGAAAATTCTACTACAGTGGCATATTCGGTGGGGGGCTTGCCATTCTCTCGAGATGGCCTATCGTGGAGAGCAACATGGTTCGGTATCCGCTGAATGGACGCCCAGCAGCTTTCTACCGTGGGGACTGGTTTGTAGGAAAAGGTGTGGCTTGTGCACGAATACGTATGGGACCAGCGAATAGCGATATTGCTGAAGTTTTCTGCACACATGTAAGACCCATGTAGTGTGGGCCTACACCAAGTCCTAGCTAATTGAATGCATAGCTACATGCGCCTTACGAGACAGAACCCCACGACTCGTATCTATGTCACCGAACAGCCCAAGCCTGGGAAATAACAAAGCTCATGCGGGGAGCTGCTGAGCGAGGCCATCTGGTCATTGGGCTCGGAGACTTCAACATGGTGCCCCTTTCCCTAGCCCATCGTATAATCGAAACCCACTCACCCGTCCGCGATGTGTGGCGCATACTTCATCCCGATTCGTCTCTCGGTGCCGCGAAGGATAAGGTAGAAAAAGTTAGAGGCCTACAGGTACCAACGGCGGAATTTAATCTAACGAAGAATGGGGCAACCTGCGATAGCGCCTTGAACTCATGGAGATGGAATGCAGCCCATAAGAAACGTCTAGCGAAAGGTGAGAATGTCGTGATTGAAGGATCCGTTTCAGACCCCAACGCAAAGCGGCTCGACTACATCTTCTTTAGCAGTGGCTCATTGCAGGATAAATCTTCCGGAGACGCCGTATCTGAATGGATCCTTCAAGAAGCTAACGTGGGCATGACAATGCGGCATCCGACATTGTACTGCTCACTAAGCGATCATTTCTCAGTCGAAGCGACTTTGATACGAAATAGTCCCAATTCGTCTTCTACGATAAATGTTCTTCCATCAGTAAGCGAGAGATACCTCCCAATCGAAACATATGACGAGATTCTATTAAACATTACTGAATATGAGGCTCGTGAGCGAAACCAACGCCGATTACGATTGGGTCACTTTGGCTTCCAATTCCTACTCACAATTGGATGCCTCGTGGCGATTTGGTGGTCTCCTTACAATTATGTCTCCTTTATCCTGATGTTCATAAGCTCTCTAGGCCTAAGCGTTGGCGTTTTGGAAGGTCTAATGGGTGGACTGTTCGTTGGGAGTGAACTAAGAGCCCTGAAAGAGTTCAAATGGGAAGTACAGAGCACAAAGGCTCAAGCTATTTCGTCGTCGAAGCAACAATAGCTCTAGTGAATCAAGAAAATATCACATTATGCAAGCATTCAATCTCCGCTTTTCGCGAACTAGGCCTCTACCCAATAGGGTTCTATTCAGATGTAAATAAATAAGGTTGGGTGGATGCCCACCTAGGCAGGTCTGCGTGCTCACACGTGATGTCGCGGACAATGGAAATGCCAAGCAATCGTGCCTATTCACGTTCACGAACTTCGAAGCCGACCGCATCACATTTGAGTAGAAGCCATCACCCTTCGGCGTCCACTACAACCTTTATCTTTCACCTCCAACCCCCTCTTACGAATAGTATCCGCGCTCAAAACCCTCCTCGACGCTCGAACGACGTCCCAACTGTGATAACCGCTCGTCAAGGCTCCCCGCCATCGACCCTTCAACATGAGCAATCCGCAAGCACAGGGCTCCCAAGGTGCTCCACAGCCACAGGGCCAAGTTCAGCTATTGAAGGCCGATGATATTGCCAAACTGCAATGCTTGAACGATGATCAGAAGCAAAAGTACAAGCCTGTTCTGCAAAACTTCTGGGCACTACTACAAACGAAACCTCCAGGGTCTCCAGAACATACACAGGCTCGGGCCAAACTACAAGACTGGTCCTCTAAGCTCATTACCAAAGAGCGACAATTCAGGCAGGAGCTTAAGAACCAGCAGCAACAACAAGCGCAGGCGCAACAACAACAGCAGCAGCAGCAGCAAGGACAGGCTCAGAACCAGCAGGCCCAACCAAACCAGCAGGGCCAGCAGGGCCAACAGCAACCACAGTCCGGGAACGAGCAGCAACAGCAAGCTGCTGCATCTCAAGCTAAACCACAAGCTGCTCCTCAGCAGCAGCAACAGCAGCAACAGCAACAGGGAAACCGCCCTCAAGCTAACCAGCAGAACCCACAACAACCGCAGGTGAATCCTGAAATACTCAAGCATATACAGAATTTCCAATATTACCTGCCTCCCCAAGGACCTCAAGCTGGAACTCCCGAAGCAGAGCATAAGATCAAAGAGTTCAAGAACAGCTATCTCATGGCGCTCAACAAACAGGAAAAGTCAACGCATCGGGTCAAGGCTTTTGCGAACATGATGCAGCAGCGCCAAAAGGCAGGCCAGGACATTCCCCCAGAATTGATCAATCAAAAGCAACAGGCGGAGCAGGAATACGCAAGCGCCAAGAAATACGTTGAAGAATTCCGAGCGAAGCAGCTCCAGTGGAAGAACGAACATGAGCAACGAGCGCAGCGCCAGCAGGCGGCGGCAGCAGCAGCAGCAGGGCAACAGCAACAAACGCAGCAATCACAGCCATCTCAGCCACAAAATCAACCTGCCCAGCCTCAGCAAAACGTTGTCAAGCAAGAGCCTCAGATCAAAGTCGAAGGCGGCCAACAACCTCAACCCGCGCAACAATTTGGCAACATGCAACAACCACAGCAAGGCACGCCAACATCTGCGACCCAGCCCCGACCGCCGCCTGCGCAGCAAATGCAGCAACCAAATCAAACCCAAAATCAGCCTTTCACTCAACCGACGCGACCTCAAATCAACCCGCAACAAGCAAATGCCCAAGCGCAACAACAACAACAAACAAACTCCCCACATCCTCAGTCAGCTACCTCCGGCCCACCAGTTCCGCTTTCACATCAAGCTGCCGTCAGCGCCGCCCAGAGATCCTACTCAAACCCCGATCCACAGCGCACCGCTACCCCCATGCAGCAGGTCGGTCAAGGAAGCTTCCACGCACCAGGCAGCAGAGAACGTGAGCAACTGAATAACCCCAAGATGCCTATTCCACGTAGTTTGAACGTCACCACTCCCTCACCTGTCCATATGGGCCAAGCGCGTCCCACGATGAATGGACCAACAAGTGGAGCAGCAGGTCAAATGGGCCAGCCAGTCATTCACAAGTTCCCTCCCTTCCAACTTGAGGGCGAAGGGGATCGTGTTCTCAGCAAGCGCAAGCTTGATGAGCTTGTCCGCCAAGTCACTGGTGGCTCTGAGGATGCTTTGACCCCAGAAGTCGAAGAAGTAAATCTCCAATGCCTTGGTTGCAATTCAACACCATCGCTAACACAATTCACAGGCAATTCTTCAGCTCGCGGATGATTTTGTCGATACCGTCATCAGCTCAGCATGCAAGCTCTCTAAGCTGCGAGAGTCCCCTCAGCTTGATATTCGAGATCTTCAAGTGGTACTCGAGCGCAACTACAACATTCGTATCCCAGGCTACGCTTCCGATGAAGTTCGAACTGTACGCAAGCTGGTCCCCGCTGCTGGGTGGACCCAGAAGATGAACGCTGTGCAAGCGGCCAAGGTCATGGGTGGCGGGAAGACAGACCTCTAATCGTGTCTTTTTGCTTTCTTCTTTTGTATGATCATTGACAGTTTTTGAGGTCAAAATGGGCTTGAGGCATTGGGTCTAAGGGTTTCCTTCAGGTGGAACTAATCAGGCGTTCTACGGACATCTGGAGTAAAGGCGCAGTAACAAGGCACTCAACAATTGGGCAGGGATTGAAGCGTCAATAAGATATCCGACGCATGCTTTAGGCTAGCTAGGCTTTGCATAATGAATCGTCAAGACACTTTGAATTTTGCCTTCATTAGTATGCTTGTGGGGTCAAACAAATCTCGCCGTCTCTGTCGACCTAGATTAAGTGTCGAGTCGAATATGTGATCCTACACCAGTTTACGCAGTGTCATGACAGACCTGCTAGAGTTGAAAAAGATTTTTAGCTCGTCATGCGATATATAATCGTTGTTGTTAACTTGTTTGAAATTCCGTTGAAAGGACTACGTAGTAAGATGATACATGTAAAACATGTCATTGGGTATCTAGATCATTACCATATCTATCTATGCATATTCTGCTCGCTCGAATGGGAGCAACATTGGCCAACATGCTACTGGCCTTTTCCATGAGCTAGGCTGAAAATTTAGATCATCAATTAGAAGATTGGAGCGGAGGTGGGTAGATGGTTTATATAGTCGTTATGGGTAGAAGGGGATGTGAGAAGTGGGACTTTTTGAGGAGCGTTGAAACCTTATAATCCACCGGCTACAATACCGGCACCGCCAGGATACAGCGGGACATTGAGTCTCTCGGCGAACGTGCTCTCGCGGCCCGGGGTCTGGCTATCGCCTTCATCCCCACTGCGTTCGTCACCGCTTTTGTCGTCTTCATCTGGTCTCTTCTCCTCGACCATGATGCCTGATTCGTTGTCTGCGCTCATTCTGGCACTGACCAATCTTCCGCTGTTGGTTCGTGTGGGGCTGAGACTGCGCAGTCGCTCGAATGGGAGACGCTGTTGCATTCTGCTTGCTGCTGTGGGATCTCCCCCCGCGATGCCGACGGGGGTCGCGAGAGTCACGAGTTCTTCTACGGCAGTCAAGTCTTCTCGCCCGAAGAGGGCTTCGAGGTGTGGGTCGCTGTCGGGTTCTCCGGTTTTAGGCATGATCGGGAGATTCGCTAGCCATCTCCTTGCCAGGTAGCGTTTGACGCGGTTCCAGACGCCTAGTTCTTCGTTGCCGGGGTTGTATTCTTTTGAAGCGATTGTGCGCTCTGGGTCGAACCATTTAGTTACTAGACGCCATTTTACACCACTCCACCATCCAACAGGAATGATGCCGCGTCTTGGGCCTCGGCGACTCCAAAGGGTAGGATGGTCATTCGCCAGATCGTGGAAGAAGGACTCATAGACACCGCGGCGAAGGGGCTCCTGGCGTTGAGAGGCGAGGTTGTGCTAAAGAAATCAGGTCAGCAACTACCTTCAAATGTTTGGTCTGGCAGTCATACTTTTACACTGTACCAGCATAGCACGACTACCGCGAACACTGGGACTGTCACTATGAACCACCATTTTATGGAGGGCATAGGTTCGAATGTATCTACGTTCATGCCGAAGAACCCTGATACAAATGTCAAAGGAAGGAAGATGAACGTAATCCAACTCAATCTCCACATGCTAATACCCAGCTGTAGGGAATGTCGAGCATCCCTGATTCCTACGCTCTTATACATTAAGTCTGACAGGTTGTTCGTGGGTCTCACGACGCCTTCTTGGAATTGTGTGGTCAACTTTTCCAACTCTTCGGCGCTCGACACCAACCATGGCTCGTCTTCTTTGGGATCTTCGTCTGCAACTTCTACAAATGAATCATTTAGCATGTGTACTGACGGAAGGAAGAAGGTGCAGTTCAGTTACCTCTCAAGTGGTTGCGCATCTCCTTGACAATATCTGTATGTATATACATCAACCTTTCTACTTTAAGCCACAAGCTCGAGTTGGTCCAAAGTTCAGGTGCACGTGATTCATCGGCAGGGTTTTCGAATATCTTTTCTTCGAGGATAGAGACATGCGTTTCGCAAATGTTTGTATATTTCTCCCAGGTAAACGACAGTGCTTTGAATACATCCCGGAGTATAAAATCCATACATTCTATTGCGAGCCTTTCGTCGTTGGATGTTTCTTCCCTTGGAAGATAGAAGGTGAGCCGGCGCCAGCGTTGCTCCTAAAGTATTGTTAGCTTTATTGACAAATTGACTCGGTCATAGTATCAATGCGAATGGTAGTCTATGCTCACTCGAGAAAGGGTGAATTCGCGGGATCTTGTGCCTACACTTGGGGGCCAACTTACAATTTCTTGTCTTGCTCCAATGAGCGTGTCTTGAACCGAACCAGATTGGGAGTGCTCAAAAAGAATGATAGTACTGCCGTTGTCTAGTGTTTGTAGCTTTGGAATGTATTGCCCCTGCCCATCCACATTCGTAGAGTCATACTGCCTCTTCAACCGCTGATACTCCTCGATTTCTTCTTCATTATAGGGGTTCCTTACTCCTAAGTCGATCGGTAGTCCTGGCTCGCCATCGCTTAGTTGGACGTAAACAGAAAGTCGTTGTGCATAGACATCAAAGCCATATGCAGGGTTGTCAAAAACATCGTAGTGGTTCAGCTCCATCATCTTCATGCCCGAATTCGAGTCGGCAATCTTCTTCCTATCGTAGTGGCGTAAGTAGTCGAGACCAAATGCTGCTCTGCTTATGCCTCTCCATGGATCCCTTTGCGCCCGAAACGTCTTCCCACTTAAAACAGGTTTGTTATTACGACGTTTTGGTTGGTCATACTTTGCCCAGCGACCAAAGTTAGTTCCAACGAGATCATCAGAAGCATCAATATTGAACTTCTTCAGTAAGAACCGAGTAGCCCATGGCGCATTCTGTACATGAATCACTCGAAGCGCAGCTTGGCGGGAGAGGTCCTCGTTCATGTAGAATTTGCGCAGACCATCAATGTCGTGGAACTCTTGTGCAACGATCTTTCGCTTCCCTTCGTTGGTGTGCTCTATGGAAATAAGCCTTTGCGCCAAAGGTCTCACAGCTTAAGGGAAGCACCCACCTCTCGCGACATAATCAATCAACAGTACCCGCCCTTGCTTCCAGCTCTCCTTTGTCCATTTTTCGTGCCATTCTACTCCTGGGCTAGGCTTTCTCTTCGGCTTCGACTTGTCTTTGCGGCGCTCGCGGAGGTTGGAGTCCTGCGATTGGGACTGCGACTGGGGCGCCTCTTCGGCGGTGTAGGATGCGGAACGCTCTAGGACATCACTAAGTAAATTTCAAGAGCACGGGAGGTTGAAAGGCGGATTACCACTCATACGTGGGGATGACTGAGAAAGAACAGGCGGAGAGCCAGCGGTTGTGTCTTCAACAGTTATAGGCGGAGGATCGGATTGGGAGCGTCTTGGAGCAGGGCTCGTCATGTCGAAGGCTAGCAGGGTAGTGCAATTGCGCCCAGGAAGCTTGATCCACAGACTATTTGAAGCTTGTCTGCCCCAGAATGTCAAGCAAAGACGAACGAAGCACGAAGCTATTGAAGCAAACACTAGGTAAAGAACGACGATTGGAAGAGGGGGAGCTGCGCGTAATGCACTGCAGTAAGTGCACGCGCAGTCGGAACATGGGTCCCAAGACGGTCAAGTGCGCGTGAAGCCATACCGATATTGGGGGCCTTGAAGGATTCCATAAGGCGAGGCGGACTCGCACGGGTGAAGGTTGAAGAGGTCACGCTCACCCAGTCGTGCCACTCGACGGGTTGCCGCCCCCAAACTGCGGGAGGTCCAGCGCGCCGATCCGTCAAACTATAGCGCAGCCTCCCACACCATGGCATCATCAACAAGGTATCAAGATTCAAACCGATATCACCATTGACATCAACATTGACATCGACATCGACATGACTGCTTGAATACGTGTGAGCCTTCATGCCGCCAGCAATTCACCATGGTAAAAGGACAGGGAAGACAATCAGCCTCTCCTACCCTTCACGCCAATATTCCAACAACTGGCTATGGAATTGCACCGTGCATCGACGCCACAATCAGGGCCTCTGGATATCATCCAATTCAACATATAGAATATATCGAGACCACGAAGAAGTGGACTACTTAGCTATCAACGGGCCTGATACAAACGCCCCATTCGGCATCCCAAAAACGTGCCCTTCATTCCCCTGCAAACAGAACCCCAGCTAGCACCGACCCTCCCATTCATCAACCGTAGAGGTGAATATCGAACACCAAAAACAACATATGAAACAGCAAATAGACAGTGTCGACAATGAGATGGGTAACGAGACCGGAATGTTCCTCCTAGCGTGAGCGATTAATTCTATGTGTAAACGAGGCACAAGATGCCTAGGGAATCGAGGTGGTAGTCTTAAGAACATGAAATCAACTGAAATGAGATGCAGACATAGATCGTGAGTCGTGTCGGGGTGTACGCCCCGCATGGAAACAGTTATTAACAAAGTTTAGTGAGAATAGCAAGTGGGGAAGGGAAAAGAATGATATGTTCGCTCGCGAGTTGTGTTTCCTCGAGAGCTGCAACGGCTCAAGCACAGTTACTCGTACTTTCGGCTAAGCGCGGTGAGTTCTTCATCACTCAACGCAGCCATCCACAGGCACTTGCTGATGATGTTGGGCTCGGCCTTGAATGTATACTTTGAACTTGCCTCAAGCAGGCGCAGGAGGCTCTTGACGATCATTGCAGCCGTATGATGTCGTTCGAAATTTACAAGTCGTTCTCCATCTACAGGTGGAGCGTCAATGAACGCCGGCTTTTGTGCATTGTAAATCAAATCTCGTGTGTATATGCCTATCTTACTGTTAATACTTGCAATGGTGTAGAGAGGGATACATACCAATGAATGGAATGCAACCGTCGTCAACGGTGGCTGTCTCCATCTCAACACGTAAATTGTGGAAATTCCGAAGAGGCTGGGCAAGTGCCTCAAGCTCTCTCATAGTTTGAAGCTCTGCAGCAGGGATAAGAGCCCATGTGTTCTTCAGCCGGGAGACGTCTACCGAGAGAAGCGCAATTGTGATCTGGTACATTGTCGCATAATTCCGCAAGCGCCGTGCGTGCACCGCGATGTGAATGTATTTGACGATACACCGAGCTCGTTCTTCAATCGCTTCGGTGAGGAGGCACTCTGAAACTACCCATTTAACAACAAGGTTGAACCGGGCAATCACGACATCGACACCTCTTGCATCCTCGTTCCGGAGGTACTGTACCCAGTCACGTATGCGTGGCGAAGATTGTTTCCATCGTAGCTCAATGAGTTCTTTCCAATCGATTTCATCCAAGGCATCTTTCTCGACTATGGTGAATTGCTGTGCGAGAGTCTCTGAGTCGTAAGCTAGAACAAATGGTAGGTGTGCAGGTGGTTGGGGGGATGTATCGGTCTTTTTGAGTTCCTGAAGCTCAATCGCCGGCTCCTTCGACTGGTTTAGTGGCTGATTACTCTGGCCAAACGGTTGATTATTCAGCCGAGAAGTTGGCGTAAGCCCCGGAGTAGGGAGACCACGTTCAAAGACGGTGGTGTCTACGTGCGGTAAAGGATCGTTCAGGCGATTGGCAGTGAGAGGCGGCGTTGGTGGGTGTCGCATAGGATGAGTGGGCAGGTCTTCCTTCTCGCTTTCGACGGTAACCGGTTCATCATCGAAGAAGCTTCGTACGCCATGGCTCGTCCCATCTGATCTAGCACCTGTTGTGGATTCATCATCGGCAATATCACTGAGATCCTCGTCATCGTCAAGAAGGAAAGATTCGCGGGGAATCGATGATCGTGGCAGAGTGCCGTTTCTGGGTATCCTTTTCATGCTATCCGTCTCCAGGACATACTCTATGGAAGAGTTCGGAGAAATCAATTGTGATTGCGTTTGCTCATGGAATCGGGGAGCGTTGTATTTCAGAGGAGATGGTTTCGCCGAAGACCTCATAGACTCCAATGTTTGTGTGCGGGGTGAAGTTGCTATATCGCTCAAGCCACGATCCAGAAGAGGAATCGAAGAGTATGAATCCTCTGATTCTATCGCCGATTGAACCGCTGGAGCACGTCGATTAAAGTTCTCACCGGACAGTCGATACATGCCTTGGCCTTCTGCTTCGGGAGGAGCGAGTGGGCGGTGAAGCGCATCATCACCCCTTGTTGTATGCTGAGAATCGGGCTCCGAAGGAATATAAGAAGGGTTAGAAGATTCCACAGGCGCTCCAGAGGGGCGATAAACGTCTGGATCAACGGTAATTCGAGGCGATGGATCAGGGCTCCTCTTCTCATAACGCCCTTCCAGTTTCATCAGAGCAGACTCTATTCCTCCGTCATCATCCGTGTCGTCGGGCAATGCAGCGAGTTTAGCAACCTCCGCCTCAAAAGATGGCCGAAGGTTTGGTTGGGAAGAATGAGTGGCAACCAATGATATTGACCTTTTCGGTTCACTCTCACGGTTCCCCTTGTGATCAGCTACTTCATTACTTGGCTCTACGTATCGATCAGAACGCAAAATCACGGAATTGGTGACAGAATGTGTGCAGTTGGAGACAGAGCCAGTGGAATGAGGACGTTGCATGTACTCGAGATCATGAACATTGTCAACAGCGCGAAGGTCCCCTCCCGGACGGCGTCGCAGCTGTCGAGCGGGTCCAGCCGAGCCTGTTGGGTGGCGATCCAGGAAGAATGGATCATTATCGGAAGACATTGTCCGTACAGACGTCGCAATGCTACCCGCGTTATAGTGCCGAGCTAATCCGCTGTTGTAAGATGCATGTCTCCTGAGGGACGCTGAACGAGTCATTGAAGCCTTCGTCGAGCCACGGCGCCGGAATGAGTGCATTCGCTCTGGTCCTTCTGACAGTGACCGCCTTTGGTTGACGACAGATCGCTGAAGCGAGCTACGAGACGACCTCTGCCAGTCAATGGATAGCTCCGGGTCTGGGTCGTTGTAAAGATCAGAATGCCGGATCACCGATTCTTGATCTTCCTCTAGTTGTCCGTCACCATATGGGCTGTGCCTGAGTGACGCATTACTCGTTGCTTTGGTTGCGTCTTCTCCGGTAGGTTCGACGGGTGCACTATTCGTCATGATTGGAAGGTCGGGAGCACCTGTTGCATCCATAATCACGATAGACTTGCTGCCGGTTGTGATGTTGCTGTATATTCTCGGGTCTGGTCGCTCAACAGGTTGCTCATCAGTGGTTGTGGTTTCGCGCTTCTCAAATTCAAATTCAAATCCGCTAAGGTCAGGCATGGGACCCTCTCCAAGTTGATCATTCCTCAGCTGCTCCTTCACAGCTTCTTTGAAACTCTCTGACACATTCGAGGCGAGGAGGTCGATTCGTACCTGAGCGCGCGGGCGAGCATATCGGCGTTTGTGAACGCCACCGGATGCTGTTGAGATTGTACCTGGGTTGGAAGATCGAGTAGAGGGGGCAGTATGTTGATGAGATGTTCCAGCAAGCTGGGGCATTGAAGCAGAAGGTTGTTTGCTGCTCAACGCCCGACGAACACTTCCAAAAAGTTTCTTCATACCTGGGTTGTTTAATTGCGCAGATCGTGTTTGCGCATCGGTACCTGCTACATCCACTGGCTCAAGCTCCAAATGGGATCGAGTATGTCTAAGGCCACCGTTTTTAACATCGATATATGGGGAGCCCGGTTGAAAAAGACCACCACGAACCAGGCTACCCGGTATCTTAGATATCACTGAAACGGTAGCATCAGGAGCTGTATTTTTGGGAATGGACAATGGAGCCCTGTTGTCCCTCAAGGCGTCTGAGAAGCTCCCGCTACGCTTATGGGAATGAGACGGGCGATTTGGCTTTTTGACTGAAGCAGCGTATGGCGGGCTCGCCGCGAAGCGAGCGGGTACTGGATGGGGCACTGGGTGAGGATATAAGGGCACTTCATTCGCCGGCTCTGTTTTGTTGTTCAGACCTCTCACAGGTATAGAGCATGATAGGACTTGCATACTCTGCTCACTTGCGGGTGATAGTGGGGCTTGTACACGCTCGTAATCCTGCGAAGGTACATATGGCGAGCTGAGCGAATTCTGGGGGGTGTGCCGTGCCTTCTGCGCCCAGTCCATGTGCTTGCTGGCAAACTGGTCGCTGGGATTTGATCCTACCGTTTCAACTTTGGCGCTTCGAGTGTTTACCTGTCGTGGTGGCGTTGATGGCATCGGCTGATAGGCCACTATTTCCTCGAAAGATGCCTGTGATCCTGCCTGGCCACCTGGGAGCAGCAATTCGTCCGCAGTATCTTTTCCAACCTCATCATCAGCATCCCAATACAAAGCACATGTACGCCTCCAGCATTTCTTAAGTTCGCCCACAATCTTGATATCGCCACCACCTCCGTCTTCCCGAGCTCGAAGGTCTTGATAAAGACTGTTGACTAGATCGCAGAAATAGGTACGCAGCGGGTAAACAGGCACAAAGTCGTCCACGAAATAGTTCAGTATCCAATGTCGAAGAGCTACGAAAGTGCGCACACGGACAATTCGCCCAAAGTCATCCTGCCTATCCACCGCCCAGCGCAAGCGAGAGATGAGATAAGCAACAAGGTCACGGCTCGAGAGGAATGAACGAAAGGKAAGGAAGAAATCTGAGAGAAGCTCATAGTCGAGAAAGCTAGGTGAGGTAATATGGGCAACAAGGCGTGAAGGTGTGGCTGCAAGTATATCTCCAGAAGGTGAAAACCGCACAACGGCTCTGTCGTCAGGATTTACTGTGAGGATGTCATAAATTTGAGGTCCGATTGGTGCTCTCGAGACACGGGCAGAGGCAGGTGCACTGGACGGCTGTATAGCAAGATTGTCCATGGTGGTGCGGTAGTTGATTGAAAGAGGCGTGTAAACCTCTGAACGGTGCCGGGAGGAGAGGAAAGAGTGGGTTGCTCGTTGTGGAGACAAGAGAGAAGATCTAATGTCGTCGGTTCCTGATGCACGAGTGTGCACCGAACTTCGCAAAATTGCCGTTCCCCTATCACTGAATCGAGGCGTGCCTAAACGATAGTGTGGAATTGGGACTTCTAGGATGGGGAGTGATCCTGTGTCGGCGGTCTTGGGACGGCGATGGGGGGGCCTCTCGATTACCACCTTGAAGGTTCCAGGTTCAACACTATGAGAACTGGCGGTATGTTCGCCAGCGGTAGAAAAAGATCGAGAGCGTAGATGGGGGTTTTGGCGCGGAGGGGAGGTGGTCGCGGAAGTGGTGAAGTGACTCGGCCGTTGCTTAATATCGTCATCTGTTCTCACGTCGTGATCCAGTGGAGGGGCAGCTTCGTGGCGCGTTGGTGTACGTGAGCCATACAAGCTCTGGTCCCAATCATTGCTCAGTGGCCGAGGCGATTTGGAATCGAGGGTAGCACTGTCGGGGGGAGTCTGAGGGGGAAAGATGAAGGGGTCTGGCGATGGGCGCGTTCGCTGGTTGCCAGCGCGGACTATCGGTCTGTAATTGATAATAGTTAGCTGAAGGTTCCAATCTAGGTTGCTCTACCACTTGGATATCACTACAAAGATGAGCGACAGCCCTGCAGTCTACTCCTTGTCTTGATCAATAGAAGGTGCCCCGAATGCTCTCACTTGACCTAACCTCGAGCGGGTGCCCATGTAGCCCACCGCCATGGAGAGGATCTGTAGAATGTTGGACGTACCTCAGGTAGATGATGCCGTTGTTGATATTGGCTACAGTGAAGGAGCGACCGGACGGGGTGGTGTTATTTGTGGTAGACGACTCCAGCGTCGCACTGCTCAGTCCTCGAGACCGATTCCTCCGCAATTCCTCCTTTGAGTCCTTTACGCGCCGCAGCGATTGTCGACGAGCAGGAGCAGCAACGGTCCGTCTGGCGTCTTTCTCAGAGCGATGCTTAACGTTTTGTGCCCGTTTGGCGGCGGCCAGCAAGTCGCGCTGGCCTGTGTCTGGCGAAAACACCGGGGTGCCTGGGATGGCATTCTGCTGCAGCACGGGCAAGGCCATCCTGCCCCATCATCCGGCGCGCACAGGAATACGACGGCTACTGTGGCATCAGCGACGTGGTCGGGTGAGGGATGATTGCAAAAGATGTGCAAGGTGCAGCGACATTGTTAATATGGGACTGGGGATTGCGGCGAGAGAGAAGGAAGACGGTTGAAGTCGAGCAAGGCCAGTGATCACACACCCTCTCGGTCGCCAGCCAGTGCCAGCCAGTGCCAGCCAGTGCCAGCCAGTGCCAGCCAGCAGGAAGACGCAATTCAACAGGGAACGCCAGTCAGCGCTCAATCTGGGTCGAGAGGCGTCAGTGGCCGAGCCGAGGAGGGCATAAAAGCAACGGCCACTTTGCTAGGAGGGAACGGAACCCAGTCACTGCCAGCCCAGTGCCAGTCACCCAGTAGGCACTGCGTAGCCACTGCGTAGGCACATTAGGTACCTAACCTCCGGCCACTGCAACGTGACCGAACCCACACACACACACACATACACACTTGCACCGACTGCTCGCAAGTCGCTCTGCCATCTATGCCATCTACATGTATGGTCTACTCCCATGTGGGCAGGCCCATATCTGTCCCGCTGCCTCATCCTCTTCCTTGGTGGGGCCCTCCTGCAACCACCTGGCGATCCTCTTGCTGCCCGGATATTCTGCTGCATTTGAACGCCCAGCTACACACACACACTTACTGTCTGCCTACATCTCCGTACATGGGAGGGATAAGGAGAGGGAGAGGAGGGGGTGCCATTGCCCTCAAAGTGCCATCTTCCCCCGGCCCATGGAACCCTTTGCGCGCTGTGCGTTCATTATTGTTGTGAGTGCGACTCGCCCAAATTGTATCCATGCGTGCCAGCCACGCGGTCAGAGCGCACGCATTGGCCGCCCATCGCCTGGCTTGGGACTGCCTAGGGACTGGCACGCTGGATTGGCTGTGGCCGGCCGTGAATGGCTGGGACTGGCTGGGACTGGCTGCGAATGGCTGCGAATGGCTGCTGCAAACTGGTTCCGTGTGCGCGCCCTCATAGCCCGCATCGCGGAGCATACACCAACAACTAGCCGCAGCCTCCAAAGACTACGAGCAGCAACTGTCTGCAATCCATCGCTCATCCGCGTCGGCATACCTGTACACCGCTCGCAGTTCGGATATCCCCAAGCCGCCAGAAACAGAATGAATGCGCAGTTTGAAACGGCTCGATAGATCCAAGGTAAGGCGACGAGTCCATCATCCGTTCAAGGCCAAGCCCCTCCTCCTCTCAGATCCCAGAGGGCATGCGGATAATTGAACACAGTCTTCCTGGCTCTTGCACTCGCCATGGACTCATGGTATCTATTCTACTCGCGTAGTAGTCCCATGTACGACTACAGCCTGAACAGACCAGCACCTTTCCATGCTCAGACGTTAACATCACAGAATGCAGACATTGACTAGCAGCAAAGGCCAGCCTCATCCCCGCCTCATCTTTGACCGACAGGGTTGCTAATCGGCACTCTGCCTATATCTGACGTTGTAACACCTAGGACGAGGGCTTCGCACTGCCAAAAGTACCGACTGGCTACTACTCATGCAATTATCATTACTCGCGCTCTAGTGGCCAAAACATCTAGAGAAGGAAGGTAGGTTTCCCGAATGATGTCTGTCTTGGCCACTGGAGATTCCGTCCCTTCTGCTTTGGACTGACACTGGATATCCTAATTTTATTTGGGCAGTATGCGAGACAGGAAGATACTCAGAGAGTCATTCGTTGAGATTGACGCAACAAAGTCTTACTAAAACGTCGGGCTCTGCCCGGCTTTGCTTACTTCTTGGGTGTGCTCCCGCCAATGCATACCAAAACCCTCCTGTAGACATTTCTTTCGGACTTCTCAGACGCGGTGACGATTTTCCCGTTTTCCGAGACAAGCGACCTGTCATGCATGACATACTCGTCAATCTGTCGAGATTTGAGTTCACTCAAAAGATCATGCTGCGAATCAGACGCCACCGCCAGCAACGTCACAGCCCTCAACACCTTTCAATGCCCCCGTTCGGAAGCTGTGAGGCGCAAAGCCTAAGATATGGGGCATTAGCACATTTAGAAGCACACCGTGTATTCTTCCGCGCTCAATCTGTCGCATGCATTAGATATGGGCTGACCGTCGTACGAAGAATGTTTATATTATGCGATTCCAGATGTGTCATTCGTAGGTATAGCAACGGATGCCGGACCATGGAAAGCCACGAAACACCCGCGGGAGAAGTGCCGCGTCTAGCCAAACAGGTACAACAATGACAAATACATATAGATTTGTAGTCTGAGTAGTCTATCGACACGACAGAAAATACTACGAGATATAATTGTGAGATATCGTTGTATATATGCACATAAGGAATCCCAGATACCCAGAATGAAATGCGACCCTGTCCTAGCAATATCTTAAAACCACGCAGCTATTCAGGTACCCGAGCCAGAAACCCAACAACCAACAACCAACAATATGCAGATTTCATAACCAACTAACCTTGCGCTTAGAAGGGGTATACTCTAACCTCGTCTTCCTTCTCCGGTTCCAAACCATTCTTCAGTTGCTGCTCGTGCTTGTAGTCAAGGTACTCAAGTAGCACGTCCTGATACCGGTCCTTGCCCTTATACCTGCTGACGTCGTCTCCCCAACTCCTCACTGCGCTTGCAAGCCGTCCAGGTACGTACGGCTCTTCAGCGATCTCAGTGATTGGCTTGAAGTATGTCCGGATGGTAAAGACTACACCACCAGACCTGGGAAGTCTGTCATAAAGCGTCAGCAAAGGAACGAAAAAATTTAGACAAGAAAATTGAGCAACATACCGTCGTAGACTTTGTCGCTCGCTCCTAAAGAAATGATGCTGAATCGCCTTGTTCTTCTCCGCAGTAAACCAACCAATACCGTCCGAGTCCTCGCTTCCGATACTATGGCTCCACGGCAAGCAATCATCGACCTGGATGAAATAATTGTTGCGCAAAACGGGGTTACTTGGCTGCACGCGTCTGAAAAAGTTCATCATGCCCTTTTCAAGCTTCTCCTTGAATTGCGGCACGTTTCCGCTGGTGTGGATCTCGGAGAGTGGCATGCCGTACTTGTCCTCGAGGCGCCAGAATCCGGCAAGGAGGACGGCGCCTGCAAGGAGGTAATATTGGCCGTCTGGCCTCTCGAACATGATGGCGAGATCATCTTGCACAAATCGAGCTGCCATTTGCATGGGGTCTTCCTTGAGTGGTCGCTCAACGATATTGAATGATTCCCCAGTGACAATATTGTCCATGCCTACATCGGTCTTCTGGTACAGACTTGGGTATCGTTGGGGCAAATAGTCGCACAACTCTTCGAGCAACTCACATGCGCCGTCGAATGCTTCAGGTGCAGTCCTACAGCACTTAGACCCACGCTCTCGGATGCGTTGCGCCTTGTGTTCGTGATACTTCATGTAGTCATTATCTAGCTCGATCCACTCATCCCAATCCATATTACGCAAACCCAACGTCACATTGTACTTGGGCCCGTAACGGAACGGGCGATATGGGAGTGGCTTTGTGTGCTCGAGAGACCAGTTTGGATACGGTGGAGCAGTAGGCCTTTTGAAATCTACGGGTTCCCAGACTACAGCAACGTTAGTTGCAAGGATGATGGACGGGGACATTCTGAAAGATATACCTCCGGGCTCCCTAGCGGGCGCCTTGAATGGTGACCGTTTTTCTACATCAGGAGTTCCAGGTCGACGCTGAAGCTTCCGGCGGCGGAGTCGTCGCGCGACTACAGTTACGGCCCAAGCAAGGGTTATAACAGCTAGAGCCACGTATATTATAGAATGATCAATATTACTTGTTTGCATTGTAGTATTGAGTTTCTTGACGTTGCATGATCGCTTCAGCCATTGGTTCGCCTCCTCTAATTTATCTGCAAATCGTCCTTGCAGGGAGGACATGGCTACTTGCTGAGGTGATGTCGAAGAGTGATGAGTAGTGAAAGTTAGGTAGGGGTGCTAAGGACGGCAACAACTCGTAATGCTACGGCTTACGATTCGGAAATCATGTATGTGGGTAGTGAACGGTACAGACCGAAAAGGTGGGCAGAATATATTGTAAATATGTAGGATAGGAGAGAGGAAGGATACTACGCAATGATATAGTAGATTTGTGACAACCAAACCGGCTGATTTACTGCGATAACGTCTACAAGTGTGGGGTTCGAGGGGTGTGTCGTTGATTGCGGTTTATCTCCCTGCATCTGGGGATATTGTACCCCAATCGGGTCTAGCGTTGACGATGAAGGCGGAACACACCACCCGCGCGCTCCTGTGAAGAGGCGACCTCCACAAAAACCTGGGGTCTATCTAAGCCTCTATTGAGTATCGTATGGCGACAGCTTCCGCCTTTCCTCACCTGGCAGTATATACCAGAGCCGCGTCTCGAGCGTAATTACCGTAATTGTTAGACCTTGGGAATCCTTGGCACACGTCTTTCTCTCATAGCCCCGGATATCACTGGGTGACTTCTCGAACGTTTTAGTGTCTCATTCCATGCTGTAAAAGGGGAACCTCAGCGCTGTTCAGTTTTGCCATTTTAGTCCTTGCGCCGAAGGAGACAGTATTCCCCCCACCTTCGTCGATATCGATCTGGAATGAATGGCCAGTCTGGAACCCATATCAACCGCCCAAGCAGAGTAGTGCGCGTTGTGTCGAGGAAATCGTAGCAAACAAGTCTTTGCCACCTATCCGTCTCTGTAATGTAATTGGGTTCCAGTGGCGATGGTTTAGCCTCAGGGAAGTGCGAATCCACCAGGAACGTGCAGTGGTCAATATCCGTCTAGATCACTATTAGTACGTTTGCGAGAGGTGGTAAACTTCCTTTGTACTTACGTATTTTGCAACATCTTCACGATTCTCATCATTCATACCGGAAGGTATGAGCCATGTACCAGGGAAAATGCCAAAGCCAACGTCGGCTTCACTGAACTCTCCAGGTAGTAGCCCGGAGAAATCACTTTTGATGAACTTTGCTCGCACGCCGTCTGGCAAGAAATACGTCGAAGGAAACCGATACCATTCCTTACCCAAACATACAGTATCTCCAGTACGTGCAACCTCCTGTCGGTGTAAAGGAGAGTATACTCTCAATGGAGCTGAATATGCGGTCAGGGTCCCAATCGTACGTAAGGCGCCCAGATTCAGTGTGCCGGTAACAAAAGCCATGACTAGAGCCAATTTTAATTGTGGAGGTATTTTGCTTGCCAGGTCTCGCGGATCGTTAGACCCAAAATTTGCAAGTATTATGTGCAACGATATCGCTGCATTTAATGCCAGTGCAGGATAAGCGGGGTACATGAATCTTTCCTCCTTATGTGGCTGGACGGTGAATATTCCCAGCCACAGATAAAACGGGGCGATGAATATGATCCCTCGAAGAAGTGTTTGCTTCGACACAGACTTTCGCCGGACAAGGTGTTGCAAAAGAAGTAACGGAAGTGCGGCGAAGGCCAGGAGAAACCACACATTAAAGTTGAGGATCAGGTTTCGTATGTAGAAGTGCCACGGCTCTACACCATATATGTTTGGGCCTTTACTGCCGCCGCTGAAAACGTTATAAAGTACGATGTTAAGTGGGACACACACGAGTTTCTTATAGAAGAAAGTATCAATTGCCATTTGCAATGCCTAGAATCGATGTAAGTGGCTATTTCGAACCTAGGAAAGGCATGATGAACCTACAAGGACGATCAGGGACCTCACCGTCCCATCGAGCATTCTTCTAAAAGCATCGTAGTATTCACCGGTGAATGCTGCCAGCAAGACTTCCTCAACTATAAAAGGGAGGATAAGAGCCCCTGCAAATGGCCAGCCGAGAAGACTTCCGAGGGCGAACCAAAAAATGCCTTGTGCAGTACGGATGCCACCAGTCCAGTCCATGAATGCTGAGAACCCGAGCATTGTTGCATACATCGCAAAACTTGATGGCAGATATGCTGGGGAAGCATGGTACATTCCGGGGCTGAATATCATAATCATGAGGAAGAACACTGCCACCCGAGGGTTCAGTGTCCTAGCAATCGTAGAGTAAAAACGGGTTTCGCATACGGCGCAGACGAAGGCTAGAAAAGCTCTCAGGATGTAAAATTGGGCGAATTTGCTGGCAAAGGGCAAGAGGCCCCCTAACCATATCACAGCTGCATGTATACCAGTATATGCCCAACTACGAATGGCGTATTCCGGGGAGTACTCCCAAGTCTGCAAGCCATAACCATGATTCAGGTAATGCGTGGGCTCCCAATAGTTGAACACTTCGTCACAGTCTTGGATAGGTGAAAATATAGCGGCAATGAGGTTCGCAGCGAGGAAGACGTAGAATGCAGCAATGGGTCGCAATTGGGGAGACGTGCTCTTTGGGGCATCCGTTCCACTGTAAAATGCAATTAGTGAAGCAACTCGAAAGGGTGGATCAATGGACTCACCCAGAGCTTGTCTGATGTGCAGCTCGTTGTGACTGCACTTTCTGCCCCTGCTTCGGAGACATGCTTTTATAATGAGAAGATTAGTGAGGAGTCAACAGAACCCTAACAACTAATGGCGCGGGCACGCAATGCGATAATTAGACAGCAAGCCGTCGAATTATCGCCAAGTTCCTGTAGGGCTGATGTGACAGGGGTATACGCCAAGACGGAGCTAATCACTAGGCTCAGGCCTAGTGCGTTCTCACATTTTGTGCTTTCAAGCCGGGAGACAAGTTCTACACGCTCCATTCTCCACCAAACTTTCCGAGCATTGGTGAAAGTTGCCGGAGTCATCTATCAGTGCTCGCATCTTCCAATATCTGTAATCACAGTGGGCATGGCGGACACGTTCGGAGGAGAGCCCCCTGCGAAACGGGCCAGATTTGAAGCCCCTAGTAATGATGCTACGGAGACACTCGATGCGCCTGCATCGCCAGTCGATGATATGGACGACGACTTCTACGAGACAACGCCCGTTAAGCCAGCACCTCTCCCTATAAAGGACGAGAACACTACGTTGTCCGCGTCTGCGGCTCCTGCGGCAGATGGCCTTTCATCGTTCCATATCCCTGGCCTTGGACTGATGGGTAGTTCATTCTCAAGGGAACCATCAGACAGTAATGCTGCCGTCTCGAATGCCCAATCTGAGGATGGAGAAGTGTCAGATTCTGCTTCTTTGTATAATGACTCAAAGCCGGTGGACGTCAAGCAAGTCGGTCTAAAGGACTCGAGTCCGCAGGGAGCATCTTCTCATGTTGATGAGGATTACAATATTGAAGCTCCGAATCTCCATTCCGATAAGGCTCTTGAGCATGGTGCGTCTCATCCAGTCTCGATATGTAGATAACGGCTTACAACAGAAGCTCCAGCAGTAGACGAGCAACCCGCGACCGATCAAGACCATAACGATTCCTCTACGAAAACCGTACAACAAGACACAAGACAAGAGGCGCCACATGGTGGGGCAGAGGGGCAGATAGTAACATCTAAAGTCGAGTTTCTAGAAGCTGGGAAAGCCAATGCTGGAAACAAGGATGCTGAGTGGCAACTCGACTCTGAGAATTCCGATTCCTCATCTGACTCGTCAAGTGATGACTCAAGTGACAGCAGCTCAGATAAGGACGGTGAAGTAACTGACGAGGGCGAGCTGCTCGATCCTGAAGAACAAGTCCGCAGGCTCATGATGGAAGCTGTCGATGAACCGGGCACCTCTGGCAACCACAGAGTCCAAACTATCAACGAGGTGGCGGAAGTATACGAAAAGCCAGACATCAAGGTGACGGATGAAACGAAGATCACTGAACTGGGAAAGGTCGAATCGATTGTTGATCAGTTAGTTTTGATCAGAGCGAATGTATCAGGCGACTACCAAGTCTTAGAGTCCGGATCAGCGCTTTGTTTGGGCAATCGCATAGTCATTGGAAAAATATCAGAGACTCTTGGTCGTGTACAAGAGCCTCGGTACTCTATTGGGTTCTCTGACCCTACAGAAATCGACTTACTCGGGATCACCAAGGACACCACGATATACTACGTCGATGAACACTCAACTTTTGTACACACGGAGCCGCTAAAAGCTCAAAAGTTCACAGATGCATCAAATCTACATGACGAGGAAGCAGATGATATGGATTTTTCTGACGACGAGAAAGAGGCGAATCATAAACGCAAGCAGAAGGAGATGAAGAAAGCAAGAGCTGAGGCGAACCGTGAAAATCGAGAAGAACCTTCGCTTGCTCCATTGAATGACGCTCCCGCAGTAATACAACCAGGCCACTACCAAGGTGGCGGCCTGAATTATAGTGACGATGATGAGGATCTTGGAATGTATAAACCTCTTGCAAGACCTGATCATTTCGAGGATATCGTTGGTGCCGGTGCTCCAATCGAAGACAGGAGTCATGTTCGTCGAGGAGGCATGCGTGGGGGCAAAGGAGGATGGCCTGATCGAGGTCGGGGATTCCGGGGACGAGGTGGAAGAGGGGGTGGAGGAGGAGGTGGTGGTAACGCAGGGGCAGGAGGACGAAATCATCAACGTGGACAATTCGGAGGCGGGTCTGACAAACATGGGAGACATGCAGAACATAATCGCCAAAGGAACCCACCACATCAACAAAGTAGGGCAGCGTCTTCAGCATCTCCAAACCGACAAAATCACTCAAGACCCCCGCCACAACGTTCTCCTCCACGCGGTAATTCATCAAACAAACGGCAGCGGCACCACTCTTCGCCAATTCCTAAAGGTCCTAAGGGCCAAAAAGGCCCTAGGGGACAGAAGTCTCATCCACCGACTTCTACCAACACTAAACAACATGCACAACATGCACAATACGATAATAGCAATGGGCATCCAGGACCGTCCCCTGTGTCCCAACCTAGCAGTTCATACGCGGCTCCGGCTCCGCCGACCATTCCGGCTGGCTCATACGTCAATCCAGCTTTCTATGCACAGCAAGCCGCACCGCAGAACCAGCAGCAGCAGCAAAACGTAGCGCAATGGGCCCAGTGGTTCCAGTTGGCCGCTACCATGAGCAATACTCAGCCTCAAGCGCAACATCAACCAACCCCTGCACCAGCAGCTACAGGCTATGGCTCGGCACCGAATAATCCGCAAGGGGCAACGCCATCTCTACAGGACATATTGAGAGCATTGGGTGGTGGCTCCCAACATCAATAAAGTAAAGTGCCACAGTGAAGATGAGATGAAGAGTGGATGAAGTATAGTACGCATTTTTCATGAGTTTCTGCTGCCTCTTCGAGAATGGTGCGTCACATTCTGGAAGTCTGCAACGCCAAAGACGTAATTGCATTGGACTTCAGCGAGCGAGTTGCGTATCCTGCCAGGAATAGTAAGTATATTCTCGCTTGGAATTTTTCGAACTCTACACTTACCTAGATGTCACCTAGGGTGTGTGGAGGAAAGTATCTGTAACGATTAGATGACATGGTCCGTTTTGTATGTTTAGTCACAATTCCAGTGGTCAAGAGGCAGGAAGTGGAGACACAGGCAATGTAGTAGTAGTCAGTATTAATGGGAGATGCATGTATTTCTGTACGCCTGGGCAAAGAGGGAGAGTAAGTAACAATGCGATGATTGCGCACACTGATGGCTGGACGTTCTGGAGAACCCGCCCTCGCCAATACTGTGGGGCTTCTATGCACATTGAGGCATGTGTGGAGGGTAAACAGGAACCCTAGACATGCTGTGCGGCGGAATCTGCACGAGCGAGCACAACCCACATGGAGGAGGCGGGGGGGAACAGCAGAAACACGTCGCCGCAAGGGTTACGTATACCAGTGCTGTTGTTTGGAATGGTGTATAGTAACAGGGGTTGCAGCGGAATAAGTGACTAGGTCCTTCACAGTCGCTGGCACTTTGACTAAGAAATGCCCTTCCCTAAAGGATAGTAAATGCAATTTCTATGGCCTTTCTAACCACAATAATTCGTTTTGCGCAATAATTAGCAAACGAGAGTGGGCTCTATTAATACTGCACTGAAGTTTTATAGACTTAGATGGTAACAAAGTATTCGTGGGCCATGTTTAATTATTGTTAGCGCTGTGCCGTTGGATAAAACAGGACTGCACGATTGAAGGCATCTGAGGCACATAAGGCGGAGGTTGGTGTATGAGTTGTTGGGTTGTGAGAGAGTCTGCCGCAGGATGGGTCGGGTTGAGTAATGTAGATGTGATGATGATATTAATAGTTATAATAATGATGATGATGATGACGATTTATGATAATGATGGAGACGGAGATGAATTATGACGATGAAGATGAAGCCGGGCTAGGGCGAGGGTGTGGGCTCGTTGAGAAGCTTGGGGAAGCAGAGCGGAGCACCACCACCAAACAACAGAAGCCACATTTGTGGCTTCAAGCGGAAGCGGGGAAGGGTAAAAAGCCCCTAAAGCCCCTAGCCAGCTGGGGCCAGCTGGGGGGACGCTCGGCCATCAGACACGGCGACTAAAAGCCGACGTAACATAGCGCAAGTGCGCAAGTGAAGGCGGCGCAGAGCAGCGCGAGGGAAAAGAGGGGGTGCGCGCACCGGCACTCCGTATTGTGTTTGTGTGTGTGTGCATCACACCGTGCTGGGTCCGGTACCTAGAACCATGGGCGTCGTCAGGAAGAGCAGCACCGCGCAGAGCGTGCGTGCATGTGTGCGTGCGTTGTGCGTGAGTCCTGGAGTGCGTGCGTGAGTGTGTGCGTGCTTGCTTGCCTGCCGTGCTCCAGCTTTGCTTGCTTGCTTGCTTGCTTGCTTGCTTCCTCGCTCGTGGTGCTTCTGGATGCAAAGGCAAAGGCAAAGGCAAAAGAGACAAGTTAAGACAAGACAAGACAAGACAACCTTGGACGCCAGAGACAGGCCCCATGGGCTCACGGGCTTCAAGGGCACTTCTCCAAAGGCGTCAGCCAGTCGCGGGCGGGCATTTGCTTTTGTCGTCCTGTTCTAGCCTGCGAGCCGATGCTTGGGTAAGGCGGGTGTGCATGGACCGCATTTGGCCCCCTCCCATGTGGAAAGCGGCCGCTCCCAGTTCCCTTGGGCGTGGGCGTGGACATCATCAACTTCCCTCCATCAATTCCACCAAACCCGCCACACCACCACCTGCCCACGTACCTTTGCCCGTCCACCGCGCCCGACCGCATTCGACCGCCCTATCCTTCGCCATCATTGCCGCATGTCCAAACCTTCGACGCGCCCAATCCCTCCATGAAGCCGTCCTAAAAGCCTCCTGGCCCGCTCCGGTGCTAGTTGTCGCGGAAGCAGCCCTCGAACTCAGCATTCGCCCGCCACACCCACTCCTCGCGGGCGCATCGCACGCGCATTGCGACCCATCCCTCCACCCTTTTCAACTTGAGTGACGATGACGAGGAATGATAATCTTGGCCGCCATGGATCCACCGAGAGCTCGTATTCGACCGAGACGGTGAGGCCGTTCGGTTCTCGTGGGAGTAGAGGAACTCCGGTCACAATCAACACAAACAAGGACCACAACCATCAGTACGTGATGACATTCCGTTTTGTCCTGTTTCTTCTGTCTGCTGGGCTCATTGATCGCGCACGTTGCGCGGGCAGAGGTCTTGCGCGACCAGTGCGGGTTCGTGTTTCGCGCAGCCACCTCTGTTTCCCTTCGTCTCGACGCAAAGCTTTTTGAATCGTGCTCGGACGTCTATCGCCTATTCTCTAGATTTTCTTTCTTCTCTTGAAATTATGCCCTTTCTCTCTTCGTCAACAATTCATAAGCTGTCCGGTACCCAGCCTTGCTCGTTCAGACCGCCTCTTCTGCATTTCTTTCTAATAATTGCTCTAATCCTGAACGCTCTTCTCTTTCTTATAATCATCGCCAGCTGACCAAGAGCTTTAGGGTTGAAAAGGAGTCGGAAGTCTCGCCGGGGACCATTCCTCCTGCTCCTCCTCCAAAAGACCCGGCCCACAAACCCAGGAAAAATTCCAACTGGGACAGCCCGCGGGCAACAGACTTTAGAGACTATCGGAAAGATCTGGCTGTACTGGATACTTCCTCCGGCAGGATACCCTCGATATCACGAAATCCGCCGACTGCTTCTTCGCCGATCCCGCCGTGGGCTGGCGCAAACGGCTCCGGAATGCCTCCAAGCGTGCTCGGTAGTTTCTTAAATGACTCAAATGAAGATTTCGCCCAGCCTTCTCCAGGATTCCGGCCTGGTAGCGGTAGAGAGGACAGCATGGGATTTCCTGGGGATGATAGACGCCCGTCTGTAGCAAGCGCCACTACAGTCAGCAGCCAAGGTTCAAAGTCGAGCATGGGCAGAGGTTTCCACAAGAGGCTTCAGGGCTTCTTCGGAGAGGAATTCCCTGAGGACTCTCGTCAGAACTCAGATTCAAGCCTGGCCACCCCTTACGGAGTAGAGACACAATCCACCCGCAGTACGCGTAACCGGAATAACTCGGTTAACAATACTCTAGGGAGCAGTTTCAACAGTAGGCCAAGTTCACCCGTCAGTTCTCGGCCACGAACGCCGCTGCCATCGTCGGAAGTGACCCCATGGGAATTCCAGGATTTCAAGGTAAGTCAAATTAAGTTATCGACAGCTGCCTATCCTTACACGGAAGGTTCGGCGCACTAGTGCTCCTTCCTGGTCACCAACAAATCGCTTTCCCCAACCCCGCTTATATCAACCACCCCAAATTCCAGTGATATATACTAACCTTCCGCACAGGAAGCTCCCAATCAAGGCGAGAATGGCCGCCACTCTTCAGAAGCCTACCCGAGCAAATCTGGCAAAAGCTCGCATAAGCTGAGACTGCCCGGTCACCGGCACAATCGAAGCAAAGACGACATCAAAGTGTCCGAAGGACGTTCCGATATCAGCCAGCCCTATCCGCTTCGGCCGGTGACCAGCCGAGAAGATTCATCATACAGTGTTCGAAGAGACCAGCAGTATCCCTCGGCCCTCAGCTCTGCATTTGGGTCGAAGACGAACCTAATGCCACGCCCGTCCAGCCCTACACCAAGTGCGCTGAGCGAGATGTCTCGGGATCCCGGCGCGCAAAGGTCTCCTAGCACTAGCAAGCCTCGGTCCATACTCGATCGCTCTATCCATCGCTTTAAAAGAAAGGACAAGTCAGAACGCTCTGGTCCTGACTCTTTAAGGGATCTGCCCGCCTCCACCACATCTCTTCAACCTTCCATCAAATCTGCAAAGATTCATCCCCGGGCTGAGGCTTCCCCTGGCACTTTTAGCAAGAAGAAAGACCGTGCAGACCCAAGTTCAAAAGAGAAAGGAAGCACGTCTAGCAAAGATGGGAAACGGGAACACGGGCGTCTTCCATTTAAGAGCTCCAAGAAATTGTTGCCCGCTGAGCAACCGCGTGGGAAGGATCCAAATGAAGCAAAAGCTGATGCAGTGATGAACAATGCCCTATGGGATCTTGATACCGATCTCGACCACATGGAGGGCATTGTCAACCTCCAGCAACCGCCTATGACGCCACCTACAGGTGATAATGCTCCGACGGGTTGGCCTGGAGAGGACCTTCCTGCAGAGCTCAAGGATCAAGATATAGGTGCTTGGGATGCCCCCGACTCCTGGGCAGTAAAACGGCTTGGGGATGAAAACCTGCCTAGACATGGTGAATTTGACGAAAGCGGTGTCACAACCAAAGAGGAAGATAACTCAAGAACATATTGCGTCCGTATCTTCAGAGTCGACTCAACCTTTGCAACTCTGTCTGCTTCCCTCAACACATCGGTCTCGGAGATAATCCAAATACTGGGAAAGAAAACGCTGCTCCAGGATGATCTTGACAATTACCATATCGTCATGAGGAAGAACGATACTTCACGCCAATTAGACTCGCACGAACGCCCCTTGCTAATACAGAAGCGATTGCTAGAGCAAGCTGGTTATGCAGAGGCGGACCGCCTTGAAGAAGTTGGCAGAGAAGACAACAGCTACTTATGCCGGTTCACGTTCATCCCAGCAAAGATGAGCGGTTACGCGAGTTTGGAGAAGGACCCTGGTTTCAGTAAGATTCAAAAATTCAGCCACATCGACTTGCAAGGGAAAAACCTCATCACAATTCCTATTACTCTCTATCAAAAGGCTACGGAGATCATATCCCTTAACCTCTCCCGCAACCTCTCTCTGGACGTACCGAAAGACTTCATTCAAGCATGTACCAATCTCCGCGAGATCAAATACACGAGCAATGAAGCGAGACGCTTGCCGCCCAGTATTGGTCTGGCTAGCCGCCTGACAATGCTGGATATCTCGAATAATCGTCTACAACAGCTTGAAAACGCCGAGCTGCACAAGCTACAGAGCTTGCAAGGATTGCGACTTTCTAACAACCGCTTGACCCAGCTTCCCGCATATTTTGGCGAGTATCGCGCATTACGAAGTCTCAATCTCAGCTCAAACTCTTTGACCGAGTTCCCTGATTTTCTGTGCGATGTCGGGACACTCGTCGATCTCGATATCAGTTTCAACTCAATCAGTAGCCTGCCTAAGATTGGACAGCTCACATGTTTGGAACGACTCTGGGCAACGAACAATAAACTCTCCGGGAGTTTCCCACCATCCCTCAGCAACCTTGTCAATCTGCGAGAGATTGACGTCCGATTCAATGCCCTTGACAGCATGGATGTGATGTCTCAATTGCCTCGCTTGGAATACTTGATGATCGGCCACAATTCCATATCAGCATTCGAAGGGTCTTTCCCTAAGATTCGCGTGCTCCAGATGAATCACAACCCCGTCACCCGTTTCGGCATGAGCGCTCCAGTGCCATCGCTGTCAATGCTCAACCTCGCTTCTGCAAAGCTTGCCCAGTTACCAGAGGATCTTTTCCAAAAAATAACGGGACTCACGAAATTAATTCTCGACAAAAACCACTTCACATCTCTTTCACCCCATATCGGCCGGCTGACCAGACTGGAGCATTTGAGTGTAGCTCGTAACTCCATCGATGAACTTCCTGCCGAAATCGGTCGGCTTGCAGACTTGCGATATCTCGATGTACGTGAGAACAACCTTGGTCGATTACCCGCAGAAATATGGTACGCCCGGCGATTGGAGACCCTGAACGTATCTTCAAATGTTTTGGATGCTTTTCCTAAACCATCCGCACCCCCAGTCTCCACTGTGAACGGAGACCACTACTCCAATCCAGACGGTGTAACCCCCCTGTCTACACCAGGACTCGGCTCTAGCCCAAGTTACGAGGAGCTCGGGAAGCTAGAAGATTTTCAAAACCGCCGACCCAGTCAAGCCTCAGGGGGATACCTTAGCTCAGGTACTTCACCTGCCACATCCCAACGAAAGGGCTCCATGGCATCGTATGCAACTGCAAGCACAGCCACAACACGGAAACCGTCAATAACCTCACGCGCACCAACGGAGGGCACATTGACCCCAGTATCACGCAAGGATTCGAGCCTCTCTAATAGATTGGCAACGACCTTCGCCGGGTCATTACGACATTTGTTTCTCGCCGATAACAGACTCTCGGACGACGTTTTTGATGAGCTTGCTCTACTTCCGGAGCTGCGGATTGTAAACCTTGCGTACAATCTCATTTACGACATCCCCCCCAGAACTATTCGGAGGTGGCAGAGTCTAGCCGAGCTATATCTCTCCGGCAACGATTTGACTTCTTTACCTTCGGAGGATTTGGAGGAAGTCGGTTCTCTGAAGGTGCTTCACATCAACAGCAACAAGTTCCAAGTCCTTCCTGCAGAATTGGGCAAGGTCGCCAAACTCGCTATACTCGATGTTGCAAGCAATTCTCTGAAGTACAACGTGTCCAACTGGCCCTATGACTGGAACTGGAATTGGAATCACAATCTGAAGTACCTTAATTTGTCGGGCAACAAACGGTTGGAGATTAAGCCTAGCGGCTCGTTTAGTGGGGGTGCGTCCGCGATGCGCGAAGGAAGGGACCTGACTGATTTCAACTCACTCATCAACTTGAGGGTTCTTGGGCTGATGGACGTGACCATGATGGTTCCTTCAGTGCCTGAGCAAAATGAAGATCGAAGAGTACGTACGTCGGGCTCGACGGTCGGAACCATGGCCTATGGAATGGCTGATAGTCTTGGTCGGAATGAGCATGTGTCAACAATGGACATGGTCGTCCCCCGGTTCCGCAGCCATGACGAAGAACAAATCTTGGGTCTCTTCGACGGCCAGCCACTTGCTGGTGGGGGATCTAAGATTGCCAAGTATCTTTACGACAACTTCAAGAACCGGTTTGCAGAGGAGTTGGATCACCTGCGACCTAAAGAAGATCCAGAAGATGCATTGAGGCGCACCTATCTGGGCCTTAACAAAGAACTCGCTACTGCAGCAAGTCAATCACTAGACAAGAACTTCACGGCACCAGTTGCCACCGGTCACCGTAGCAGCCTCCCAGACCTTGGCGATGACGATTTGCATTCCGGAAGTGTTGCTACAGTCCTCTACCTCAAGGAGATGGATCTCTACGTCTCAAACATCGGCGATGCTCAAGCACTTCTAATCCGATCCCAAGGCGGTCATAGGATTCTTACACGGAAACATGATCCCGCAGAAGCTAGCGAAAGAACCAGAATAAGAGAGGCCGGTGGTTTTGTCTCTCGGCAAGGCAAGTTGAACGACGTGCTCGAGGTATCACGAGCATTTGGATACGTGCAAATGTCGCCATCCGTAATCGCGTCTCCTCATATCCTCCGCCTAACCCTCGGTGATACCGATGAAATGATTCTAATCGCTTCTCGAGAACTTTGGGAATATCTTACTCCTGATTTCGCTGTCGACGTTGCGCGGTCCGAACGAAATGATCTCATGCGAGCCGCACAAAAACTACGGGATCTTGCGATAGCGTTTGGTGCTACTAACAAGATTATGGTCATGTTGTTAGGCGTAAGTGACCTAAAGAGCAAGCAACGAGCACGTTTCCGAACCCACAGTATGTCAATGGGCCCCTCCGGATCACCAGAAGACATCTGGACAACCCGTAGAGGGAAACGTGCACGCAACATGGTCAATGACTCAAAGCTGAACAAGCTCGATAACGAAATCGATGCACCGATGGGAGAAGTGACGCTGGTATTCACAGATATCAAGAACTCCACGCTGCTCTGGGAGACATATCCGATTGCTATGAGATCGGCTATAAAAATGCACAACGAGTTGATGCGCAGACAATTGCGGATCATCGGCGGATACGAGGTCAAGACTGAAGGAGATGCGTTCATGGTGGCATTTCCTACAGTGACATCAGCTCTTCTATGGTGCTTTACAATCCAGAGCCAGTTGCTTGAAGTCCAATGGCCGCAAGAGATCCTTAGTAGTGTCAACGGTCAAGAAGTTGTGGATGCTGATGGAAATGTAATATTCCGTGGGCTTTCAGTTCGAATGGGAATTCACTGGGGCGCGCCAGTGTGCGAGGTGGACCCTGTCACGAAACGAATGGACTACTTCGGGCCCATGGTCAATCGCGCGTCGCGCATATCATCAGTTGCTGATGGCGGCCAAATCACAGTGTCATCCGACTTCATCGCTGAGATTCAGCGATTGCTGGAGACGCACATTGAGGGCGATCGAAGCAATTCTACTGGCTCTGAAGAGGGCCTAGGTGACGACTATATGAGTCAGGCGATCAGGCAAGAATTACGAGCGCTTAGTAGTCAAGGTTTCGAAGTCAAAGACTTAGGTGAACGCCGCCTAAAGGGCCTCGAAAACCCTGAATACATCTACTTGATGTATCCCCATTCGCTCGCTAGCCGCCTCGTGGTGCAGCGCCAAATGGACGCCAATCAGCCACCACCCTCGAACGTAGGCCAAGCTGGGCAGAAGATGGCTGACAGTCAGCTCACCATCGATACTGAGAATGTATGGGACCTTTGGAATGTATCTCTTCGTCTAGAAATGCTCTGTAGTACACTGGAGAATCCCGGAAGTATGGAGCTTAAGCCTCCCGAGACGGCTTTGCTTGAGAGGATGAAGAACCGAGGCGGCGAGATTACAGACCGATTCTTGATCAATTTCGTCGAGCATCAGATCTCGAGAATCGAGGTATGTATCCCTAATAATGTATCTCTTGCAGGATATGGCCTAATTAATTTACAGACATGCACTACCACTCTCGCTCTACGCCACATGGTCAGACCTTTCGGAGCCAGTCCGATACTTGAGCAAGCCTGTCCCATGGCCGACATTCTCACCGAACTTCAGTCGCAACTGAAAGAATTGCAACAATTCAAGGACGATGCCTCGTCACAGCTCGTCTCGGCTTGATAGTCGAAAACTTTAACGATCAATATATCTGTCTTAATTCGCCTTTCGACACTCGACTGGCCTGGATGACGTCTACGACATGGTCGCTTTTGCTACACGCCTGAATATCGCCCATGCTTACTCAGGTGCATACAGGGCCAAAGGCTTCCCTAACAAATGTTCATATCTGGCGTTTCAAACGGAAACTTGTATTATCACTTCTACCGCCCCGGTGGCTGACATCACCCGTTTCCGGGTATGGTTTATGAATACGGGCTCGGCCACCCCTAGCCCAAATGGCTGGCGTCATGGAGCTCTTCATGGAACTATATGTGCACAAACCTAGCATGTTTGCTTCTCCTGTTTTTTCTCCGGGTGGAATTACGGTACACTTCTCACGCTATGAGCGTTTGTTTTTTGTTTTTGAACGTTGCGAGTTAGCAAAGGGGCAGGTTCCTTTCATTCGGAAAGAGGGCAGGCGTGTGTGCTTACTCATGGAGGGATCGAAACATACGATTATGGATTTGGGACGTCTTTGACAGCGGACTTTTTTTTTCTGCGGGGCGGCCTCGAAAGAATTGATTCCGTTTCCATGTGTCATTTGTCCTTTGTGCGGGGAAACCGGGTGGAACCCATTGCAGTGAGAGTTGGAGGGAGAGCTGCCCTTTCCCGCCTCCTTTTTGGTATATCTTATGTGTAGTCATTTGAGGTATAGCGTGAGCGTAGGGTTCTTTTAGTTTCGGTATCGATCAATTGATAAGATTACTTTTCTTTAACACTTTTGTGAGCTGGTCTTTTTTGTGTCGTTGACTTCGATGTAGATTGGTGATGATATGTTATTGTGGATTTGACGATGGTGTGGGTTCGGAAGGGAGTAAGATGAGTCGGGCGTAATTGTTCTTAAGTGGCACAGTACAGTGGCACACTGCCAATACCGGATAATGAATGGTGGTGAGAAGTGTTGGGGGCTGGACTCAATGAGTTTGCAGATTCGATATGTTGTCCCATCGTAGTGTTGACGTTGGAGCTGGACCTGAAGTCATCTTACAGGGCACAGCAGTTTCACGGAGGTAATTGGTAAACTGTGCCCGTCGGGGATGCGGTGTTTCTAGTTCCTCCTCAACTTGGTATTGGCCGAGTTCTCTGATTCAAAATCGAGACCGAGTGCCGATGATCTCAACTTGACGTTAGCAATGCTATTATCTGGAACACCGTGTCTGATATTCTCGAAATACTACCTGGTCACGCCCGGGCGCTTACGTCGAAAATGTTCCCAAGCGCCAATGCTGATTAGCGACGATGCAGCAGCACACCAGCGCTTGCTGTCCAATGAATTTATTTTTCGCCCTTGCCCGGATCATCATCCTGCTTACAGCGTCACTACGCTAAATATTACAACGTCTTTGCCTCTTAACCTTAATGGGTAGGTTTTTTCTACGGCGAGCGCTTCCTTACCATGCGGCGTAGCATTGACGAATCGACTTGATAAGACGAGCGGTGATCTCCTAGATTCGAAGATTCATTTGTTTGCAACACAATTGTATCACTCCCGTCGAAACAAAGTTGTCGCCGGGAGTTAGCCCTGGTCTTCCTTTGCTTGCAGCATGCAGCAGCGAATCCCGAAGATGATCATGATACACACAATCCAGCGCGCCTCCGATGGGCGCTCTCGTCCACCGAGCATTGGTTCGCAATTATCGGGGCATGATGATACGCATCCTTCCGGCCACTTTGCTCAAGGCTCCTATTCGAACGCTCCTACGGAAGGTTCACAAGAAAGCAACCTGCGTTATGGGACAAATCAAACACCACCCAGTATGGCATGGTCCCAGAACGCACATCCATTGATTCCTTCATCCGCGAGGTCTCAAAAAGGCAACATCGAGACTTCGGAGGAAAGTTTGATCAATCAGCCATGTTTAAGAGCTTCGACAACCATCTTCGATCGAATCACAACAGATTGGTGGTGGTGGGAACTTTTCAGCTGGCTTGTCAGTTTCTCGTGCATAGCAACCATCATTGGAGTGCTTTTGCACTACGACGACAAAAAGCAACCCGACTACATCATTCCGGGTGTGACCATCAACGCATTTATCGCCGTCTTCGCAGCCGTGGCCAAGGCGGCTATGATACTCCCTGTTTCAGAAGCCATTGGTCAACTGAAATGGCTATGGTTCCGTAAAGGTTCGGCTTTATGGGACTTCTTTCTGTTCGATGGGGCAAGTAGGGGGCCGTGGGGATCACTTATGTTGCTCGCTTCGACTAAAGGCCGGTAGGTACCAGAGAGAGGTTCCGGTCAATTTCTCCAGATCGCTTATTGTTATACAGGCATCTTGTCTCTCTAGGGGCTGCTCTCACCATCTTGGCACTAGCATTCGAGCCTTTCTTTCAACAGATCGTGATATATCCTGAAAGATCGTTTTCTTTTGGTGAAGCATCCATCGGGGCTGCAACAAGTTATATCGAGGAATGGGTACCGTTAGAACGTGTGAATATCGAGGATGTAGATGCAAGCATGAAGTTCACAGTCCTTTCTGCAGTCATGTTCCCGAACGACACCCAGAAAACAGTCGATACGAATTGCTCGACCGGAAATTGTTCTTGGCCGGACCATTCCACGCTTGCCGTCTGTCACCAATGTGAGGATGTTTCAAGGCTGCTGGAATACCAATGCAAGAACCACAGTACCCTAAATCTGCCTTCGTCTGGGACTACGACTCGGAATGGATGTGGATTCAAAGTGAATGACACTTTTGTCGGTGGAACGTACTTGTATCGGCAATCGGAAGCCATATCTGCATCTACTGGACTAGTTAATACATTCGATCCTCCTCGATCCTCCAACGCCAGATGGAATTCGACAGTTTTCAGGAATGCCACTCTCCCAATTGCGGATTTCTATCTTGCGTATACCCCAGAAGGTCCCTCTGGGGTACTTAATAACAACACACCGGTTCTTTTAGAATGCTTGATGAGCTGGTGTGTCAAGAAAATTCGATCCTCCTATTCAGAAGGTCTTCTTAAAGATGAAGTCGTGGAGACGTACACCATCCAGCCAAAGAGTTTCTCCGATTTCATTAACATTACTGCTGCAGATGGAAGGACTTTTAGTATCACGAAAAACGGGACAGTAGCGATGCGTGACATAATCCACAGTATCTTACCTTCACATCTCCGAACAAACCTATCGCAGAGCTGGGGTCATTTTGTTGGTATGTGGGATTTTGTTCAGATCCCACCTTATGACCCGGAGCCGTACCTCAAAAATCTTACCATTGCAATTACGAACAACCTGCGCTCGCGGTCTAAAGGGGCCGAGCGTGTCGTGGGAACTGCTTGGAGTAGCGAGCGATATGTGGCAATCAGATGGGCTTGGATTTCGCTTCCAGTTGTACTATTAGTAGTCACGTTGATTCTGGTGTGCGTAACCATTGTCAAAAGTCGCAACAGTAGCACCGCAGCGTGGAAGTCATCGGCGCTGAATACCCTACTTCACGGCCTATCGGAAGACACACGCAATACCGTCGGTCCAGATTTGCCCCCAAGTGAGATAGAAGCTATTTCTAGGAAATTTCGAGTGAGGATTTCATCAGAAGGGGGCACTACAAGACTGGTGTCAGCGTAAGACTTGGATTGAAACCGCACGACGACATGAACGTACTTGGGATTGAAATGTTCTTCCTACTGGATAGCAACAGAGCAACAGCGAGTGGAGCCTTACGCATGCCAAGACGCCACCTTAGGTAGATACCCCACCGGAAGCCTATCATCGACTTTCCGAGAAATCTAGAAATAGGCTTTTTCGCCATTGCGAACGTTAATGCTTGTGAACCGGCGCTTAAAGTTTGTGTTTTTTTCCTGATTTAGAAACCTTGTTATGGATAGGACGCTTGGACCACCTCCAGACCTTGCAACTGATCTTCAAATGTCAAGTCCTCTCGCGTTTTATCATTGCGGCTCTTGTTGAGGGATGGACGATTCTCTTACTAAATACCGAAAGACGTGAAGCGCTTCTTTCCCAGGAGACCGCGGACCATTCCAAATCACCGTGTGTGGGTCTTTCAAACCTGAAGTGTCGCTACCGCTCGGAACTGAGAACCTGAGACGACCTTGAGGCAGCCCCTGTCCGACCCCATCATTTCCTTGAGACATCACTGTTTCAACCTCTGTAATGCATTAATGCGAGAATTTTTTTTTTGTAGAAGGGAAAATTTCAATTGAGGGGGAATTTCGAGCGCAGTTTGGAGGGACTCAGAGTGGTTACGACATAAGAAAATAAGTTTACATTTCGTCAATCTGCTAAGCGCCGAAAAAAGAAAAGCGCCCTCAGAACCAGTCCAGATGAAGCGCTGCGCTTCATCCCCATGAAAAGTGTTACCCTGCCTGAGGACAAGAGGTGGTGTATTCTATGTTAATGATGAACCCAAAAATGTCGAAGAAAGTACCATTACCACATACAATACCTCAATTCATATGCAAACCACCCTGAATCCCTCCAACCACTTACTCAACTGCGTTTCTTAATCTAGGCGACGAACTCGCGAGCGGCGAACTTTGGGCGTCCACGTCCACGTCCACGGCCACGGCCGAAGCCTCCGAAGCCGCCGAAGCCACCTTGGCCCTGTCCACCTTGACCACCCTGTCCGCCCTGTTGACCATCTTGTCCTTGTTGACCGTCCTGACCTTGTTGAGCATCTTGACCTTGCTGAGCGTCCTGGCCTTGTCCGTCCTGGCCTTGACCATCTTGACCTTGCTGAGCGTCCTGACCTTGGCCGTCTTGACCTTGCTGAGCATCCTGTCCCTGTTGACCATCTTGACCTTGTTGACCGTCTTGACCTTGCTGACCGTCCTGGCCCTGTTGGCCATCCTGTCCTTGCTGGCCATCCTGACCCTGTTGACCGTCCTGTCCTTGCTGGCCATCCTGACCCTGTTGGTTGTCCTGACCGTTCTGATCTTGTCCGTTCTGGTCTTGACCATTCTGATCTTGGCCGTTCTGGTCTTGACCGTTCTGGCCTTGGCCGCCGTCACCACCAACAGTGAATCTGACACAGTCATCTTGAGCACCACGCTGGGCGACAGGCATGAGCACGGGCTGATGGTTGCTAGCGGAAGTCATGGAGCAGACACGGTAGTTACCAGCTTCAAGACCACCTTCAAGAGCAGCCTCGAGCAATCCATTGCCGTTACCTGCGTCGTTGATACCCTTGAAGAAAGCGAAGGTCTGGGCGTCAAGAGGTTGTTCTGGGTTAAGGTCGGCACCAGTATCTTGAACAGTGATGTGAGTGTGGCCAACAATGGCACCTCCCTGACCAAGAGTCTGGGGTGCGGCATAGTAAGTGATATCGGGGTTGGTGAAAGATCCGGCTTCCAAATTGGCGATCTGCACCTGGAAGTTAATGTCTTGGCCGACTTCGAAGTTGTCGTTGTTCTTGGGGTTGACCATAACAGCGGAGACCATCTGGTTGGCGGCAGGGATATCACCCATAGCTAAGCAAAGTCAGAATCAGAAAATTCACAGAATCAGGGGGAAGACATACGGATACCGTTGCAAGAACCACCCTGGACCTGAAGACCGTTGGTGAGCTCCTTGCCAGTACAGAAGTTGATGAAGTTGGCATTGTCGCTATAAGTTGTCAGTCTCGTTTCCTATGTAGATTTGATGTGGCACTCACGTCAAAGATGCGGCCTGTCCAGGCTCGGCCTCTTCCAAACCATCCGACTGAGAGTTGGTCTGAACGTTGTTGGGGTCGAGCTGCAATTCGTCGCCACCGCCGCCGTTGTTATTGTTGTTGTTGTCCTGCCCGTTGTTGTTGTTGTTATTGTCCTGGCCATTGTTGTTGTTGTTGTCCTGGCCATTGTTCTGGCCGTTGTTGTTGTCCTGGCCGTTGTTCTGGCCGTTGTTTTGACCATTGTTCTGACCGTTGTTCTGACCATTGTTCTGACCCTGCTGGCCAAACTGGGCTTGGGCGACACCTGCTGCGAGCAGCAATGGGAGCAATGTGGAGAAACGCATGATGATAAGTGGTTATGTTGCGATCAAAAACTGAACGCTGGATAGATCAACCGTACACAAATGAATGGACTTCCGGCTCGCGGTGGATTAAGAAGAATAGACAGACACGTTCAACGTAGCCTGGGAAAAGAAGGGAGAGGAAGTAAGAGAAAGGAATGTAACCCTCGATCGACGGTACCCTACAGTGTTGTAATAGTGGTGGATGATGGTGGGAAAACAAGATTGATGTGGACGACCATGCGAGGTCTTTAAACTGACTTGGCGGACTTCAGGTACGGAGAAACCTAGCAAGGCGGCTGTGGACAGGCTCGCTCTTGAAACCTACGATGAAGGCGGACGTGTCTCACGAACCATCATACAAACCAGCCTAAGGGCCACGCACAGAGCGCGGGAGTCAAGAGGCGCCTTGCCGCTCCCAGGCCAAGACGGTAGCCTCGTGGGTACGAAATTGCCCAAGGCATTGAAGTTGTCGCTGGAAACGGACAGCGTTTGAAGGTTAGCAGGAAGGGGAGGCCGTGATGAGACCTTCCGAGTTTCGAGTGATTATGTCATCACCGCCTGCTAACCGCAAGGGGCTGGCGCTAGTCCCCGAGAGGAAGTCTTGGACTGCCAAGCATAATCTTATTTCCATCAACCGTCTCAAGGACACAACGCCTTCAAACCTCTTTGATGCCCCAAGTATGCAGCCAGCGGCAGCCGAATGCTCGGCAGGACTCTCTTGACGATCCCGCTCTCTGTCTTTGAGCCTCTTGGCCTGCCCTGTGGGGACCCCCCCGAAAAAGCTTGACCTTTGAGGCCCTCTCCTTTAGCGCCATAACTCCGCGGATTCGACCTCGCCATTCGCCAATTGCCCCCGGCCCCTGCCGAGGCCATGCCTCTCGTCTAGACCTTTTCGTCTGTCATCGCAGCAGACGTCCGCTCTGACAAGTGACATAGTCGCTGAATCTGACGCAGGTGACAGAAGTCCACCTACTCTGGCTGTCTGGGTGTCTGTGTGTGTGTGTGCTACCCACCTGCTGCGGGCCTCCCAGCCTCGTCGTCCCTGGATACCATCAATCGCGAATGTTTCTCGGAGTCGCCTCGGTCTCGCCCTGCTGCTCCTACTTTGTTCTCTAACCTCGTGCGGAAATTGCGAGGCTCAGGCACCCCATTCTCACTCTTCCTCGACGTCGTGGTCGTGGTCGTTGTCGGCACAGCAGTCCATAGCTACGCTACCGCCACCAAAGTTCACTCATCATTCTGCTTTACAAACTTTCATTAGGCTCGTCAGGCTCTCAACCATCCGGGCTACAGCAAAGTCACAGTGCTCTGCCTATCATTGATGTGAATGCCCGGATTTGTCATTTCCGAATGGATCTACCAAAGCCCCCATAGGCCTGAGGCAGTGAGGAATCGAAAAATCGACCCATTTTGCGCACGATCCGAGTCATTGGTTTATGCACCGCAAATCCCACAGTTTGGATCGGCTGCAACCCGGTATGTGTACAGAGACAGAAACCGTTTTACCCCACGGATGTACGCGTGTGGACAAGAAGAGCAAACGTTTCCTGATACGCCTGCCGAGTTTCTTTTGCTGATTATTAGGGGAGAACTCCTACATCAACGTCACAGTATCCACCGTTTCGGGGTGCGGCGCTTCTCGTGTCTTTTGGTACACCATGTCTTCACATTCACTACCAAGAGTCCGGACTCGGATAGTATCTGCAGCTACGCGAGTAATATCGGTATCTGACTGTGTCGCATTCCTAATTGGTCTAGATCTTATAGTGTTGCATATAGTGTGGCCTAATCTATTATTGCCCTCAGTATTCGCAACAACAATCTAGTAATGGTCATCGGAGTCGGAAATATATTGCTGCGGATCAAACTTGAACGTGACTACAGCAAGGACATACGAATTCCCACCGTTTCTCATGTGCCTCATCCAGCGGACTTTGGCAGTATTCTTGTCTCAATACTCTACACCGTCAACCGGCCTTCCATGACTTGAACCGCGCCGCCTTCAAGATAGAGAGTCGAAACTCCATCATCCTCCGCCATGACAACCTCTATGCCGATGACGCTTCGTCGTCCCATCTCAACCCCCTGAGTAATAGCGAACTTCAATGTCTGCTTGGGTTTACCCTCTGAGAGAGCAAGGTATCCAGCCAGATCGCTGGCTGCGCTCCCTGTTGCCGGGTCTTCGAGCGAGCCTTCAATCATTCTTGTCCTCAGAGCCTTCGTCCCATCAGAGTTTTCAGCAGATCGAACGTAAAAGTAGGTCCCTACAAAGGTCTTATTCCAACCTTCGTCGAGTCCAGCGTTTGAAAGCTTTTGACTAGAAGTAGTCACTAGGCCCAGAGCATTCTCGTCCTCTAGCTCGATCAATGCGAACGCCATGCCGTTGACCACAGAGACTATAGGATAATCCTCCTTCAACTTGGCCTCAGCCAATTGAGGCTGTAAACTCAACACCTCGGCTTTTGACAACCTCTTTTGGTGAATATGGAAATCATGAGGAATAGCTGCTCGCGCAATGTTTTTCTTCAAATCATATGCCAGTTCTACAGGACCGGCCTTGATGTTGAATTTGGCATTGATGGTACCATCACTGGTGCCACGGGCTCTGGCGACCTTTGAAAGTGCATAAACAGCCGTTCCAATGGTGGGATGCCCAGCAAACGGAAGCTCTTCAGATGTTGTGAAGATATCCACGGTCATGGAAGGATCTTTGCTTACATTTGCTGCTTCGTGTTGATGCAGAAATGTGGTTTCGGATAGGTTGAACTCTTTGGCGACGGATTGCTTTTGCTCCTGGGTCAGTGTCACCGATTCTGGGACCGTTACTATTGCAAGTTGGTTGCCTTCGTATCTAGTTTGAGTGAAGACATCCACAGTAACGAAATCGAGCTGAACCGGCGCCATTCTGATGATCAAAACAGACTGCGGTCAAATTGTTCTGAATTTGTCAGTCTTGCATCAATAACGGCGTGTGTCTGAAGGCTGAAGACTGACTAATACAGGACGGTTCTATAAGACTACTTTAATGACACAAATCGACTGACCTTCTTTTTCCTTCTCAATTGGTTCACCTTCGCAGATGGCGTCTGAGGACAAAATCGTCTCGATGGTGTTCTCCAAAATTGAATGGTTGTTCTTTGTTGGGCATATTTCGTCGGAGCTGAACTCGAAGTTGAGCAGCTGTGACTCAGCTCGACATATAGGGCGTGACTAACCAATTTAGAGCGGATAACCCACGTATGGCGCATACTGAGGTCCGGCAGTCGCATTGATTAATAATATTTGATTCTATCATCATGACTTAAGTTGAATCGCAACAGAAGTCGACATATGAGTACAATAACGACTATTCATTATACAAACCATCGTGAAGTGATAGGGTTTACCGCGTTGTATTTTCTGACTAACCTTATTTGCTCTAGCCTGCATGTACTTACCTTATGACAGGGGAACGTATAACATCCGAACTTGAAACTCCTTTTCAATGCTCAAACACAATTTGATTCACAGCAGCATAGACTTTTGTTTTGCCTACCGAACTAAACCACAGTTCATGATTCCTCATCAAAAATTTCCCAATTGAGGTGTAAATATTACATTATCACGGCTTCCACTCTAGATATCATCGCAGCCTCATTGAAACCACCATTTAATGCTCTAACAAGATTTGAATCATGGTAGCATAGTTTTCGTTTTGCTTGTAAAACAAGACTACATGTCGCGATATATCATCGAATTATCCCAATTGAGGTGTAGAGATCACATTATCAGGGCATCCGCCTTAGGTGGTATCGCAACTTGATCGAACCATCGCTTAATGCTCTAAGCCGACTTGAATCACGGGAGCATAAATTTTATTTTGTCTGTAAAACAAGAATACAATCAACGATTCCTCATCGAACTTACCACATTCGATTCTGTTCCTCCCTCCGCCTCATCCACTCTATCGAATCTTTATCGAAACAACCTGCATCATTCAATGCTTCCTCTAACATGGTTTGAATCATAGAAGCATAGATGTTTTCTTGCCTTCAAGACAAGGCTGTCTGTCTAGATGCCTCATCGAACCTTCCCTATCAAGGTAACAATAATCACACTCAGCATGGCGTCCACTCTAGAAGGCGTCGCATCCTTCTTGAAACAACCCGCATCATTCAATGCTCCCTCCGTGATGGAATTGAATCATAGCAGCATAGATCATCGTTTTGCCTGTAAGTTAAGGTTGCATTCCACGATCCCTCATCGGAACTTCCTCATTGAAGTAGAAAATATTACACTATCAGAGCTTCCATCAGGGCATCGACTATCTAGGGAGTTGTCGCATCTTGATTGAAACCACCTCCATCATTCAATGCTACAACATGTTTTAAATCACAGCAGCACATATTCCATTTTACTTCCAAAACTAAACTACTCTTCACGATTCCTCATCCAACTTTGCCCATCAAGGTGTAAAAATATCACACTATCAACTAGAGGGCATCTACTTCATGTCCTAGTCATCGCATAGGGATTGAACCCACCATTCAATGCTCCCCAAGTTTCTCCATTGAGGTGAAATGATCAAATTCATCAGTTTATCTACTCAGGTTTCTATCGCATCATGTTCGAAACCATCATTTCATGCTCCCTAATCTTTCCTAGCAAGGTGTAAATGATCACATTCATCAGGACATCTATCAGTCATCAGGACATCTATCAGTCATCAGGGCATCTATCAGTCATCAGGACATCTACATCGTATCCTTATTGAAACCATTATTCAATACTCTCCCTAACAAGATCTGAATCATAGAAGCATACAGTTCCGCTTTATCTGAAAACAAAGACTACATTTCTCGATTCCTCATCGGAAGTTACTGTATTCGAAGGAGTTGTCTCATCTGCTGTATCTACTCTAGGTCGGGTAATAGGTCCACGGCATCCCTTCGTCCTTTCATGTGACAGTGTCAGCCACCTGTATTTGCACTTTATGGAAAGCCACTGTCCCGCGGATGTCCTGTCCAACTTATCATCGCCTTCTAAACCTATCTCCGACTGTGGAATACACCGCCAACTACTTCTCAATTCATATCCAGAAACTTTTCTTCATTATACTATATTGGATTACTAGATGAATTTTCCCTATGAATGGGCAACGTGTCTCGCACCCTACAAACCCGCATATTTTTATCCTGGACAACCTCTCGCAGTCTACATACGCCTGTAACTATTGGTTAGATATCTGAAATTTCCGCCAACCCTCCGGAGACTCTCGTAGGAAGGTAAATTCTAGAAGTAAAGGCTAGTGACTAACATCGAAATAGCCCAAACAACTCCACGATATCGAGCTACCTAAGATAACATAGACATAGTAAATTCCCGTTTATTATCTACGATACTTTCATTCCACCCATCCCCCTTCGCCGAGAAGTAATAAAGTACTACACAAGATATTGTCAAGATATTCACTTACCGATATGCCTATATCCAAAGAAACCCCCCTTCCTCCACTCCTCCCTCCGACCACAGAACTCATTCCAACGCCAGTATTCCTTAGTCCCAATCCCAATCCCACCCCAAACCCAACATAGCCTAGACCCAGCAACCAGAACCTATACCATACCGAGTTAGACCGCCCCATAAGGCCATAAGGCCATAAGGGCATCAGGGCATCTCGTATACCAAGACCCAGGGGTATGGTATGAACGAGATTGGCAATGCGCCGCTCGCCCGCCCACCAGCTGTGTGGGCGAGTGGGCGTTTTGTTGGAAGATCGCGAGATTTTCCAATTCCAACTTGATTATTGGCGTGGTTTTTTTTTATTTCTCGCACTTTCGTCTCTTTATTTTTTGTTGGGTTTGGATTAGGGGAACCGGGGGCTTGGGTTTGGGGTTGGGTTTGTGAGGTGGTATTTTTTTTTTGGTTCCACCTTGATAGGTACTAGATGGGGTGGGGACATCACGGTGTGTTGAGTGTGGGTTTGGAGGGGCTGAGGGCCTGGAAGGATGATTTTTTTTCGCTTGGGGCTGTCATCGTTGTGGTGAAGGATGATATCACTTTGAGCCCTATGATGATTATACGCGAATGGTGGAAATTGGATATATGGCGTAGACGAGGGCGTTGTCTCGTCGCGTAGAGTGCAAAACATCAAATTTGGCCAAAGGAAACGACGCGTATTGGGAGTATTTGCTCGCAATATTGAGACTGAGGAGATGACGGCAATCGTCGATACGAAAGGATGACTCCACCAGGAAGGGTCCGCCCCGTTGTATTACTCCCAAGGATTACTCCAGATGGTTCAGTGGCTCCAGGACAAATCTCTCATTTTTTTCCTCCTCCATCTCCATATTCTTGCATACGGACCGAAATCCACAATCAATCTCATCGCGTGTCTAGCCCTACCAATCATTCCACAATGGATGACATTACGATTACGGGGTGACTCCGCTGGCATTCATTCACAGCCAGCCGTATCCCAACTGCCTCATATGCAGCCATCGACTAATCTTCATCCACCTCCCCTTTCTAGAACAATCTTCCCTGAAGAAAGCGACGCAGACTATTTACTAGACTCAGGCACACAATGAACGACAAGAGGCGAGGAGACACGAACACAGCGAGTCCTTGGTGGAACTCTTTCCAGCTAAGCCGCTCCCAACACCAACACGCTGGAACCAACAATGGGCGTAGACGGTTCCCACGCCGTCTGTTCAATCGAAGAGCTACGGTCGATGGCGTGAACCCGAGGCTCGATGCCGGCAGGACGGCCGCGCGTAGATAACTAGCCCGCGCGGACGGGACGGGATGAATCGGAGCTTCCCCCTCGCCTCGCTTTTGGTGCGTGCCGCCACTATGGACGCGGCTCAGGAGTTCGTAAGATCGCGGGAAAGAAGTAGCGAGACGATGCGATGGTGGCCGATATTGTGAATGTTGGACGCGGGTTTGAGCGTGGGAGTGGGCGTGGGAGTGGGAGTGCAAACGGTGGCTAGGAATTCTAAAAATGTCCTATTCTCCTTCTGTAGCCGCCTTTGTGTTCCGTGAGAAGCATTGTGCCCATGTGCTGTGGCACTACATCGAAGCAACCTCGAGAATAAGGGCTCAATAGTCAGTATCACGTTATCCACGCTTCTCCTTAGGCACACACGCGCCTGCGCAACATGAGGCCGCAGTCTGATGTTACCCGACCCGAAGGAAACGCTGTGACTGATTCCTTGTAGGGTAGGTGGACTGTTCATCGCTGTCACCTTTGTCTCATCAACTTACTTTTTCCAACGACATATGCAGGCACTATCTATTTGGGATAACGAGGCGAGAAGGACGCGGGTGGATTGCCACCGAGAAGGAGCTAGAATCCGGATCCTCTTGTCTTGTCATTTCTTTTGCTCAATTGCTTTTTCTCCCTGTGTCATCATCAGGGCGTAGATATGTAGAAAATTGCACCGAAAGATGCAGTAGGTTGATTATGTGGCTATCTGTCTGCATTGCAGGGACGATGGATGTAGTGGCGAGACGAATGCAAGGCGAGGGACGCAAGAGACGGAATATTGGATGCTGTGCCACGGCATCGGGTGACGGATGGGCGGCGTGTATGTACCATGTACCCTATCGAAGCTGGTCCGTAGATAGTCGATTGAGAAAGAGCCCGGAAATTATTTGGTGTGCATGAGTAGGAGGGCAGCTGAAGAGGCGACGATCAAAATTAGGCCCAAGCCAGTGGTCGCGTTTGCTTTGTACTACGTCGCGCAGGCGCGTTTGTTGGCTTATTGGGGCTGCTATTGCAGGTGTCATTGAGGCTGCGACGGCAATTGGCAGCTCAGTCAATATCTCGAGTATTGACAATTTGAAGGCAATGGCGAATGCGCTGTTTGCTGCTGGCTGCTGAGAGTTGGCTGAGAGGAATCAACATGGGAGACCCTTTGAGCTGAGACTCGAGAGACGCTTGCGCATGCAGCTCCGAAAGTCAAAAAAACAAAACGGGTAACCCTGATCCTTCTGAGGATTGGGGATGGCCAAGACTGTCAGCAGCGTGAGAGTAAGCCGTCAAGAGGGTTACCCGTTTCCGCGAACGTCAGGTACCAGGCACCAAGGAGGAGTTTTGAGATGCAAATCCCCCACCAGGCCAGCCCAACACGCTGTGACGCTCTTAGGACTTCTCTTGGACGTCTCTGGCTCAAACGCTATCGAGGGACCGTCTTTGCTCGGAGGTTATGCCGACATGATACCGCCTATGAGAGCTGTGTGTGCCCAACGTCGGCTCCGCAATTAGGGCACTCAAGGCACTCAGGGCTCTCGGGGCTCTCAGGTTGGGCTGTCCCTGCAAACGCGTCCCAAAACGCCCACGTCGTGATGGTGAGGGGCCTCGAAGAGTACTCGCCGCGGTACGGAGTACACAGTACGTTTGAAGTAACTCTTCTACGGAGTAATATTGATACTTTTGGTGATAACGTAAAGTCCTGGTCCTGTATCGATATCGTGTGAGGCCGTCCCCATGTCCATGTCCCATAACCCATGTCCCACGCCATGGCATCCTGTTGGCCCTGGCCCATAGCGAACTTTCAATATTGCCGCACAGACCGGCTTCTCCACGATTGCATGGGGTGTCTGGACGCACAGTTTGGACGAGAGCGACGAGGGGGATACGATTGCCGCGACCCAGGCCCATATCCAGGCCACACATTTTGCTCGCTCTCCTCACCTGCATTCGCTCAGGAATGAGGGATCAGGAATAAGGCCTCCGGCACTACTTGGTATGTACGAGTACGATGCTCTCTCCATCGAACTTACCTTACCTTACCTTACCGGCCGGGATTGGATTGGATTGGATTGGATTGGATTAGCTTGGTTGGTGAGGTGAGAGGAAAGGCCGCCCGAGAGTTGATTCGAGTAGTGCCCCTCCCGACTCCCGTCTTCCGTCTTATTGCTGCCGTCTTGTCTTGCTTCTTCCTACCCCAACATCGGCGATGATTTGCCCATCCCCAACGCTCATCCCACTCTCACCATTTGCACCATTCTCGGAGATGCAGTACGATTTTTGACTAGATAAATGAAGAGGCCCTCAAACCACGGCAAGATGGTCGGGACATGTGTCAATGGACGGCAAAAGAGGCCGCTCGAAAGCTCCAGCTGCTTTTGCACGCACGAGGACTGTTCCAAAAATTGACCCTGCGTCTGCACTCTTGGCTCCGCTCTGGATCCGAGGGGCAGCACATGTTTACTATGTACAGACTGGTGGCTGAAACGGCAACCGGCGGCCTCGATTGGCTCCTCTGCGAAGTTTTTTTTTCTCACGAGGGGATTAGGAGGACGGCGGCGTGGATTTTGTGATTGGGCCGGTTCAAGTGAATTTTGCAGTCGTTAGTGCTCGTGTGCGCCTGCGCCTGCGTCTGCGCCTGCATCTGCAATCTGCAATCTGCACGCTCAGAGAGAAGCTGCGGCAGGGGAGAAGCAAGAACGAGGTACATTGGTGCAATCCGCCAATCCACCGAGGCCCCGTTGGAGTGCGTTTTGTTTTGTGTTGCAGGTTAATTATCCACAGCTTCATCGCAAAAATTGTGCACCGGGGCAGGCACGCATGGCTTGGAAGACTATCCAGCAGGCCATGTCAGTAGTCACAGAGATGGACAAGAGGAGGGGACCTCTGGAGTGTAGGCCGTGGCCGCGCAAGTGAGGCGACTGGCACTGCGATTAGAGACGGTTCGCGTGTGCACGAGTAGGACAAGTCTGATGGCACGAATCAGTCCGGGATGACAGCCGCCATGGCGATTGAAAAAGCCTCCGCCCTAGCTCGCCGGCCCACCGTTTTCGCGACTCTTGGGGGCTTGTTGCTTGACACGCTAGACGGCCGCAGAAGCATGTAGGCCGCCTTCTCGAGGGCTGTGGTTTGTCGTGGATAATAAGGGGACATGGACAGTGGGCAGTATCCGTAGTCCGTACCAAAAGAAGAGGTATGGAGGTGCGGGGGAATGGTGGTGCTTCAGCAGTACAAAATATGTACGGAGCATGTATGAACGTAGGCATGCATGTATGTGGCAGCAGGTGAAGCAGCAAGCAATGTGCCTCAATACATGGCATCAACCTCTATTCGAGGACTGAGCCGCACAGCAGGCCTGTCGGGTAGTGGGGTGGGGTAAGGCCAGGTCTTCTGAAGGGCCGGGAAGGGAGACAGAGAGACAGACAGACAGGCAGACAAGAAAGACGGGCAGACAATTGTGTGAGAGAGCCTGTGATCAGAAAGAAGGAAGTGAGGCAAGTCACCAGCCAGCCGTCCGCATTGGGCAGGATAGCGGAGCGGAGCAACAGTGGGCGAAGTCAGGGAGGTATAGCTCGATAGTCAGCGGGCAACTATAGGATGGTCGATGGGATGTCCTCCCCGAATCCCCTGACCCTGCAGGAATGGACGTGCGCCCGCTGCGATCCCTGCAGTCGTCGTGGGCTTCGAGGATTCTGTCTGGCTCTTTGTGTCGCTCTCTGGCTGCTGGGTCGCCGCTGGGTCGTTGTCGGGCACGCGCATGATGTGGCGTCCACCGGGGGGTCGCGCAGCTAGCGTGCACTTCGACCAGGGTGACCCGCTTTGGGCGACGAACTCCCCCCCCCAGTGCCTTTCCATCCCCAGCAAGCAGCAACAAGCAACAAGCACCAGCACCAGCACCAGCACCAGAACCAGCACCCAAGCACAGGCACAGGCACAAGCACCAGCACCAGCACCAGCACCAGCGCGCTGCATCGCATGCACTCACACTGTGTGTTTCTGCTGCACTCGACTCTGCTGCTGCTCGCACCCACACCCTGTCTCTGCCCCACGCCGCCAAAAAAATCCCTTCTACTACTACGCTCTGGTCCCCCCCCATCTCCCAAGACCTGTTTGCTCTCCTCTCATATTCTCCGAGTGTGCAATCCGTGCACTGCTCTCTCCACACTCCTCTCTCTCTGTCTTCTTCCTTCTCGCTACTCCTCTGCGTGGTCAAGAGTTGCTGTCTCTCCCTCCATTGTTTACCTCGACTCCGTTTGCTTGCCGTCTGTGACGACCCGTTACCAGGGGTTGCTCTACCAGAAGTCCTGTACTCGACCTCGCATCACCAACAACACAAACGCTCCCAGCCTCCACCACAGCAGTCAAAACCGTCCTCTGTCCGGCAAAACAGTCCATTGATTCTTCGTCCTCTCTCGACAACCGATTTCCATTTCATTCGACCCCACGGCTGCTGACCCTGTCGCTGCCATTCTTTCCCCCGTTTTAAAAAAAGCTACTTCATACGCCGGTATTACTGCACCCCACCCACCACGCTACCTCCAACTCAGTCCCACGTTCTCTGCTTCACACGCCGCCGACCTTCTTCAACCTTCTACGCCTTTCGCCAGCTTTCGAATTGCCTCACACAGCACCTTCCCTGGACTCCTGCCTCCTTCCTCCGGTCGCCCTAGGGACTCTTGTGGGTCGTGCGTGGAGCTTGCGGCTCTAGAGCTCAGTCTCGACCAACCGACCGAACCATAAGATCGATTGGCCGCTACACTGGTCTCAATTGCGCCCACTTCAGCTCTTCACTCTCGCAATGTCGCCAACCCACTCGCGTAATCCTTCCGAGGAGTCGAGCGCATCCGGCTCATACAACGTCATCCTAGATCATGTCCTTCAGTATCCCGGAAGCTATGAGATTCCCTTGCGAACCATGTACACGCTCAATTGCACACCACGAGCTCAACCCCTTCCCAAGGATGCGTCTCGTGCCCCGTCTCCCACTGGAAACTCTGCTACCGCATCTCCAATCTCCGGTTCCTTTGCGTGGAACGACGCAGAGTCGGCTGCAATGAACTTCACATCCCAACTAATGAGCCACATTGGATCGCTGCCTTCTCAGCCCAGCTCACTTCCTCCGACATTCATCATCTCCTTCGTAGCCCGCTGCTTTCATCCTTGCCTGTCCCTCGTCGACTTTCCTCAGGCATTGACTGCGCTCGACTATCTGAGAGACTTGGAGAAGCGGAGATGCAAAGAATACGTATCTGCTTTTGAGAGACTCGGCATCCGCCTCGAGCATTTCGGAGCTGACGTTGATGCCGTCGCAGAACGTTTCCCCGGCATCGCTTTGTGGGCGAGGAACATGGAAAACAAGAACAGGAAATCCGAGATCTACTATGCTCATCTATATATGAACCTTCGTCGCTGGGTATGTTGAAATACGACGTCCGGATGCACCGGCACTAACAGCACCACACAGATCATGATCAACGAATTATCCCTTCAGCCATTTAACAAGCTCAATTGTATGGGAATGCTCAATACTCTCTTGCCTCCACAACCACCCAGTGGAGCGGCGAAGCTGCCAACCCCGCTATTGTCGTCTGAGCACTTAAAGGAGGAGCGCGATACCTTTTTCGAGTATATTCGCCTCGTACAGAAGCACGGCCCAGCAGTGCTTCAAAACTTGATGCACATGCGAAAGCGTGACGGCGACGAAACCGGATGGGATGAAGTTCAACGCTCCGTCGACAAGTATCTGCGCCTCGCCAAACATGTCATCGATGACTGCCTTACGACGACGGGAACTGACGACTTCACCCCCATCGAGGAAGCCAGGAAGGGAAAGAAGACCGATTCAGGCGTCAGCTTTGGATCGGAAGTGAGGCCAAGTACCGGAGCCAGTACCATGGAGAAGCCGCTTCCGCTTATGCCGACCGACTCGAAATCAGCCCCCAAGGGTATGAGTACACTGGAGAGAATTACCAGGGAATTTAAGCGCATGCGAGTCAAGACGAGGCCCGACATTGAGGAGATTGTGAAGATCGAAAAAAGCACGGCGGCGGAGCACCTACCCATGACTGGCGAAAACAAGGGCAAAAAGTCGCTAAAGAAGGCCCGTTCGCTGGCCAATCTCGGTGGCCTCAGGAGCGCAAATACCAGCTCGACTTCTCTCGCGGGGAGCCGAAAGGGCAGCGATGCTACTATGTTCAATCCTGAGGAGATGAAGAGGCACCGATTATTGTACGAGGCGGCCACGACCAAGGGATCCAGGAACTTCTAAGCAGAAGCGACCAAAAGCGAGGGCCTCAGGCCTACAAAAAGACTACAAAACAGCCAACAAATACAAAACCATTATTAACGACGACACATGAAATGGGAGGATGGATAATCCAAAATCGAAAAACCGAGCCTCCCATGGAGCGCACACCTCATACAAGGACACCACTGCACATAACTTTTCTTTTTCTTCTTTGTTTTTGATAAACCAGTCCGCCGGTCGACGGCATTGCCCTATTCATTTTCCTTTCTTGGTGGCATTTTTACACGACGAGCTGTTCACTTGCAAGGGCGTTCCAGAGGCAAAGTCTCTCACGAGACGAAAAGCGTAAAGTCCTTTGCAATTTCCCGTTCTATTCCCCCTGTTCACATAGTGCTTCGAGCATAGTATCTTCTTTCATGCATGGTCACGAGGCGGGGAATTTTCTTCTTGCGATGGGATCATGAGGAGTTCAGGCTACGCATGCATGGAAAACTGGCGTCTATTCTTCGATGGTATTCCATCGCTTCACGAGTCATTCAAGGCTCTCGGGGCATGCTCCTTTGGCGCAGCCCGATTATTTTCATACACACCTCTTCACAAAATCACAGCTTCACAAATTCAAATCCAAATCAACTGGCATTCTCTGCCATGTAAAGTTAATTAACGTCCATCCTCGACACGAAGATAGCAATGTACAGAATGAAATACAAAGTGTAAAAGGTTATTCACACAGCAATTCTCCGTAAACGATGAGCAGAAGTTGTGCATGTGCGTGATCATGATAAACAAGAAGAGAGACCAACGGGCAACTACTCCGCACATAGGCAGTCAATTACCGTGACAACGTGCGACGGGCGACTAATTGATAGCGGGCAAGGCGAGAACAGTTAGCGAGGCTGCTAACAAGTCCAAACAAAGTCCTGACAAAGAACTCACGGGCAGAGGACAGCCCCACGCTCTCGCTCCATTACTCTCCCGACGACGACAGACATCTCGGGCGTCTTCTCCCGTCACATCACAACGGCTCATAAGCTCATACATACAATCACATCATCTATTCACCGCCTCGGGAGGGGGGGTGTGCAGTGAGCAGTGAGGCACAACTGGGGGGGCGAGGCACGATAGGTAGCTGGGCGTTGGCCGTACCTGCAGGGCACGCCACAATCTTGCACACCTGCAAGCACAAGCACACACACATGAGATGCCACCCCACTTGGACCACTTGGGCCTCTTGGGCGACCACTCCGAAGATCACCAACCTCCTCCATCGGCTCAACCTGCACCATGGCCTGCAGGAGCACCAAGAGCACCAGGAGCACCAGGAGCAGGTGTTCCCTCCCGGGATTTGAAGCTTTCACGCGCAGCTGGGCGAAACAAACAGGAAACACCATCCACTCGAGCTTTCTTGTCGAGAAACATACCCCCCGCTCGCACGCCCAGAACGAGGACGACATCACCTCTTAGTGCAGGGACCACGCAGTCTAACGTTGTATCACAGCACTCATGCAAGAGGAATGAGGCGGCTCACCCTCTTCTCGTTCCGACTTCCCCGTCTCACAAATACATGACCTCATGCCCAGATGGCCCTGTAGCCCAAGACGCTCACAACCCAGCTGTATCAACAGCACAATCTGGGATAGCAGCACCATCCGCAGGGTCTGGTGTATCGTCAGCATCGTCATTGTCGTCATTATCAGCAACTGCGACACTAAAGGGAGACGCTGCTGGGAGCAGAAAACCTAGAGCTGTCGCCACAGCAGCAGCGCCGCCCAGCCGCACCCTCTTTGATCCCTGGAACTCATCCTCGACGGGCCATCAGCGTGCGGAAAATCGCCTGTCAGGATCGACGTCGTGGCGCGACTCCCGCAACCTCAAGCTCGGAGAACAGTTCCGCAGCGGGTTGACAGGCGGGCGACGACTCGCTGATACTGTCGGCGCCGGGAGCGCTGAATTTGGTAAGGACGGCAGGAAGGAAAATGGAGGTTGGGAGAGGGGTGCAAAGGGGCTCAGGCCGGGTGGGCAGAAGAGTCTGGTTGAGCTCTGGGGGGCGAGTAAGGCGACTGGGGACGTGAGTAGGAGGCAGGATTCTAAGTTTGATGATGAAGAGGGTGTTGGTGGGAAAGAGACACCACGTCCACCAGCCACCACAACGTCCATAACGGCTCAAGCTGGAGCTGGAATAGGAATCGGAATCACCAATGCAGCAAGTGGGACTTCGTTTGAAGGACAGCCACACAATCCGCCCACGTTTCAGGAATACGACACCCCCAGTGAAAAAGAAGCTGATTTCGAAACTCCAACCTCGCTTTCAGAACCCCATTCCCCAAAAAAGAAACAATTGTTCGCCGGTCTAACCTTTTATCTCAACGGCTCCACGTCCCCCCTAATCTCCGACCACAAGCTCAAGCACATACTCGCGGAGCATGGCGCCAACATGTCCATCGCTCTGGGTCGGCGCACTGTTACTCACGTCATTCTAGGGACGCCGCGGGAGAGGGGCGGCTTTGGGGGTGGGCTTGCTGCAAGCAAGATTGAGAAAGAGGTGAAGAGGGTGGGAGGCAAAGCCGTAAGATTTGTTGGTGTTGAATGGTAAGTGATCATCACTCCTCATTCTTTCGTCTCGCTTATTCCCTTTTATGGGAATTACATGACTCGTTTTCCGAGCATCCTACTTCCATGTGTATGATATCATTCACTGCTATCTTGTACTGCACGATTGTTATATATATAACATAACTAACAGAATGGGGAAATCAGGATCCTAGAGAGCATCAAGGCGCAGCGTAGACTCCCAGAATCCCGCTTTTCGAACATGAAGCTTGCGCACAAGGCGCAAGGCAGCGTATACGAGCTCTCCCGTCATGATGGCGGTACAACCGCGCCTGGCGGATGAGCCGAGCAGGGTTATAAGAGTAGCCTTTCCATGAAAAAGTATATGCGGGGTATCAGCTCTACTGTGTAAGCCTCAGGATTGGACATAGCACCATGTTTCAGGGCTTTACGTCCTAATTGGAGACTATGGGTGTGCGACGCAACGATTCCAACAATAACGACGCCACAATTGCAGGAGCACAGTAAGCAATCGCCCAAAAAATCGCTCGAAGGGTATAGTGGAACACAGTGCACTCTAACAAAGAGAAACCTTCCCACTCAATCCGCATCACACAGACGCCACAACCGCAGTGGAGAAGTTGGTGCATATGCCCGTATCCGTCGGCAAGGTATAGACCTTGTCCGTATGTACTATCCCCATGTATAGACTAGGGAAACGTATAGCACATAGAGATGGAGAAGACAAGTCTCCCAATAGATAGACGTCAGCAATAGCACCAACGAAATTCCTACGAACAGATCATGACCCTTTTCACAGTCGACCTCATACGGGACCTTGTATAAGCACGGCAATCAAAGCCATTTTCGCGCTAAACATCGTAAAAGATCGTATGAAGCGAAGCCAAATCAAACGAGGCAATGGTCTCAGATACTCCCGCCGAGCAATGATACAATGCAAGGTAAGACAAAGCAAATCAGGTTGATCTTCTCCCTCCGATTGAGATCACATCACAAAGCACCCAGCACCAATTGGGAGTAGACTATCCACCAGGGACATATACACAAGACATGCCCAGTCATACGCGCCCGATTCCAGCCCAATCCAATCCCCAATTCACCCGTACGACGACCCCCACCGGCCTACCTAGGCAGCTAACCCATTGCAATCCAACCCAGACATAACAGGAAAAAGGAAGTATCTAGATCAAAGCAAAAGCAATAAGAACAAAGAAGTTAAAAAAAAACATCAAGACACATGTAAAAAAGTAAAAGCAAGGAAGGAAAAAAAAGAGAAAGACATGACGAGTGTGTATATCACAGTTTCACCAATTCACCATTCAGAATCTCCAACTATCCAATTCGATACATACATACCCCATACATACCACAACCCCGCACCCATCCAGGCACGCCAGGGGTACCTACAAATCCAAGTACATACCCCACACCACACCATGCTACGCTATCAATCACAGATCGTCACCAATAGTGTGTGCTTGGCATGTATGTATATGCATGGGTAGGATAAGGGTACTTCGCTTATCACCTCACCTCGGCTCGTCCCTTGGGTTGTGTTTCGTCCCCGACAACGATGCTTTTCGGCCCGATGTGGGTATTGTACTCGCTTGCGCTGTGGATGTGGACGTGGGACGGGACGGGTGGGAGACATGGAGGGGGGTTGTGATGTGATGGGATGTACCTGCGTGATAGGATGGGGTAGGATCGGGTGGGGGTGGGGTTAGGTTCTGAGAATGATTTTGGTCAGGTTTTAAAGTATTGCGTAATTGATAGACGGACTGGGTGTAAGAGATGTGGTGAATGTTAGATAAAAATGTTATCTGAAAAAGGTTTTAAATAATTAGACATAAAAGAGAGTGTGCTTTCAATACCTAGGTAGGCATGGAGATGTGTTGAGACCGCCGCCGCAATGATAAAGATACTGATAGGGCGCATTAAATAAATTATGGTTGATTGTAGTATTTGGGATTGATGGATAGATGAGCTTTTTGGTATGCGTTTGTTTTCTGAAGAGGAAAATACATCTTTTAGATGTTGGATTTGTTTTGCTGATGGGGATGAGGGATTATATGTTTGTTGTTGTTGTGGCATGTAATGAGAGAGATTAACAATACATAAGTATGTAGCATTGTTCATACATATGTATGTATTGGGGTTTGGCCCCTTTGCTCTACACTTCATATTTAGACATATATGCTTTGCTTTGGTATTCATGTTAGATTATTACCATGAGGTCGTTCGATCTGTGGGTTAACAATCAAACTAACAATCATGCTAACTGTATAGTATACTCAAAGAATGAACTATGATGCAGCACCAGTCATACAAAGTCTGATCCAAACCGATTAAGACATCGAGGGAGAAGGTATCTTCATAGTGACATGCTACGACAAAATCTAGATACGGAATCGTCGTTGAAAATGGAGTGCCTCAGGTCGGTCTGGACAGAAGTCTGGTTAAGTCAGAATATTGACAGATCTGACACGTAAAGACCGCATTGTGTACGTATATTTACGCTCACAGGACATACTTCAGCCAGGAATGAATTAGAGTAAGCTTCAGCAGGAAGTTCAGATCTAAATTTCCTGTAAAGTTTGCTATCCCCAACTATCCGGAAACTATGCTTCAACGATCTTCGTGATGATTACAAATGTAGCACCTCAAATGTGCACAGAGATCACATTCATCGGGTTATTCGTTGTACACATAAAACTAATTGCAATGGTAGCAAGTCCAAAGTACTCGATAACACTTTGTACCCTAGGTCAGATTTCCGTTAGTGTGATGGGGTTTGCCCAAGTTCCTGTTCTTCGATTTATGCGTTTTCTGCTTCTTAGACTTTGCAATATCTGCCTTTGACTTTTCACTTTCTGGGCAGTGCTTTGTTGGTTTTCGATCCTTCGGAACATTTTATTTCGACGTTCGTTCTCCTGGGCCTTCGTTTGCTATTTTCCCGGGGTCGTTCAGGTCATCATTTGGATCGCTATCAAGCTGACGGATTGAAGAGTCCCACTCGCTGCCCATCGAGACTTTTTCTGTATCAAATTCGACCTCCAGGGCTGTACCCTGCTTATTACCGTCGTAATGGAATTCACCCTTCAAATTCGGATGTTCTGGCTGCAATCTTCTATAGAACAGTAAGGGAGAAGCGTGTAGAACCAACAAAACTAAATGAAGATATCTCATGATCTTTGTTATTTCCATAACTCCGGGCCAATCATACATCATCTCCATTGGGTCTTAAGGTATATCAGCCATAGCCTTATACACGACAGATTATCTACGATTTCAGGAAAATTATTACCATGGGAGTGAGTGCGCTCGAAGCTATATGAGTTTACCACCATTTCTTCGATGACATCGCCCCTTGCCCAAAGGTCTTCCTCGATGACGGTTGAGAATTTACATAAGGCAGCCTGCGTCCACATTCTCCAAGAATTTCTGGACGCTTTATCAATTGAGTTCTGTCAAAAACCTTCCAAGTTGGCCTTATATCACAAATGCGGCCAATTCACGACTTACGATAGCTGGGAACTCAAGGCTTTGACTAAGCAGTGGTGTCTAGAAAAGCTGAGGGGTCAAAGATAACGGAAGTGGGGTTTAGAGGATACGGTCATGCGGTGGCGAAGACCATAAGGCCGAGAACTGCCGCATGGTCTGCATCTCGAGTCGGACCATCTATGCAGCACATCCCAGAAAGTTTACAGGCAAGGGTTCAATGTCATCGCGCAAGACTTCGTTCCAATATCAGATGTGGAATACATAATTCACCTTCTGTTACACCTGCAAATTAGATGCTAGAATGGCTTAACTTTTCTAAGTCATTCTAGCTCATGTTCGGCACTGTCAGTTCGTTACTACACTACCTTGTAGCGAGGCTCAGAAATCGGTACAAAATGAGACGACTCCTCCAAACCGAGTTTTACTCTCAAAACTTCAAAGCACTCGACGGACTTGCCCGGTGCTAAATAATCAATTACATCAGCGACAAGTCAGGGGTTTGAAGTCGGTGGCAGTTCGATCGAATTCGATACAGTATGTTTTTCATCTAGAAACATTCATAACTAAAGGGAATTGGACTAAGAAGTGATCAAGGTGAGGTTTCCCATGCCTAACATGCTGAACCCATGGACAGTATTTCACTGTGAAGCGCAAGATATAAAGAATAAGTGAACTTCGCACAACATCAGCACCTTGTTAGCTAGGGGTACAGAAAGCAAAATATGTGCTGCTGCTAAAGGGGTAGTGCTCGGATGGCCAACGAGACTTCACTCCAAAAGATGAATAGTTTCAGTCTATAACGAAGAGCTCCACCAAGATCGTGAGCCAGTCCATGTAAATTAAGCTGATTAGTCTGGTGTAGTCCACCATGAAAATGATTCGTTATTATACTCTCTTGAATTTTGGTATGCTCCACTACAGACTTGCTTGGTGACTCGGGCAGCAATAAAAAATAATCGACCCTTTGAGACGCTCGTCACCCGAGCGATTACTTCCGTGGAAGTAGTCATGTCAAACTCATGCGCACTCTCCTGTTTGATATTTGCCCCTTTGAACGCCAGCATAGAAAGCCTAAGGAAAGCATCGTGAAAATCCCCAGCAGAAACTCCTATCCGTATGGATACCCTCCCAGCTCCAATCGTCCTGTCATGGTGTAACGAACCCTACGCCACAAAACCCCTGGGACTACAGACGTTGTGGGTCATGCGCCCCGTGGTTTGGCTTTGGACTCCTTCTTTTCCTTCGCTGCCTGTTTCTGCTTTTTCTTCTTCTCTTCTATCTTGGCCTCCGCTTTCCTTTTCAAACTAGCCTTTTCCTCAGCCGTCTTCTCGACTGGCTTGAAGAAACCCTCCAGGCGACTCTGCTGCGCTGTCTTGAGGTTCTTTTGTAGCTTGGCGGCGCCACTTCGGACGCGGTCCTCGTTGAAGTGTTTTTCCTCAACTAGATACTTGACCAAACCTTCAACATCTGGGGCATCCCACTTGAAATCACACTCCTCATGCTCGGCAGAGCGCACGTCAGGTTCCAGGAAAAGTTGGCGCGCATCCGCAAAAGGCCAGTCCTCTGGGATGGTGTATTTGTTGGATGATTTCATGTGCTCATAAACTCCTTCGAGGTTTTTGTGCTCACGAATGAGTTTCAGGGCTGTGCTAGGGCCAATGCCTTTGATGGGGTCGAGATAGTCACATCCCAACAGGATACAGAGATCGATAAACTGAAGAACTTATCAGTCGTGTGACTATAAGCCAGTGTGGAGAACTTACTTGTTCTCGCTCCATATCCAGTCCTTCGAGGGCCTTGTCCAAGTGAATTTCTTGAATTGGCTCTTTCCTTTGCTCAGAGAATGTAAGATGCCTTAGCAACACCGGTGTGTTGAAGGTCAAAGTGTCCATATCCTCACTCGCTGCGGCATACACCTTCCCAGCTCGCGCAAGCACAGCGCACTGAGCCTCTGCTTCCGTTGGCGCAATGATGTAGGGTATCCCCATAAGTTTCAGTAAGCGCTGACATTCTGCATTGTGCTCCCTTGTCACTCGGACTGTTCGGCGAGAAAACTTCTCCACATCTTCTGCAGTTCCTGTTTCCTTTGCTTCCTCATGTGCAGCGTGCGCTTCAGATTTACGCTGGAAACGCTTTGCGAGCTCACCGGACTTGAGCTTGGGAGGGGCGCCGTCGAAGACATAGAGCGGTTTTATGCCGTTATCGACAATACGAAGTGTTCGATAGAAAAGACCCATCAAGTGAGACGTTGTTTCGCCGGTGTCACTCATGAGCTGTTGGCCATCGGACCGCACTGCAATGAGGAAACTGTAGATGCTCATGGAACTATGGTAAAGTCAATGATCAAGCTCATTCCCTATTATCAAGTATATCATACGCATCCTGCGCTAATTAGCCATTTCCTATTTGCATATGATCTCATGAATACCTACTATAGCCACTTTTCGACCAAATTGGTTCTTGATTTCTCCAGTTTTGATGGCATCGGGAGCATGCTCTGAAATTAGCTGGTAAAGGTGTTTAATGCCCATGGTGACAAATGAGCCCCTCAGTAGAAAGGGAAAGGATCCAGGCGATGGTAGTATTTCCGCGCTGAAAATTCCTAAGGGCAGGGAGGAAAGTCGTGTATTCCGGCGAGAGAAGTTGGAGGTTGGTGGACGGGAATCAGATTCAATGGCGTCACGTCAGGGTCGCGTCCACGCGCCGTCACGCCAAAACTCTTGGCACTCTATTACCGCGCTTCCCCTGTTATTGCAGATCAGATGAGGCTGAAAGTAATATGCAGGATAAGTTTTCCTATTTTGCACGAGTGCGAGAGCGCCTCATCTGATTTACCCAATGATCTGCCATTCAATGGGTTGTAGTATGGATTGCCACAATTTATCGGAGCTGTCCGGAGGTGGATGCTCAATGAACCGCGGTCCAAGGTCGAAGTTGCCGATTGTGGGGTAGAGCTTCGGGAACTTCACGTTATGAATTATTTCCGTGCAGCTTTCAACCAAATTTCTTTCCTCAATATCTTCCTTTAATACTTCTTGAGTTGAAAATTATGTACAGACCAGTCGTTAGACACGCCGCAAGGCAATTGAATGCCTCGAGTCGTTCAGCAATTGTCGGACGTCGTCATCTTCATGCTCCTCAGTCATTTGATTGGAAAGACCCTCTGGCAGCAAACAATCTGTACACAGAGGAGGAATTGGCCATCGCAGAAACAGCAGAATCTTACTGCCAAGAGCGCATGCTACCAAGGGTATTAGGTATGTTAAAGATGGTTTTGACTTTTGGCTTGGCGCTTATTGCTAGCAGAGGCATACCGAAATGAGGATTTCGACAAGAAGATTTTGGAAGAGATGGGGGAGCTTGGGTTCCTAGGTGCTACCATTCAAGGTTATGGTTGTGCAGGTGTCAGCAGCGTAGCATCAGGTTTGATCACGAGGGCAGTGGAAAGAGTAGATTCAGGGTACCGGTCTGGATACTCGGTTCAAAGTGCTCTCGCAATGGGTGGTATCGAAGAATTTGGTACCGAGGAGCTCAAAGAACGACTCCTACCTGGCATGGCTAAGGGCAAGCTGCTGGGATGCTTCGGCTTGACAGAGCCAAATCACGGATCCGATCCTGGATCGATGGAAACGATCGCAAAGCCGCATCCTTCAAAGAAAGGATATTACTCCCTCTCAGGCTCCAAAACATGGATTACAAACTCACCTATTGCTGACGTACTTCTTGTGTGGGCGAAGCTAGAAAGCACAGGCAAAATTAGAGGTTTCGTTATCGAGCGAGACCAATGTCCTCCAGGCACACTTGAGACTCCTCCAATCAAGAACAAGAATGGACTCCGAGCTTCAATTACTGGAATGATTCACCTTGATGGATGTCCCGTGCCCGAAGCGAACATGTTCCCAGATGTTGAAGGGCTTAAAGGCCCATTCAGCTGCTTGAACTCTGCTAGGTATGGCATTGCCTGGGGCACGATGGGAGCACTTGAAGACTGTGTTTCGCGCGCTAGGGAGTATGCTTTGGACCGGAAACAATTCAAAGGAAACCCGATTGCGAAATACCAGCTTGTACAGAAAAAGTTAGCGGACGCAACAACGGACGCAGCCTATGGTATTTTGGCAGCAACCCAGGTCGGAAGGCTCAAGGATGAAGGGAAGGCAGCGCCAGAGATGATTTCAATGATTAAGAGGCAGAACTGTGATAGGGCGCTAGTGAATGCTCGAGCGTAAGTTGACCTATTATTTATTTTTCTCTTGTAAGGGCTGGACTAAAATGATGGTTTAGACTACAAGAAGTATTCGGAGGCAACGCGGTCAGTGATGAGTACGGCATCGGCAGGCATGTAGCCAACTTGTTTGTGACTCAGACATACGAGGGTCAGAGTGATATACACTGTAAGTCCCCAAAGGCATTTTACTAGCGCCAACTAACCAAGCCAATAGCCTTGATCCTTGGAAGAGCGATTACAGGTATCCAGGCCTTCTGCTGAGCTTTCTTCTCTTGTATGAAGATACTGTAAAATACGCAGCATTTAGATAATACGTTGGAGATAATTTGATACTCGGCGTTTCTGCCTGGGCTCAGCCATTTGTAATTATGTGTGAGCCGAGCTGTCTCTATCATGACATGGAAAAAAAATGCTCAGGTTTGTTTGTCGACTTGCATTACTCTTCCCGCAAATTCGCGCGATATGCGCGCAAAACATGCAGGATGTCGTGCTGCAGGAGAATATGTAGAGCACGGCCTGGTGCATGCAAGCAGTTGAAGCCGCAGTCTCACGTTTTCGAGACTTGGAAAGTCTCACGACTGTGTGTGGATGTAGCGCACATGAGCAATGGCGGTGGGTGCAGATGGTGACTGTGTGGCAGCCTCGTTTGTGAGTGTGACTGGCAGAGTAGAGCACCATTTACGTATTGGGAGGCGACATTATTGGTGTGACCAATGTATTGGTGATAATGATGATTATGAGAGACGTGCCGTGATGAAAGTGCTGGTGAGGTGAATGGTAATGAAGGTACTATCGAGTGCACGGACGAGCGACTTCTGCCAGGTTCGATAAGTTGCCACAGCAGGCGACGGTAACAAAACGTCGGTGAATAATTTTCTAGGCTGTGGAATCCGGCTGGCCTGTCCTCGTCGGCAGCTATTTTCGTTACAGTATAATACCTTGCCCTGCCCCCCGTCCCCTCTTCTTCCTCCGGCCTCGCTCGCCGTTCCGCCTTTGACTTTGCCTCTTCCTCTTACCTACTGACTACTACTGCTGCTCACCCATATACCCAACCACTCTCCCGGTTCCTCTGTCCTCTTGCGACTGTGGGAAGGACATCGCTGTCACCCTCGTCATCGTCGTCGGCCTAACAAGGTACGTTGATCGCGCGGGGGCCAGGCGCTCCTGTTGCTGATACGCCGCACTTTCCTTAGGGCCTAGGATCAAGGCGCTAACCTCTGCTCGCAGCCCACTTCAACTCTTCAACACCACACTCACTCGCCGCCCAAGCATACTCACTCTTCTACGACCACAACTACACAACTCACACACATCCCTCGCTATGGCTCTCAAGCGTATCAACAAGGAACTCACTGACCTCGGCCGGTAAGTCGTACACGGTTCCTCGGCCATGCCACCGCCCTTGTGCTCGCATGACAACACTTGAATGCGGGGCGCTGGTGCCTCCATAAACCCCTCCGCAGCCTTGCAATCACCTTGTTCTTCTCGAAGACTTTCGCTGACCTTGGCCGTGTATAGCGACCCCCCTTCTTCATGCTCAGCAGGCCCTATTGGAGATGATCTAGTACGTCGCGCCTTACATCCTAGTTTTTGCGGCTGAAGCGGCTTTGCTGTTTCCGTCGCATGGAAGAGAAAAGTTGAAAGACCATAGACTAACATGATCTCGCAATAGTTCCACTGGCAAGCAACCATCATGGGTCCTGTACGTATTCCTCCTCGGGCGACGACTCTACTCCAACAGCGGACTCCGCCACACTGATCCGAGTGTTCGGTATGTAGGCTAACACATTCCGCAGAGCGACTCACCATACTCGGGCGGCGTATTCTTCCTTGCGATCCATTTCCCGACAGACTATCCATTCAAGCCTCCGAAAGTGAACTTCACTACCCGCATTTACCATCCTAACATCAACTCAAACGGTAGCATTTGCTTGGACATTCTACGAGACCAGTGGAGTCCGGCTCTTACCATTTCAAAAGGTAAAATACCCCACCGCCCATCTGCGAAAACCCTCGACGTGAGACTGACTGTTACAAAAGTGCTTCTGAGTATCTGCTCGATGCTGACAGACCCGAACCCCGACGACCCTCTCGTCCCGGAAATTGCACACGTCTACAAGACCGATCGATCTAGGTATGAGTCTACAGCCAGGGAATGGACCCGAAAGTATGCCATCTAGTCCGGATTTGCGGGCATTTGCCCAGCGAATTAAGCGAAGATGATGGCTGCCTTAGATAACGATCAATCACGAAAGATGGGGGCAAGGCCACGGAGATTCATCATAACAAAGAAGAGAATGGCGGCATGAAGGATCGATGGATGGTATTCCTGCGGGTTCGGCTTGCTTCATAGAGAGTAGCTGAACGGGCTTTCTAGTGTTTGCAACCATCACTTTTTTCTCAAAGCAGAATGGGCCCTTGTCTCTACTCAGATAAACCTTGTTTCTGCGGTCACGATATACATTTCCCTACACCCCACAACACACAGTTTTCTCCTCCCCACACCACTTTCTGGGTTTTACGATGCATATCTACGGTTTTAGTCCATAAGGAGTGTTTTGGGTCGAAATCTGCATGACTAGATTACAACACGCGTGCCTTGTTGGGTGAACGTTCTTCGTGATGTGATATGTTTTCATAAACATGTGCTACCTTTTTTTTCACTTTCGTCAAGTGTCCCCATGCGACTCGGATTTCCTTCCAACATGTCAACCTATTAGTCATCATGGAATTTGGTATAAGATATCAAATTAGAACGTAAGTTTTCAGGCCTGTCAGGCATCTTCCAGTACGAGCTGGGCGTGCTATGTGATATTTGATATTGCATATTCTTATTCTTATAAATTATACAGTGCTTATAGAGATGGCGTGTTAGTAGCCCTTCACCTATGTTTGTACGATGTACAATATCGACCTCCAAGTACATCAACATCTGGTCATTTGAGCGGAACTTCGGATGAGCACTTCCGCCTGTCTCGAAATCGACATCTTGGCCGAACCTTCTTCTGTTTCTGCTGCTTCTAGATTCTCCACTAGCCCTTCTTCTATGTATGATGGGTGCGCATCTTTCTGCCCTGGTTGAGCTGCTGTTTTCGAATTGTTGATAGCAATGTCTGACGATGCCGGACTTGCCAGTGGCGTATCCTTCCAATGAGGTCCTTCGAGTATTCTTCTTCCGTAGCCGTGCAGCCTCTTCCTGAATGGACGGTTCAATTCATACACTTTACCTACGATAGTAGTGAGTAATGAAGAACCATCGTTCTTCTTGATATTGGCCTGCATAAGCACATGCAGACCCTCGCACGTCTTTTGGAAATGCTTTATACATGCGCCTTTGCGCCCGAGATCATTTGTTGCATCTGCGGGGTCGCGCAGGGAGAGCATATATGCCGGTAGTGGCTGCACTCGAGCATTCTATGGGCACATTAGCAGGGTAGAATTTGAGGAGGAAGAGGGATGGCTTACGTCGATCTTTGCTCTCGTTGCTTCAGACATGACACGTACAACTGATTTATCATACAACTCTGTAGGCTCAATAGAAATACCTTTGGTGGTGTCAAACTCGGCCCAGAACTTGAGGAAATTCAAAAGTGCTCCAGCAGCGTCTTGACGTTCAAGATGTCCATGCCGAAGACTAGCAACAATCATCATAAAGATGGGATAAGAGCCAAAGCCTCCAGCGTACACGTTAGACATACCCCTGACGTCGAACATGGTCTTGATAACAAAATACAAATCGCGAAGATAAGGGTATTCCTGCATGTACTTCCGCATCGCCTCTCTAGCTCCTGAGGTGCCATGTGCCGATACGATCTGGACATCTAATCCCGATTTTCGATCCTGTAACGCAACGAGCGGATAGCGTGCATGCCGCATGACACAATAAGGATATTTAATCCTTTTCCACCGTAGAGCCCGATATAGATTACGAATATCATTGGAAAGCTTCAAGCGCTCCAGCTTCCGCTGTTCCGCGCTAATAGTTTGTGGTTTTTGCTTGGTCTCCGTATTGCTTTTTATAGAGATTCGTAGGTCAATGTCTGAGGTAGCTAGTGACAGAGCCATTCGCTCTGACCCAAACACTTCAATATCCCACTCGCTTGACTGTCTCGCAAGGTCGGCCGCTACTTGGTCAATGACTCGACTACGAGCATTTGCTTCATATTTGTCAGGTCTTGCGTATCTGGCGAACTCTATAATTTCCTGCGATAATCTAGTTGGCCTCAGTTAGTGTGAATGCAGGGATTATTGAATATCAAGCCAAAACGCACTTGTCCATGCCATCCAATTTCTGGTCGTCCCGGGATATATGCCATGGGAGACGTCTCCCGGAAAATGGTTCGGGCAGACCAATTGACGGTATAACCCTCGGCTCATAGTCGACGTGGGATTGCAATGCAGACTTTGCTGTCTCCATTATACTATCTACATGTTCCTGTATGCCCTTGCCTTTTATAGGTCCAGTTGTCCACACCTCCTCTCCATATTGGGCGCGAATAGTCGTTCCTTGAGGGATGGAATCGTTCTCGGGTGTTTGTTGAGTGGAAGAGGTAGGAGGGCATTCAATGGTAACTGGGTCTAATGCTCGTTGAAATTTTTCGGTTGTTGAAGACAACGACCTTAGCTGGCGACGGCATGGTGGACACGGCGCAACGAAATGTTGCCAGAGAGTGATTGAGGGCGTGAAAGCGTTATGTGAGCGACATATTAGTCGGACGCTTGCAATTTTCATGAGATAAACACCGCTGGCTCAGGGCATTGATGGCGACGGGCCGGAAATCTTCGAATAAGTTGACAATTGCAATTGCAATCTCTTGTAGCTTGCTCTGCGGTGGTACCTAGGTAGACGAGATGAGAACACTTCATGCTTGGCGGTCCACTCCCCTTTTGGCTAGCTGGACATGGTTCTCACGTGAGCGCCCGCGTTAGGTACCTGTGTGGAGGTAGGTAGGTAAGTATACCTTGGCTGTCTTAGCTGTGATGTAATCTAGCGGTGTTCCTTGCTACTTGCCGCTGAGTCTATTGTCAGCCGGAATTGGAGCACCTCTATATTTACGACAAATCATGCTGGGTACAATGGTGTTGGTATGAGCCTTGAGCTAGACTTGATGATCAACGTTCCTGCAGGAGAGCCTCGCCAACCGGCAAATGGTACATGCGAATATGCAGCAGCCAGCGAGCGAGCGAGCGTCATCATGAACAAGAACATCGGAGCAGCTGTACGAAACATGGCAAAGCCCATGCCATGAAGATGCCAAAGACAGGTTACAGCCGGCAAATTGCAGGTCTTGTATTGCGGCGCGAACAACGGCCCGTGCAGCGGGAACCTACCTTTGTAGAGTAGAAACTAGCTCGGGCGGTCTAACTATGACGAACGACGCTGGAGAGACAGAGGGGCACCAGCATCCTCACCCACCATGCCTCCTGTCTGTCTCTCTATTTCCCCCCATTCGCATCATTTGCCTTCACTCTAGCCTCTCTTTTACTTCCTTAGCTCCAATTCCTCTTTGCTTACCTCTGTCCTTTTCCATCTTCTCCTCTCCCCTCATTTTTCACATTGCTCTAGCTTGAGAGTAATGTTGCTCTCGCATGACGTGGGCTCTGTGTGAACTCAGTTTGCAGTGCCGCCCGATCATCCCCAACACGCACCCCAACAAGTGTCCTTTTGTCATCGTAGCACAGTGAGCCACAAGATTGCTCCTCGAGGTAAGTCCTGACTGGAGCATTGACTCCAGAGTCACAGCAAACCCCTCCTCCAACAAACCATCAGCAAATTTCCGCCGACTGTTCCTCACCAAATACCAAACTAACTGGTATAATGCAGCGCGACACGCAAGAGAGTTACTGCATCATGGCGCCGAGTCGAGTCGCTAACTCTTCCCCGGAGCCTGTCGAACCGTCATCTCACCCTGCCCTCCATCCCTCCATCACCTCAATACCTGTGACCCCGGGTGTGCACATGGCTGGTCATTCTGCATATATTGAGCCCGAAAACACAGACGACGATACAGAAATACCGTTTGATTCCGGTCCTTCCTCAGTAGGTCCACGGTCGAGTGCCAATTCGTATTTCCCAGCTACAAACGACGGCCAGCCACAATCTCCGCGTGAAGCAGCAGCAGGTGCTCGCTCGGGTGAAGACCTTCTACGACGGCTAAGCCTGCCACCAGATACCGCAGCTAAGGAGGAAAAGGCCGCTAGGGATCCACGAGGTGCTCATCCAGGATTGCATCTTAGCGGTCGAGTCCTGAGTGCTACATTTGTTGTCCCTTATAATGTCGGGTATAGTCCCGGAAATGACTGGGAGCTTAGCTCACGCCGAGGCACTTCTGCCCTCTTTGATTCCTTCTCTTACCTTTCTTCTACCGCCTCTCCGTGGAACCATACTCTCATTGGATGGACTGGAGAAATTCATGAAGTCACGGGAGCAAGGCCAACATCTTCCGCGTCCCACAAATCAACGACTCTTTCAAAGCAGAACAAGGCCTCTGCCCCAATCCCACTAGATGGAAAGAATCCTATGCCTGATGCCCCTCAATCAGATGGCCTTCACATCAGTCGAGAAGACCGAAAGCGTCTAGAAAAGCAATTAGAGCGTGATCACGGGGGGAAAGTCGTTCCAGTCTGGCTAGTCGATGAAACGGATGAGAAGAAGGATGTCGCTATTCTTAAGGAGCAGTCCCGATGGCGACGATATGCGGAGCATGAGCTATACACGCTCTTCCACTACAAGCAGAACGAGCCGACCGATGGTCGCGCGGCTAGGACTTCTTGGGCAGATTACTACCGAATGAATAAGCTCTTCGCTGACCGCATCCTGGAGATATACCAGCCTGGCGACATCATCCTCATTCATGACTTCTATTTGATGCTTTTGCCTGGTCTACTACGCCAGCGTCTACCAAAGGTTTACATTGGATTCTTTCTCCATGTCCCCTTTCCAAGCAGCGAGTTCTATCGATGCCTCAGTAGAAGGAAAGAGGTGCTCGAGGGTGCGTTGGGCGCCAATATGGTAGGATTCCAATCCTACAGCTACTCACGTCATTTCTCCTCCTGCTGCACCCGAGTCCTCGGCTTTGATTCTTCATCAGCTGGTGTTGATGCGTATGGGGCTCACGTCGCCGTGGATGTGTTCCCAATCGGCATAAATGCTGCCTCGACGCATAGACTTGCTTTCGGAGATCCTTTAATCGAAGATAAATTGAGAGCCATCAAAGAGCTTTACGCAGGCAAAAAAATAATTGTCGGTAGGGACAGACTTGACTCAGTTCGGGGTGTAGCCCAGAAACTACAGGCATTCGAGATGTTCCTTGAAAGGTATCCGGAATGGCACGAGAAAGTGGTCTTGATCCAGGTCACAAGCCCGAGTAGCGTGCAAGTCCTTCGAGGCGCAGAAGACGATAATAAGGTGGTCAACAAGATTTCGGATCTCGTTGCGAGGATCAACGGAAACTATGGATCCCTGAGCTTTACACCAGTCCAACATTTTCCCCAGTATCTGAGTAGGGAGGAATACTTTGCTCTACTTCGAGTTGCAGATGTTGGTTTGATAACTAGTGTGCGCGATGGCATGAACACGACCAGCTTGGAGTATGTCGTTTGCCAGAAAGATAATCATGGCCCGTTAATCCTCTCAGAATTTTCGGGTACTGCTGGGTCGCTCAGTGGGGCGATTCACATCAACCCGTGGGACTTAGGTGGTGTCGCCGAAGCTATCAATTCAGCCCTCATCATGTCACAGGAGGAACGTCGGGACCAGTCGGAAAAGTTGAACAGGCATGTTGTGGCAAACAACGTGCAAGACTGGACGAAGAAATTCTTAAACAGGCTCATGACTAACCTCTCATCGTTTGACCAAACCTTTGCTACCCCAGCCTTGGATCGAGCCAAACTCCTCGAACAATATAGGGAGGCAGAAAAACGTCTGTTCATGTTTGATTACGATGGTACCCTCACACCGATTGTCAAAGACCCGCAGGCAGCAATACCCTCTGACCGTGTCATCCGTACTTTAAAGACTCTTGCCGCGGACCCAGCCAATTCTGTATGGATTATTAGTGGGAGAGATCAAAAATTCCTGGATGAGTGGATGGGCGATATCTCTGAGCTAGGTCTCAGTGCTGAGCATGGAAGCTTTTTGCGTCACCCACGAAGCGATCAGTGGGAGAACCTCACAGAGCAGATGGACATGTCATGGCAATCGGAAGTTATAGATATCTTCCAGAAATACACCGAGAAGACACAAGGTGAGCCGATCAACTAACGTCAGAAGATTGCCTCTAATGATATGCCCCAGGTTCTTTCATAGAGCGTAAAAAAATTGCTCTAACATGGCACTACCGAAGAGCGGATCCAGTATATGGCAAATTCCAGGCTGAAGAGTGCCACCGGCATCTGGAGAGGACGGTGGCCAGGCATTTTGATGTCGAAGTCATGACCGGAAAGGCAAACCTCGAGGTTCGCCCGCGATTCGTCAACAAAGGTGAAATTGCGAGGCGATTGATAGAAGCTTATGGAGATGGTCCGTTGGACGCACCCGAATTTGTTCTTTGTCTGGGCGACGACTTCACAGATGAAGGTAGGCTATCTTTCTCCATGACTTTGCACCGGGCAGGTGGCTGACCCATGCCTAGACATGTTCCGGTCCCTTCGTCAATCGAATCTTCCTGCCGATCACGTCTTCTCGGTGACTGTAGGGGCTAGCTCCAAGCAAACGCTGGCAAGTTGGCATCTGGTCGAACCAGCTGATGTCATTTCGGCCATAGCGCTCCTGAATGGGTCTGCTGATGCAGGAAATGCTGGGGCAGTCGCTGTGGTGGAGGGGTCTGTTCCAGAACTGAGGATATGAAGGGCGCAACAGGGAGCGGGTGACCCAAGTGGGCGTGGAGAAAGGGACGGGAGGTTAGTCGCATAGGAACGGGCATCATTTCAAGCATTATTGAGCATGGAGTTTGCGGCCGATGTACGATGGGATGCACGACAGGATAGGCAAAGGGCATTCAAACAAATGGGAGCCCATGGAGTAATGAGCAGCGCAAGATAGGCTGAGGACAGCCTCTTGTAGACTAGCGAAATCAAACCACAGCGGTTTTGAGTGAAATTCATGCGATGCCTTGGAAGAAGAGAGGGCGAGCCGTTTGTGTGGAATGATTGCTTTTTTGACACCGGCCCATGCACCCCTTGGACTAGCAGTGGCACTTGTGGGGACGGGCCTCTCCGAACTAGGACTAGGCGCACCGCCTCCACGTGGTGTTTGACTCGGCAGAGGAATCAAGAGGAAAAAAGAAGGAGAGAAGAAAAAGACCGAGAGGGATGTAAGCAGTAGTGGTAGTTGAGTTGGTTTGAGTGGCGTGGTGAGGTGTGGTGGCAAGGCTGATGGGGGAGGGGGTCATGATATGCGGCTGAAGACTGATCAAACCCGCAAAGGGTAGGCAGATGAGATGAGATGAGATGAAAGCAGAACAGAGCGACAGGTGGGAAATGGGGATGCTGCAGGCCAGGGCAAGCAGAGCGAGCAGCAAAAGGAAAGGGAGCAGAAACAACGAGCGATCCAGGGCTCCCGCTGCCCCCGGCGTACTACTGTAGCAGTAATGAGTTAGCGGGTTTGATTTCAGGGGATATGCCGCGGCCCCAACTCTCCATCTGCTCTACGAGGGTTAGTTTCTTTGCAAGTTTGCCAGGCATATGCTGCCCATACCCACCGGCGCCCTCCTAGACCATGGCCAGGTTCAAGACGAGCCTTCGAGAACCCAAGAATCCAAGCAATCGATGCACGGCGCCCGCACCGTCCCACGCCATTTCGCCATTTCTACAACCCTCCTCCTGGCCTCCACGCCTCCCTCTCCCGCCGTCGTCGCCCATGGTTGTTGCTGCAGTATACTAATTGCTAGTGCTGCTGTACCAAACCACCAGCTTCCTTCTTCACCCATCCCCCATCCCGCTCTGCCGTGCCTTCTTTCACACCTCAACCCCCCCCCCCCACACCAACCCACGCCACACCAACAATATGCGCACACACAGGTCCACCATCTCCGTCTCCGACAAAGACTAGTTAGTTTCTCCTAGGGGGACAGACGATTAGGTAGTTTCTCCTAGGGGGACCCCCCCCCCCCTCCCCCCCCCCCTCCTACTCCCACTCCTCCTCCTCCTCTTCGCTCGGCCCTCCACTCCTCCTCTCTCTTTCTCTCGCTTTCTTGTCCGTTGCGCTTTGTACCCAGCAGTAATCATCCTTTCTTTGATGATCACCAGCCTTGCATAGAACAGCCGACACTGGACTGTTGCGGCCTTTGCTTCAGCATTAACAACCATATCCCGCCATCCCTGCACCCTTTGCCATCTGCACACTATATACGTCCTTCGCTTCGCTGCGTTTCGAGCCTCCCAAATCGCTCCACCTCCCTCTAGAAACATCATCTGCAGTCTACGCCGCCACCATGGGTCTAATGGAAAAGCTTCAAGCCAGTACGTCGACTCCCAGCAGCGTATAGTGTGTCTCTAGGACCGTGATGCGCTCAATTGGCCCATTTTCGCTCGCTGACCAAACTTAGGACTTGAACTCTATCGCCTCGAGCAGCGCTACACCCGTCGCGAGAAGCGCACCACCTTCTTCAGCGATGCCCAGTACGTGGATGGCGAGTACATCTACGCATCTTCGCCTACTTCGACCAAGTCCTCCACCAACAGCCGCCGGATGAGCAAAGGACCTGGCGTCAGGATAAGGGAGCTGGCACGAGCCGGTACTGGCCGCTCGTAAATTATCAATGTCGCCCTGATTCCGAGAAAAAGCAGTCGTTGGGGAGGCGCAAAGAGACATGACGACCCTGAGCTATCTCCCAAGAAGTGACTTTAAGAGTTGAGGCGACCAATGCTGTGTTCCTACAATGTTACACGCATGTACCCTTATGACGACAAAAGCCACACGCCGCACCGCATATTCACACATGTTACGACAAGCTTGCGAGGATTAGCACGCGACCATTAATGCAAGGGCGGACAGGCAGATGCAGGACCCGCCTCATGACTTTTACGGACACGCAATTTTCATCTTTTATCGACCTTTATTCTCCTCAAAACTACACGGAATAGTGTGGATTCAAAAACTTTCACCGTGTCTATATTAACACTCTCTATTCCTTTCCTTGTCTCATCTGTTTTACTATACGTATGCGGAGGCATCAAGCGTACGATTTGCATATAAAATACCCTTTTCTCTCAACTTTCAACGTTCACATGGTTGAAACATGTCAACTTGGAAGTCTGACATTTATCTGGCATAGTTGAAGAACAAAGTAGATCATTCAAAACCATTGCGAGCATGTACTTGATCAGTGGCACCGTCATGGTAGTCGATAATATATGTCTTGAACAAACACACGTTTTGAATCATCGTGAAATAGATACGTTGGGTCTCCACCCAAGAGCCCGACGAGTTCTCGGGATTGTGCGAGGTTTATTTAGCTTTGCCGGCTAAAAGTGTATATTCTTGGTGTAGACTTACTACTGTCTACGTCAAACTGTAGATCAGCTTTGCTCGCCTCCTATGCAATGCCAGACAAGGAATGAGTTCTCGAACAAAGTGGGGTGGCAGTGATTGCCAACAGGGAAAGCTCCACGCCGTCACCCCTTCCTGTTTGCCGCGGATTGCAGGACAAGAAGTGGATGTAAAAATATTGATACTTGCCTTTTCTTTCGCCTCTCAATTAATAACACTAACTATTCCTCAATCCTATATTTGCACTTAAGACTGTCCCTACATTTATCGTTATTTCCCTCATTATCGAAATTGTATCATCACCTAACAGCCATTCGAGCATACCTTTCCGACCGCTCATTAAGCCACGCAAAGATGACTGCTGGAGGTCACGGATCCTGTTCAAGCGGGCCGGGCGTTAGCTATGGCGCAACAACTGGTACCGGTCTAGGAATGTCTGGTCCTTCTCATGGGGGTGGTGGTCATTCCGGCTTTATCACCACAGGTGGGAGAAGCTTAAGTAACCGCGGAAGTATTGCTGGAGCACCAACGTTAAGTCTCAGCCAACGGATAAAAAGAAGAATTATATTCTTTAGGAGACCTAAATTGTAGCTAGTGGGATTGCGAATTGCGACGTGGATGTGTAGCTGGAGGTTTTGGATGTCGACATCCCACCTCACACCTCGCGGAACTGGTCGCGGAACGGTTCCCCGACTTGGAAGCACGGACGCGTTAATCAACGTTGATTTTGTTTGAACTTCATGCGACAGGTCCAACTCAAGCCATGTTCAATCCCGCCTCCCGCAATGCCGCTTTCGCATTCTCAAGAAGGCCTTACATATGCCAATCATGCCTGCGGCGTGCTAGAAACCAGCCATTGGGTCGTTTCCTCCTACCCGCCCTGAATCCGCATCGATCGCTTCAAACCGGTAGTAACCAAACACCAACGAAAGACGACGCGCCTTTTCGCAAAGCCCTCAAGGATGCCGCTAAAAAGAGGAAGAAGGAAGATCGCGAAACAGCTGGTTCTACAAAGAAGGGCCAGAAAGATAAAATAGACCTCCGGCTTGAGAAATGGGAGCTCACAGTCGGTATCGAGATTCATGCGGAGCTTAATACCGCCCGCAAGTTGTTCTCTAGTGCTGCTACTTCTGCAAATGCAAAACCCAATTCCCACGTCGCATTGTTTGATACTGCATTCCCTGGAAGTCAACCCCAATTCCAAAAGGAGACCTTGATACCTGCCTTGCGAGCGGCTATAGCGCTGAATTGCAACATCCAACACAGGAGCACTTTTGACCGAAAGCATTATTTCTATCAAGACCAGCCTGCAGGCTACCAAATAACCCAATACTATGGTAAGTTGCACTCCATGCATTCCTATACCGCCCCACAACATAGACTAACCTGCTATTCCAGAACCCTTTGCTAAGGATGGCTACATCACGCTTTTCCCACACGATTTCCCTCCCGGAGCATCTCCCGCAGACGGACCAGTTACCATTGGGATAAAACAGGTCCAGATGGAGCAGGATACCGCTAAAACAGTTCAACAACCCCCCCATTCTCATCTCTTGGACTTCAACCGCGTGTCTCATCCCCTTATCGAAATCATCACACTCCCCCAGATTCACGACCCTACCACAGCTGCCGTTTGCGTGCGTAAGATACAGACAATACTCAGAACAGTAAATGCAGTGACTGCCGGTATGGAAATGGGCGGCCTTCGTGCGGACGTAAATGTATCTGTGCGGCAACGGAATATGCCATTGCTGAATCAAGGACATTCGTACCATGGTGTGTCCGGCTTAGGTCAACGAACCGAAATCAAGAATCTCGCAAGTGTCAAAGCTGTTGAGGATGCTATCATCGCTGAACGGGATCGGCAAATTGACATTTTAGAGAATGGCGGGGKAATCGAGGGAGAGACAAGAGGATGGACTCTAGGAAGTAAAACGACTCGGCGCCTAAGGGGCAAAGAAGGCGAGATTGACTACCGCTACATGCCCGATCCCGATATTGCTCCTGTGTTCATCGGAAAGGTATGTCCAATATTTGTACGTACTTACTGTTGAGCTGACATAAACTAGGACCTCATCGAGCATCTGCAGACGTCTTTACCTTGGTTGTCCGATGACTGTGTGGAGATGCTGGTCGACGGCCAAAAGTACGGGCTTACAGCAAAGGACGCCAGTACTCTTCTGCTTTTAGATGATGGCGATAGGCTCGATTACTATCTCGATGTCGTTGAAAGGCTCCATATTTCCTTTGCGGAGGAACCTGAGATTTCTGATAAAATCGGGAAATTGGCAGGCAACTGGTAAGCCTCTCTGCCTTTATACACGTCCCTCAGTGACGGTCCACTAATCGCCTACCAGGGTTCTCATGGAACTTGGGGGTCTGTTCAAAAACGAAGACTGGTCTACTACGCGCGTTCCCTCTGAACAACTAGCGGCTATCATTTCACATCTCCTTAGAAAAGACATAACTGGGAGAACAGCAAAGCTCCTTCTCGCCATGAAGTTTGAAGGTGACGATCGACCCGTCGAACAGATTATAGCCGATGAAGATATGTTGCTCCGCCCACTTTCACGGCAGGAATACATCGACATGGCTCGACAACTTCTGGACGAGAAATCCGACATGGTAAGGGATATTGTAGAAAAGAAGCAGCATAAGAAAGTCAAGTGGTTCGTAGGTCAAATGATGAGTCGAAGTGCTGAAGGCACCGTGGAACCTGGGACTGCGGAGGCTATACTTCGAGAGCTGTTAGGTTTACCTCCTATGGATTGAGTATACAGAAGTAACCAATGCGACATGTTTCTTTCCCTTTGATGCTCATTGGCTATCTTGCTTGAGAAAAGCTGATGCTCATGACCGGTCAAAACCCGCTGAAGGTTACTAGCCACCTAAATACCAGGGCTTCCTATCGCCGCTACCGAATTTGGAGGACATGATGAATCTCAACAAATGCCCAACCAACCAAATATTCCTATGACTGTTCACCCTTTGTTCGTTCAGCCCCAAGAAAAAGCAGTCCCTAACACGAGGCTTTGCCGTAGCTTGTTATTATATATACTGATTTCCCCCGGACCGTAGACCAAGCCGAACACCACCCATCAGAGCACCACTCAAATCCACAACCATGTGCTACAGCTGCCACAAATCCGCCACCGCAGCAGCAGCGTCCTCCCTCCCTCCCACAAGCGAAATCGAAGAAGAGCCACAAGACCCTCGCACCCCCTTTCCTCAAACCCAATCCCTTCCCCCACATCCCCCTTCATGGATCACGTATTCCCCTTCCAGCCGCAAGGCACGCCATGAATTCCTTGCGAGATGGGAAGGGAGGTTTAACATCGTTCCCCAGCCGCCCCAAACCCACGCACTCCTTCTCCGAATCCGGAAAAGAATGGAGAGGCCTCGGAGCCCTTCGACGATTCAAACGCCGTCGAAATTGGGAAGTGGAGTTGCGACGTTTACCCCGTGAGATTAAGCGTTGCAGGAAGTGGATCCTGGCTTTTTTAAAGGAAGGTAGGGGTTGTCGTTTTAATGGGGGTAGGAGGAAGAGGGTTGAGAGGGGGATTCTTGAGAGAAGAGAGAGAGATTAGGAGGGGTTGGGAAGGGAGGATGTGGGAGGTTGTGGAGCATGGGGAACATGGAGATGGGGATGGGTTGGTGGTGGTTAGTGTTCTTGGGGTTATGTATCGTGGGGTTTTTGTTGGACAAGGGGAAGGGGAAGAATCTGGGTTGTTGGTAAAAGAAGGTTCTGAGCTGGTACAGGGTGAAGTGGTATCAGAAGATGAAAATGAAGAAAAGGAACAAGGAAATGGGTATGTCAACGGGTTGTTGTGTCGTTTCCTTGCGAGCTTGGATGCTGGTACTTCGTCGTTATCATCGTCGTCGATGAAGAGAAAAAGAAACAAGGAAAGAGCGTGGGATCATGGCTTCTTAGGGTGTTTTGGCATGCTATGTTGTCATCGTAGGAAGTAAGCTGTTTTCTTTTTTCATCTTTATCTTGGGTGTTTAATAGCTTCAAGTCCTTTTAGTAAATTCGATATACCCCATTAGATCTAAGCTAGTTTTTCGTCGTCAAACAAACACCTCACTACCGAAGAACAAAGAATCAATCACCCTCTAACATCGTCTATCGTACTTGATGAGAAGCTCCAACCCTTTTGTAATAAGTTATAGTTTTAGTTTCGGGACCCCGGCCAACTTTTCTTCACCCGTTGTTCACCTGATTGCGAGCATGATAATCCAGCCACTGTCCGACCTCATTTATGGTCTTAGGCATAATAAGTGTTCCCGGCTTCAGCGCTTTCCCCCGGAATTATTTAAGGTTCGGACGAGATGTGGATGACAACTTATCGACATTACTATCGCGTGGAGAAGATGCAATGAAGGTAGGACTAGAAACGACCTTTACGAGTGTTATAAGCGTGTCACGTTTATATCAAAAGGTATGCTATGATATAGAGGGTATTTTTTTTATTCTACTTCTATTATTAAAAAACAGTAGTGCGTTAACGAGTGAACTCGTCTAGAGATATTCTATATCGGAATACCTCAGTTCGCAACTCGTCATAGAGCACCTATTCTAAAAGTATTCTTTTGTATGAGGATTACCTGTGGCTTAGTTTCAATACTGTTGCTTGAAGGAAGAAATGTTAGTACAGATAATTTGGTCCAGGCAGGTTCACTTGCATACATCACACCTCACTCATAGACACCACGTACACAAGAGATACCCACAGCGGTATCATCCGCCGCATAGACGTCCTAAAGACGTCGGACCCCTGTCATGCTAGGAAGTCCCTTGGGCCAATTTTGAATGGTTTGTTCAGGAATGCATGTTCATTTTCCTATGGAAAAAGGTGTACATCATTCCTCAGCCACCACGCTGAAAGAGTCGTTTTATTTGCGCCATTTAATGCACGCAAACCAGAGACCCTAAAGCCCAGCCCAGATTGCACTTATTGAAAATCTTTTTAAAAATCCGGTTTAGGAGTTCTACGCCTCCTCTTCCGCCTATTCATGCACCAGGAATGCCACAAAATTCATATTCGTGATAACGTTTATGCGACGAGCTGGACGACACCACCAGCCTCCTTGATCTTCTTCTCAGCCTCCTTAGAGACGTAGCGGGCGCGGACGACGATGGGGACGTTGGGGAGCCTGCCCTTGCCGAGGACCTTTGCGTAGCCGAGCGAGAGGAGGTCGAGAACGGGTGCCTTGTCAGACTTCTTGGTCAGGTATGCGTCGCGCTTGTCAGCGGGGACGAGCGACCACAGCTTGTCTAGGTTGACAACGGGCTTCCAGAACTGATTCTGGAGCTTGTGGCTGTCGCGTTTGTCAGTTTCCTCCCTTACAGAATTTCAATTTGGGCAATGAGACTTACAAGTATCGCATACCGACCTTACCGAAGTAACCGGGATGGTACTTGTCGAGATTGGTTCGGTGGTGGTGCTATAGAAAAGTCAGTAATGCATTCATCGATCTCTTTGTGCGAAATCCTTCGTACCTGACCACCGGCCATACCACGACCACCGGGGTGCTTCCTGTGCTTTCCGATACGTCCACGACCGGCGGAAACGTGGCCGCGGCTAGAATATGGAATCAGCAAATGTTTTCAGGAGGATGCGAGTTCACGCGGCGGAATTGGGTAGATGGAACGGAGGCTTGGTAGCACGTACTGCTTGCGGGTCTAATCATTGATTAATTAGCAAACGTTATCAATTGTATGGGCCAGTGAAACATACCTTGGTCAACCTGGTAGGCATTGTGGGCGACTGTCGAGGTTGGTGTTAGTTGTCGAAGTGACGGGCTACGTCTGAAGATATCGTGGGCGTTGGCGAAATGTGCGAAAACTAAGCGAGACTGGACCCACAATTATTTTGGTAGCATATCACGTGATAACACATAGTTCCCCGCCAAGCACTATCAAAATATGCCTCCGAGGAAAATTGGTGTTCAATCATGTACACAGAAACGTTTTGATTCATCACTACAATGCTCGTCGTATAGGTCAATATTTATGAATGCGCTCTGCTCCATAAATCGCTATGCAATACAAAATCCCAAATGAACCCCATTTAACCCCAGTATGGTGTCCTTAGTCCCACGAATGTCGACGCCGATGCGCTTAAGCTATCCGAGTCCTCCTTCTTACGTTGCCCAGCAAGCTACAAAAATGTTAGTTGAGATCACACACACTTAGTGACTTCTACGCACCTCGAGTTGTATGTGCCTATGGACATGCACAAGCCAGTCTACGTAGCTCTGGGCCTCATTATTACGGTCCTCGTATAGAAGCCTGGCAAACTCATATTCAGCTCCATCTAAGCCTTGTCGTGCCAACTGGATCGTCAAAGCTTTCGAGCCCCGATTGCTTTCCAGATATTGCAAGATATTCCGAACTTGCGCGTTGAGATGGGTCTCTAGGACGGGTAGTGTGGACTGGAAAGCGTCCAGGGCTTTTAGACTGTTACGCCCTTCACCAAAAAGGTCTTCCAGTAGATTTGGGGAGACCTGGGCATGCAGCCACAGAAGGCAGATCTGACCATTGTCCACGATATAAGCGCCACCTTCTTCGACCTTTGAGAACGAGGCACGGACTGCTGCGGGCATCCTCAAGTGACCGTTCTCATTAGCGAACCCATCTTGTTCGTCAAGGTTGTGTATCGAGATAATCCGAGGGTAAAGGTATAGTGACAATTCCAGAGGCCCCATGGATTTGATCATCTTCATATCGTGTACGCGCCTATCGCTTGGTTCCTTACCACCTTTGAAGGCTCGTGATTTCATCAACCCAAGAATATACATGCTGAACTCCTTCAAGTTTTCTGGGAGGACTAGCTGGCCAGGAGGGTTGTTGCCTGTGAAATTTTTGCGGTAACCTGCAAGAATGTCCACGGTTTTCTCGGTCAGCGCTCCACGAATTTCCTTGAGACTCTTTTCTGTCATTCTCGCCGCTGCTTCTTTAGCAATGATGGTCACGACAGCGTCTTCGTCAACAAACTTCATCGACTCCGCGGCACCTTCGCTCACGCTTGCGACGATGTTGCAGCACCTAACCCGTCGCTCGCCACCAGCGGTAGTATAAAGCAGAGCGCTCTGAAAGTGGGCATCGAGTTTCGGATCGAGTTTGCCGTCATAACTGAACATTACACCAATAGCTTTGTCGGCATCAATGACACCAAACTCAAGATCTGCACCGAAAGTGTGATGGTGGAAATTGCCATGGTAGGCTGATACCTGTAGACCGTTGGAACATCGCACTTTCATTAGTGCTTGATAGCCCGTTTCCCTCGTGACCGTGTGTTTAATTTCTTTTGACAGTTTAAGAGTATCCCTAGGTGAATGGAAGTTAGGATAGTAAAACACCTCTCCACCAGTTTGCGCGGATACGTGACCTAGTATAAGAGTTTAGCCTAGTAATCCGCGAGTAAACCATACGTCGCGTGAACTCACCAATGGTGGCAATGTCTAGATACCCACCACTTGGAGCTGCCATGAAGAAGTCGATTCCAATTCCGCTTTCAACCATCTTTTGAGCAACTTTCCGGTAGCCGGGATGTTCTGTAGTCAAAAGCTTCTTCTCTGCATCGGTATTGTGCATATTCCCGTCATCACGGAGGAACAGGCGTCCAGGACCCCAAGTTGGCAAAGCGGCTAAGGAGCAAATGACCTTTCCACCAGTGGCCGTAAGAGCTGTGACGGCTGAATTCAAAACAGATAGAAGTGCTGGTTCGGGATTTTTGACTTCTGAAAACATGGTCGGAAGTTGTGTTAGTAGAGAGGTGATTACAGACTTGGACTCCTGGGGATCCACAAATAATCCTTCACTGAGCGGAACAAACGGCTCCTCGATATCCGGCATTACTAGCATCTGTGCCTGGTTCAAGTTCGCACTTAGGTTGTAAAAGTGAATCTCCTTGTCGAAGGTTACAATTCCAACTTTTGAGCCAGGAGGTAGTCTTCCTTTGGGGCTTTCTTCCTCTTGCGCATCATCCTTGTCTTCACCATAGAGTGCATTCATAATGCCTTCACAAAATCCATCAAGAAAGCCACGATTCACAGCTTCGGCAGTGACGTCTATTACGAACAGCCAACGAAGGCCTACAGGTTCTTTCGACCAGTACTCCTTGGGCACCATGAAATCAACAGTCCCCAAGGTCAGCTCCGGCCGCTGGAGTCGATCCACCCTAGCACCTGATGGATCCGTGGGCGCAAAGTACTCAGAAGGGACATCGTTAGGGAACGTGCACATGTTACAGACGAACTTATTGCCCCCGGAACGGAATGTCATGAAGGGATTTATGTATGCTCGGCATCTTCTACACCTTGGTGGGCCTGTGTCTCCAAAATCGAGGACTGGTATGGGCTGTTCTCCTTCCTGTAGAGGCGCTAGAGGTTGAAGAACGAGACCCAATGGTAATGCAGTTGTTGCGAGCGCATCAGCAGAAGCAGGAATGTTGTTCAGTGTCAACCGTGCGAATTTGGGCGATGAATTCCCTTGGTCATACGCGACGAAAGGAACGAGGGCAGGGGGAGGCGCATGATGTTCCATTGTTGGAAAGACATGTTCCAAGTAGTATTTCGCCGGCGCATCTCTGGATCGTGGTACGCTTGGTATTTGCTCTGGATCTACACGACCTTGCTGTGTTGATACGGGAGAACCAGCAAGAGGGTCGCCTACCCGAGCCGCATGCTGCATGTTTGAGGCCGGGCTTGCAGGAGTGAATGATTGTGAAGCGGCAGGGAACTGATTCATTGCTGGCGTGATCTGAGGACTCGCCCCCCATTGTTGGCCGGGTATGGAAGGCGAGTTTTGGCTCAAGAATTGGGTAGCATTTCCGGCCTGGGGAATACCATTGAAAGCCTGAGAGCTTCCGCCCGGTCCTTCAATGTTGTGGTATGCATGCCGGTCCTTCTTCTTATGTCGAGGATGCGCGGCCGGTTCAACTCCTAGGCCCACTGCTCCCATTTGGGCAGTAAGATTGTTCACATCTTGTTCGTTATACTGTGGAGCGTTTTGTTGGGGCGGGAAGTAGCCTTGTTGTTGGGAGGGTGGAGTATTCGCGTTCGGAGGATTGAAGTATTGGTTTGGGGCGTTGCTAAATGCGGGACTGCCTGACTGCTGATAGCCTCCAGGGCTCGCTGCGACGGGGGGGCGGAATTTGTTTGTTTCGTTCTTTCGTGGAGGAGCAGCATCTGGGTCTACTGAGCTCCCCGCCAGGGCGTGATACATGGCGAATTCGGCCATGGTTGCGGCGCGGGGTCTAAGAGGCGGCGGTGGAGTTTACTTTCGATGCAGACTCGAGGAATTGATCGCACTTTCAGTTAGTTTGCGAGGGAACTGAGAGGCGCGACGCAATACTGGAGGGCACCATGTCCCAAAGAAGATATTGTGTGAGTGTTTGGCGGAGCAAGAAGTCGGTGTGGTGATAAGGGTAATGTGGCATTATTTTGGGGACGTTGAACTTTCCTACCAAGTGTGTGGCCCGTGCACTGCTGCACCTCAGAGCGAGAACCCCGAACATTGCCTCGTAGCATCGTCAGGTACAAACCCTGGGCTTTTTGGTACTACCTCTCTATTGTACCCTCGTAAGCAGATAGATTTCTTCAAAAATCCCCACTGTTGCGAGAAGCCCCTTTAGAGTAGTAATTCTAGGCGTGCATTGTAACACACACGAGCAAGTAAAAAATGTTTGAGCACAGTGATGACAATGAACATCTCGATACGGACTTGAGAAATATGTGGCTCAGCATCTCTGAAATGTCCGAAGTCCGCATCCAGAATGAAGGACTTTTTGCTTTCTTTGTTATCAAAATTGCTTGGTGATGTCACGTTCAGTGAAGCATCCTAGGTCTATCCAAAATAATGTCCTTTCCCGGCAGGCTATATGATCAGCAGGAAGCATGTCCCTGACCCTGGAAATTACACTGGCTCGGTATTTATCTCTGAAAATTTGCCCCATGTCTCTGCCTCCGCGGCAGTTCCAACCTCGACTCTGGTCAAGGCAATTTCGGGGTAGCACGGCGTTGGTGGGTCTTGCTGCTCTTCCAACCTTCAATTGACTAATTAGACAGCATGATTACACGTTGGACAAGCTGATCCAGTCACGGTACTCGATGAGTCGTTGAACCATCAAATATTGTATACCTTTTATTCCAGCTTGTCCAAATGCGCCAGTCGTGTTAATACGACTTGTTTACTAGTCTCCTCAATCTCTCCGGCCAGGAACACTTCGTCAAGTATGGCATACACCTATAACACCTCAGTAAATATCTTGGCATATCCAAAGCTGTGCCCCACTCTGGCCCAGTTTCCGACTCTCCATGCACATACCTTATAAAAGTTGAAAACCAGATCCAGCTCACAAACATTACCAAAGAAGGCATCCAAGACCTCAACGAAGAAATGTAGAGCTTCTAGGTATGCTAACTCATTATCGTTCGTATCAACGCACGCACAGAAAAATAGACCTGCATATCTGCGGTAGACAATCTTGGACATGTTTCGAAACTCGACGAAGTTGGACTGGTGCTTTTGGTCGCGGGGAGCGATAAGGCGATGGACCTGCAGCATCGGTTGGTTAAACTCTACAACCAGACAGCACAAGATATGGCATGTGGTGGCGATGATTGGGCATGGCGGAGCAGCGCGGAATAAGGTAGCGAGAAACAAGAGGATTGTCCGAAGAAATCGTTGGGATAGGATGGCGGTGAGGTGTGATAGAGTTTGCGTACCTCCCCCTTCAGTTTTACTTTCTCTTCATCCTGGGACGAATTTAGTATGTGACTCCGTGGGTACCTGCAGTAGAGGCCCGGTATCGTGAAGTGTGACATACACTATACGGCGCATACCACTTGGCTAACCGGGTCTTCCCTCTGCCCAAGAGCTCTAAGTTAGTTCTAGATTCGGGGGTGTGATTGCGCAGAGCTGACGGCAGCAGACCAAACTTACTGGCGATTCTGAATGAGGATAAAAGAGAGGACCATCGTTGCGGGAGTCCCGTAGGTGGGACGAACCGAAGGCTGGTTTATGTGAGTGATGGTGGGTTGTGGACCGCGTTTACGAAGTTGGTTCACAGGGCATATCGAGCCTCGGCGTTTGGTGCTAGACCATTCCAAGGCAAGGCGGTGGCCCGAGCTTGGCCACCCCATGCATGACATCTGCGGGCACCAACTTTAGCCGGCCTCTAGGAAGAATGGACTTCACCACCCTCACCACCCTCAACGCAAAAAAAAGCCCTCGAGCGGCGCAGAGTGGACCTCCTTCCGACCTCTTGCCGTGCCTGCCTTTGTGTCACCATTCGCACATGGTTCCAGGGTTCTGCCTGCAGGAAATCACAAGCCACCTCAATTCGAAACTGTTGCGAGACTGAACTCCAGTTGATCAGATATAATTCAGATGCATGATTAGGGGGGATATTCACTGGCAGATCGCCACATTGCGTTGAAACATTACAATATCCATGCCACCGCTACCACATTACCTACCCTCCTTCATACAATGTCCCCGTGTTCCCGGCGTTGCTCGTCGAATGGATCTCGAATATCCTTCGGAGGTGCTGGTGGGCCAAACCTACCCGCCAAATAGCGGTCGTAAGAAAGGCGCTCCTCCGCGGGTGAAAGGGCCGGACGTGGCGACTGCAGAGTTTGAAATTCCCATTCAGGGATCTCTACTACCTGCGGCTGCGGTCGGGAAATGGCGACATTGCGTGAAGTGTTGCCCCTTCCCGTGTGCAGACACCTAATGCGGCCGGAGAGTGAGCTACTAACCCGAGACATGACCGAGTCATTCCGTTCTTTGTTATCTGGAACATAGACGATTGGAACCCTTGGATATTTCGAGATGAATCGTTGAAGAAAGGGCACGGATGCGCACGCGAGTGCTAGTTGACACTCAATCTGCGAGCACACGAAAACATGAAACCCATTCCCTAGGGGTAATTAACCAAAGTTTCGTTTCTCAGTGCTTGGTGACATTGTGAACATACAGGTTGCATCCCCATTGAGATCTTGCTCGAGTTGGGTAAGGAACACAGTCCTTGCAATTGCGGCACCGAGGACACTATATCGTATTAGCAACGTGAATGGCTAGTATATACGACAACGTACCCTACTCCAGTTATGGATACTACTCGTATACCATTTCTTTCCAATTGGGACAATGGGATATTGCGAAGGACAAGGACTGGAATCATAATTGTGTAGAAGGTCGAAAATGAGTCCAGCGCTCCCTGGAGAGGATAGAAGACATGTTGACTGGCGCATGAGCGGTCAACCGGATTTGTAGCATCAGGTATTCTCCAATAATCTGCTGCCGGACGGCAGAGCAACACCTGTGTCAGAAGACATGCCACTGTATATACTGCGGTCAAAGCAATGAAGCAGTATATGATTCGTTTCAGAGTCCTGGTGCAGGGCGAGTCTAGTCTCCGATAGAAACATAGGATAGATAATTTGGTCAAGCAAATGCTCAAAGTGAACGCGCCTTCACTGAGCCATTCCGTCTACGAGTCATGAGCTTGGAACCATTGCGTAAATCCATATAGCTTACCAGTGCAGCTCGACCATACACATTTGACGGGACATCCCACATGTGTCTATTGAAGCCGTAACCTAAAGTTCCTACCACTATCGTCAGTATTTTAATTCTACAGAAGCCAAAAGAAAGACTTACCCGCTACACTTGCTGCAGTGAACAGTATCGCAAAAAGCTGGTTTCCGTATTAGTATATGCACACTTCACCTCAAAGAAAATATAACATACCCAGGCACAACTTGCTAGCGCATCATCCAATCCAAGCCCACGGCTGCTCTTTCTTATCTGCGATAACAAACGGGCAACCAGTACAACTGTACCAAGGCACGAGATCATAATAGCGAATGGAGGGTACCACCCTCGTCGGATTGGATTAAGCCGGTCAGCTGGTGGCCATTCGGCCATAGTAGCTGAGGAAAGATTAGGAAAATCGCCTGCCATAATGGAAGATCTCAAGGAAGTCAACAAAGGACGAAGAAAGAGTTGATGGTCATAGGGTATCAGATTTAGACATGAAGATGAAAGAAACGTTGCGACTCAAACCGAACAGTGCATTTCTGTTTGGAAGTCAGTCGAGGCACAATGGTTAATATAGGACTGTGCTGCATCAGGCTCGCTTCTCATCTTCCATTGAACGTTTCAGGGACCATGCATTTTCCCAAACGGCAGATCCACGTTTGGTGTGGGGAAAGGGTCTCTGTATGAGGACCAGGGTGACCCCATGACAATGCACGATGGATTGAAAAGGCTTGGATCCACTCGCCACCTAGTGAGGGTATACGGATACATTAGGGCCAGGCCAGTGTGCTAGTTGCCCCCCTCTGGATAAGTTTGACTGCGAAGACTTACTTTACGAGTTGGTAGCGAGAAAGGCCGCATATGCATCCAACGGATGATTCTTGAATTAGACCCCCAGGGTCACCCTGCAAGGGAGTAACGGCTGTTCGCAGAAACAAGCCTCCTCACAAAAGACTAGATTGGAGAGGCGCAATGTGCATGCAATCGGACGTCTTCTATCAGGGTTTGAAGCACAGAGCAAGGACGTGCGACATACTTCTAGAGAGTCGAACATAATCCGGGATTCAAGAGGTGTTTAGGAGCTATGGGCAGAAGATGAGCAAGGGGCTTCTCTGATGTAGTGTGACGCGAAGGTTATGCCTTGCAGCGTTGGACGGGGTTCTGGTCAGTACAATGGGCGATCTATCGGCCATCAGACTCGAGCCTCGTTAGGACCGACCTCTCGAGTGTTCTGAACGGCTGATCGACCGGGGACCAAGTATTAGACCGTAAACGCAGGGGTGCCGGGTTGTATTGGGTCAGTAATGTTCTTTGTCCCCAGCGATGGGTCAAACCATCATTTCTGTTACGTTCATATGATCAATTGTGCAGGAAAATACATGATATTGGCCAATACAAACAGGTAAATCAGGGCTACAAAAGACTTCATTCGGCCGTCGCCTAAAAAACTCGACGAAAGTCCGCCAATTGCGGGTTCGAAGCAAGATGGTAATAAGGACATGGATCTAGCGGTGAAGGAAAATAGCTATGGACGTACACGTTACCCCATGCACTTGTCACGGACCAGTTCGCTGATCCGGAGACGTCCTGTCGAAAGCAGCCTCGTGCACCGCCAAGACGTGGAGACCATTGTGCGTTTTGAGTGGTGAATTTATCCACCCTGTGGCATCCGAGGAACCATTCCTTTCCAGCATGCCTGCGACGCTTCGATTTGGCGGCACCTGTGCAATAATCGCCTAACTCGAGACTACTAGTTTTTGGCAGGATTGATGATTTTTGGGACCAAAATGGCTCGTAATTAGAAAAGTTTTCGCCATGCTGGGTACCGTCCTTGGATGTCAAAAGAAAGGGTGGTCAAAGTTGCCCTTGCGGGTTACACAGAGTCGCTACGGGAGACGGAAGCGAGGAGGACAGACCCTTGCCAAGGGGCGATTTCGATTCATTGCAAAGCTTCAAGGTACTGGGAGTGTTACAGCTCTCAGCGTACGGAATCAGGAGGTGTCAATGCAGGATGCATCTGCACTTGCGCTTAACACTTCATGGTGGTTCATGACGCCGCGCTATCCCTCTTTTAGCGTATTCCGTGTATGTCAAAAAGGGCAGCCACGTGCGGAGCAACATTCCCACCTGAGATCCCCAAAAGGAGGCGGTGATGAGTATAAGAGACTGTATGAGCGTGCATTTCAGTGTTTGATTAAGCACTACGATGTGTTGTTGTTTGTGCCCCTTCCTCGGCTTTGTTGCGGCGTATGCTACACCCCAACCCAGAGCCTGCTTCACTCATTCCTGTATGCGAGTGGTGCTGTGTAGCGCGGAGATATTGCCAACGAGATTTCTGAGCGGCCTCGGTAATTGAAGATTCAAAGGATCCAGAAGAGAAAAGAACAATATACCTTCGGCATTTCCCCTCCCTCGTTGTAGGTCAACGTGCTATGTATCTCCTTGAACCTCGTTAATATCAAATAACCATATGACCGGGATTCCCCAGACTTGGTGGTGCATCATGCCTCGAGGATCTCGAGGCATAGTAGAAGCAATAACGTTGCCACGCTGGCCGACATGTTCAGTGGTTGAGGGTAGCCTTCGGCAAGAAGTCTTCCTTGGTCCCTCTTGACCAATACGGTGACACACCCCAGCCTTGCAAGGATGAAATGGTATCGCGCGTGACCTATCGTTGCGTATACGGATCTGTGTCTTCCTTTTGCGGTGCAGCGTGAAGTAGTATGCCCGAACGAGCACGGAAAGCAACTAAAGGAGACTGAGATGGCAATTGAATTGCGCAATCCGATCTTGTGTGACCTGATGATCGCAGATAATCGGACTGGCGACCGAAATTTCGGCTGAGTTGGAGGATCGTGGCGTTCTCGTGCTGAACCGTAATGTTGTGTTACACAATTACTTCGCTGCGATTGTCAATTGTTCCGGAGACCAGGCATGGACAGAGGTCCAATATAAAACAGCGATGCTAGTTGTTCTGACTACGGCGTGGATTGCTGTGTGCGACTTGAGCGTTGAAAATGGCTTGCCAGTCTGCGAAATAGCAAATCTTCACGCAGCAAACTGATGTTCCGTGTAAAGCCCATCTATTACGTCTGATGCCAAAAGTCTTTACATACTGGGTTACCCTCTGACATCGAACCCTGGTTGTATTTGGAGTGGCATCGAAGCGAAGGATTGGTTCAGATCTACGCAGTAAACATTTACGAAGAAAGGAGCGCGAAAATGGTCACCAGCCATATAATAGCAGAAGCGGGGGCTTGCGATGAGGGGCAGTTCGAATGCTAGTACTTCTTATTGTGGCTAAATGTCAATATAACTGTTGTCCATTGGGGACCTGACATCGAGATCATACTCGGGTTAATAGTGCTCCGAGAAATGCAAGAAGCCCGATGAAATAACGTCCGCGAATGAAAACGAGAAGTTTTCGGGTAGGAAGTCCTATTGAGCTGTTGGAGTATCTCTGCAGGTGATATCGACTACAGTGCAGCTCGGGATGGCTGTTACAGAGTGCCTAGTAAAATAATGAGGTAAAATTGAGTGAACTTTCTCCTTATTAATTCCGGGTCTACTGAAAAAGTAATACTGAGAGGACCTCCAAGCAATGAAGAGAGCATCTTTCGCGCCGGTTCACATTGGTGTTGTTCATGTCTCGATTAAACCATTGCCACGGCTCCGAAGCCGGACGCACAGCCTTCCCGATGCGTCGTTCCGCGGCTGGACATGGGGTTGAGCAACGTTTCACAATTGCAAACCAGTTGGAAAATAGATAGACAAGACAAATCCCACAATGGACAAGCGCAGCGTGCAAGTTTGAAAAGAAAACTGGAAAGTGTGGGGAAGCGCTGATTGGCCCGTACCCGGCCGAGAGCTGACAATTGTAGCTTGCCCCACGCCTACGAGGGGAACGGGGGGGTAAGACAGGCACACAGGCACCAGGTGCTGCAGAAGCACACAAGTCTCCGCCGCCGCATCCCACCACAACTGGGCCAACTAGGGCGGAGATACTATCTCAGGACTCACCTGATTTCGTGATGGGCTTGGCTTGGCTCCGCCCTGCAGCGCGGGGAGAGAGAGAGGAACGGGGCGTCCTTACTTGCAGACTGCTCAGCCCTATTCTGTCTGCCGGTTACCCACCACCCACTTCCAAATAGAACGTCACTAAGTTATGACACATGCGGGCAGCTTCGAGAATGGCGAATGTATGGGGTTCCCAAACTCCTTGATCGGCCTGGCTACTCGGGATGAAGTTGGAACAAAAGTATGGAAATTTAGGTTAGTAGTGTAGCGTCCCCGCGGCTGCGCTAGGACGCAGAATCCATACCGTACTGGTGTTGCTTCTAGAACTTTGTACCCTTCGTCAAAGGCAACCTTGCTGAAAACTTCAATCAATGTTTACCTATAGCCGAATAATAATACATTCGCTAGCCATTACCAATGAAGTATGTTGCATTTGTGGTGTGATTCGTCCACGATTCATAGGTATTTGCACCCTCCTTTCGGAGTACTTGTTGATTTACGGTTGTGAATAGACACATGCTCCGTCCTCGCCGAAGGTCGGAAAGGTGTAATATCCTCTTGCGAAGACACTATGCTGTTGGGCATGGCAGTACCCAAGTACCGAGACTGGGCGAGGGCCCGGATCCGCCGCGCGGGAGAGTACATCTGGGCTGTTTGATGTTCATTTGTTCGGGTGACACGTGCGGGACAATTTGACTGTGGTGCTGTTCATCCCCCAAGAATAGCAAAGGGCCTAAGATCCAGGCGCACGGGTGGAAGAATAGGGTATCTCGTGGCGTGCTATGAGCAGTGGGTATACATACCTACATGACAAGGGACTTGGGAGTTGTCGGGAGAGTAGACGAGGCCAGTGAGTGGATGGGTGGACCAACGAAGAGGCTGGGTCGCACAAGGGGAACAAGTCGAGGCAGTGGTGCTTATCTCTGTGTATGAGAATCGCATAATGGTTCGCCGGGTCGAACAACAGCCAATTCAAGCCCTCGGCTTGGCCATCCATGTGCGGGAGAGATCGGAAAGGCAATGAGGTCAATACGGAGCAGACACGAGCAGAGAGGTTGGATGGCAAATACAGGGAGAGAAAGAGAGAGAAAGCAACAGCGGGCGCCCGGAGCAGGAGCCACAGCGTGCCTGAGAGAGCCCGAGAGCCCCCCGAACGGGCCTGGATACTCTCCAGCTCTCTCAAAGCCAAAGCCAGAAAAGGGTACTGGGCCGGGCGCCCGCTGTGATGGACGCTTTGTTGCTGTCTGGTGTCTGGAGTCCGCTACTGTCCGCCGTCCGCTGTTGGTCATTCGTTGGCTGACTGTTGACTGTTATCGCCAGCCCATGGGACGACGGGCATCGGATCCGGCTTAGCGCGTCCGCCGAATCTCTAGCCAATAGGCGGCGGCGATTGCTTATCAGTGAACGTTTCCGTTTCATCACCGCCTTACCAAAACCCCACGACCGCCAAGCTGATTCCGCCGCAGATGCGAAACTCGAATCCTCAATTACGCTGTCCTAATACTCAGCTATCTATGCCCGCGGCCGACCTCTACCCTACCAGGCCACTGCCGCCGTCATGGACGCCTATTCGAGCGCCCGTAGCTTGTGCTACTTTCGCGCGACCTGCTCCCGCCAGCCTGATGTGACTGCGCCAAATGTCAAATGTCAATGCTAAATGTTCCCTTTGGCATCCTTTGGGCCTCCGCGACCACTAGACACTTGCGATAAGGCATGTGAGTCCAAGTACGGTCGAGCCATTCAACGCTCTTCCGCCGCCGTGGTGACGCCAGCCCTGATCAGCCTCTACCCCGGCACAGACTCTGGTTGAAAAAAGGAACAATGCTCCAGATCTGACGCGAACCCCACGACGGCGGCTGTGGGTAATGCACCTGGGTCTACTCGTCTATTTTGCCTCAGCTCTGTGCGCTCGGGTGGACAAGGGGAGATAAGCAAACCTCTCTCTCCCACTGGGTCGCTGGGCGCTCAACCTGTCGATGCTTTCACTCATAAAGACCCCCGGCGGTCCTGCCGAAAATCTCCCTCAAGGGCGCCGATACTTTCCCTCGCAATTTCTTATATCACCGGAGCTGGTCCAAGTCTTGCTCTTCTCCCTCCTGCCTCTTTTCAGTCTCTTCCAACCCTGACATCAGGCCCTCCTTCATACAACCACGTAGTGCCCTCTAATTCCCACCACTCAACACCAGTCTCCCAGGAAACCTTCCCGCCATGTCCTACTCGTGGGTAGGCCCGCCCACCCCCTTCAATGGCACCAACGCTGAGCTTGGTGGTGACTCCGGTAAGTTGGATCTTGTGTCTTTGTGTGGCACGTGAAATCGCAACACAAACCCTGTTGCGCAACCATGACACAAACATACCCATTGGCGTTTCTGAATAAGACACTGACGCGTCTTTGAATCACAGATGTCGAGAACTTGAACCAATGGTACCAATCGGGTGACCAGGCCTACATCATCGTGGCTTCGGCCATGGTGTTGGTCATGGTACCTGGTCTCGGATTCCTCTATTCTGGGCTTGCCCGAAGAAAGTCCGCTCTCTCTATGATTTGGGCTGCTATGGCTTCGGCATCCGTTGTCACCTTCCAGTGGTATTTCTGGGGTTATTCTCTGGCTTTCAGCCAATATGCTACGAATGGTTTCATTGGCGATCTCAAGAAGTTCGGTCTCATGAAGACATTGGGTGCCCCTAGCCCCGGAAGTCCTTTGATCCCAGATCTGTTATACGCATTCTACCAGGTATGACTCTGCAACCTTGATCTCGCGCAAGTTGTGCTAAGTCTCGCTATAGATGCAATTCTGCTCCGTTACCGCCGCTATTATCGTTGGTGCTTGCGCCGAGCGTGGTCGCCTGATCCCCATGATGGTCTTCATCTTCGCATGGGCCACAATCGTATACTGTCCGATTGCCTGCTGGGTATGGAATGTCAATGGTTGGGCTTTTGGATGGGGTGTTTTGGACTACGCTGGTGGAGGTCCCGTCGAAATTGTATCCGGAATGTCTGCCCTCGCTTACTCCTGGGTCCTCGGACGTCGCCAGGAGAAGATGATGCTCAACTTCCGCCCACATAACGTCTCTCTGATCACACTCGGAACGGTACTCCTATGGTTCGGCTGGTTGGGATTCAACGGTGGCTCCGCTTTCGGTGCCAACCTCCGCGCTGTTGTGGCTTGCTGGAACTCCAACTTGACTGCCATGTTTGCCGCTATGACTTGGGTCCTTCTCGATTGGCGTCTTGCTCGCAAGTGGTCTATGGTCGGTTGGTGCTCAGGTGTCATTTCTGGTCTTGTTGCTGCGACTCCTGCTTCCGGTTTCCTTCCTCCATGGGCTAGCGTCATCCTCGGTATCGTCACTGGTATTGTGGCTAACTTTTCCACCAAGAGTGAGTCTCGAGCGATATGCGGTCAGAATGCAAAGAGCTAACAGTTCGTAGTCAAGTTTTGGATCAAGATCGATGATGCTATGGACGTGTTCGCTGAGCACGGCGTCGCCGGAATGGTCGGTCTCTTCTTCAACGGCATCTTCGGTGCCGGCTACATTATTGGCCTTGATGGAGTCAACACTGGGCTTTTCCCCGGTGGCTGGATCAAGCATGAGTGGAAGCAAATGTACATCCAGATTGCGTACATTGTAGCCACAACTGCCTACTCCTTCGTTGTTAGTGCGCTCATTGCCTTTGCCATCGACAAGATTCCGGGCCTCCATCTCCGGGCATCTGAAGAAGCCGAGCTTCTCGGTATGGACGATGACCAGCTTGGAGAATTCGCCTACGACTATGTCGAGGTCCGCCGTGACTACCTTGCTTGGACCCCTGCTAAGAACGAGGGCGCAACAGCAGAGCACACCATCCCCCAGAACGAGCGCCACGGTATCCACCAACACAGCCAGATGTTGGAGGGCAAGGCCCCAAGTGAGAACAGCGACACTGGTAACGCTCACACAGGCATCGGTGGTGATCGCCACGCTGCTGGTGTCGAGAAGCCTGAGGTCTAGTCGTAGAATCCCCAAAAGTTTCTCAGTCTTGCAGTACATCCTTTCCCGCGGCTGGAGTCCCAAGGAGCATTTTATTCGGAGTTTTCATTGTGATACCACCATTACCTACCACCTGAACTGTCCTTTCCGATTTTGAGGGAAACGTTGGACAGTTTACATCTTTCCAAAGCTGAGCTTTACAAACACTTCAGATTGCGTTGCGAGCGATAGAATTGCCTTGGGTCTCTACATGGGCGGCAGTATCTGGGTACTGCAGGATTGGCTCGTATGTGGGTCTCTTCTCTGCCTTATCTTTTTAATCAGCAAACTTCATATACCTACTTGTACTGTAGATATAATCTAGACGGATCCTTAAAACATGAAGTGCGCCTCTTGCTGTGATCTGAATGTTGATGACCACATAGTGATATGTCCCAGTGGTAAAACAGTAGCCACGCGGCATCAAAATCTCGAATACATCTGCAAGCGAAGCTTTCCGGTGAACAAGGGCAAGAGAAAGCTCAGCAAGACTTGTCTCACACAAGACCATTTCCCCTGCCCTGAAACCCTCGCACCGGCATCCCACGAACTTTGCCATCCCTCCCTCCTTCCCTTATCAGCCAAGCCTCAGGCCCCAGCCGCACTCAGCAGCTCTCGATCGAAAAGCCCCTAATGATCGAAGCACCCGTACCGTGATGCCAAGATCGTTCCACACGGGGCAAAACCACACCACACCACACCACCGCCGCTCAATCCTTATCTCTAGAAAAACTGGCGACTGAGCGCTCTGCTTATCCCCCCATGTCTCTGACGCCACATAGCGGACTAGCAGGACATCGAAAGCATATTTCTCGGGATGCTAGGAGACGTGGGCGCGGGTGTATCCTGCACATCAAGTTATGTAGCTGGCTAGCTGGGTTTCCCCGGATTCGTGGTTCTGGCGCCCACTACCACGGGTTGGGATTTGTGCATGATTACTTTGGTGGTGGAGGCAATGCTTTGCTTGCATGGGCGGATGGTCAGGGGGTGTGGATGTAGGCGTCATGCATACTGCTTTTGCTGTTCTAGAATATCTGATTGTCGCCCTGTATGTGTATGCGGACTACGAACGGGCGGCAGAAGGAGAGTATGTCAGTGCTAACCTGACGAAACGGCATGTGGTGTAGGCGGGAGTAGGGCGGGAGTGCTATCGGGATGGGTTATGTTGACCCCCATGTTTAATTTACACGAGTTTTCCTTGCGGTGGGTGAGAGTGGAGTAACCTCACTGAAGGACGGTGGGACGGACGCTCCGTTGGCTTTGACTCTTTGGTCTCCTACGGAAGCGATATTGAGGACCATCATTTCCAGTATATTTTCGCGGAAGGATCGGGTTGCTGCGTCGAACTAGACGTCAATAGCCTACGAGCAGATACCTCGGCGACAACACGTCTTCTTCGTTGAGTTGCTCTCTTTTTACGCAGCGATCCAGACCCATCTCCCCTGTCTATCTAGGCGAGGTAATTGTATTCGAATGGAGATATGACATTCTCACTGGGCGGCTCAAAGATGACTTCGCAGGGCGCCTCGCTACCGCATACCAGGTTCAGTGCGATTATGCGTGGTCGACTGATCAGAGTATTTCCAGAGTATCAAATCAAAGGTGAAGATTCTTGTGCGGATTTCAGAAACATGACAATCCCCACCGGGTGGGTCTGTCAGTGATCAAAAATTGCCGCTGGGAAAGTCATGTGATGCAGTGGAAAATTGGAGGCTCACTTCTCGGCTCCTATCTCACTTGTTGTTTCTTCCACCGATCTAAGGGAAGATGTCAAAGGAACATTCCTGATCGAAAGATCGGTGATGGGCCAGGAGAAAGAAGTCTTGTAAGTCATTGCATTGCATGTGGACTCAGATTAAAGATTTTGACATTCCAACAGGCGATGAACAAATTCTCAGAGTCGCCCTCTTGCGCCATGTAACACTCGTTCGACATACAAAACCACGCCGTGCATGGTGAGATAGAGGCAGACAACGGAAAAGAGGTACAAATCGATAGCTGTCCACGGCTCACTATGCATCAGCGTCCGACCAGTACCCCTTGAACCAGCAAACCGGGCCCCGATCAAGTTCACGAACCTGCACTCATTCTCTTGTGTTGTAGAGTGATCATCGTGATCGTCTAACATGCTATAATACTGCTCTACCACGCCGTTCACGATCAGTGTTTCATCTAGATTCTGTATCTTGACCCGGTCGCAGGTCGCAGGAGACTAAGTGTAGTCCCCTTCGTCCTCTGACCTCAGTGTGCAGCTCCCAAACAAAGCCAAGGAGGTATAGTCTCATCAATCCAGACTCCAACAAAGCGACGAAACCCCAGGCAATCCCCGTCCATCCTACCACCACTTGATATAGCATACAACGGTGCAGTGTAGAGACGGTGGTGGCTTCGCTCTGCTAATCATGGATATTATCACGCGAACCGTTCCAGACAAAGAGTATCACTGAGGTTGTGGATGCAATTCGCCATCCTCATGTTCGCATACAAAGAGATGAGGCTGCTCCAGCCCACGTGTATCGATGGGTACCTGCACTAGGCTGCGCAACGGCAATATGGACAAAGGAAGTCGCGGAATTTATTTCAGACGAGCCTCGTGGCCAGTTGGCCAGAACGTAATAGTAAGAGCCTACTATAATCTGTATCTCCGTATGTAGTATTCTTCAAAGTTCGTCCTCTATTTCTACCTTCGATGCGGGAGCTTATCCCTGGCGTGCAACATTCTGTATAGCTTATATCCCCCAATTTGTACAGCAAAGAGGACGCAAAGCCGGTAATTGCACCTCAACCACCATCTCTATTCTTCTTACAGTCTTTGACTGAATACTTGTTCTTTGCAAATACAATTCCTCGACACTTTGTCACTCTGACTTCACCACCCTCAGGCCAGCTTGTTTTTCGACAAGGAAACAAAGATGGCATCCCCGATCTCGTCTCGAAAAAGTAGCCTAAAGATCCATCCAGCTCCTTTCAAACCCTCATACCTGTCAATCCCACCGTCTCCTTGCTCACCTCGTCTACCTCTGACTCCAACGCCGCCGCCTCCAGCTACAAAGTCAAAGGAATACTACGCAGAGCCAAACTCGGCATCTGTCCCACCGGTGTCTCCATTGCATTGGGTCTGGCAATGCCATCAGTGCCATCAGACTTATGCCCTTGGGGTAACACGCCGATGCCTTGAAGATGGGCACTTCTTCTGTGCCGGAACTACCACAATAAAGGACTGGCGCGCATCTGCGCGCCCTGGCTCTCGAAGACGAAAGGTCAAACGGCACCGCGCTTGTGCTTCCGAATTTGACTACATAGGCTGGAAAGTATGGGGTGGATGGAAACGAAGTGGCGGAAAACGAGAATATAATCAATATAATCTCACTGAAGATTTAGAGGATGACAATGAGGACGAACGAAATGACCCCTCATCATGGTCTCCTTCATCTTCCTCTGGATCGTCTCTGAGCTCCTTCTCCGGTGTTGGACAACCTCGAACACCAGAAACACCACACAAGGACTGCTGGAATACATGCGATTACCCAAGTCAATGTCGCTGGGGCACAAGGTTTGGAGTTCGTACTCCAGTCATGCCTGACTTCCAAATGAGTTTCCCGCATCGCCCTCCGCCGCCCCCTCCTGTTCCTTCCAATGCAGCCGTCGACGGCGATGCCATTCCCAACAATTTAAAGAATCCCGAGCCAGAGAACCGAGCACACAAGACGGAGTTCTGGGGCTCAATAATTGCGAGTGCTGCGAGAAGAAAGAGTGTACCGCCTGCTTCGCCGCTTTCAAACGAACGGAATGATGCTGGAGAGACACCCGAAGTCATGAGGGACAGAGATAATGATGTAGTCATGTCTACAATAGACCCAGCACTTCTTTCCCCGCCGACTCCACCCTCGATGACAGCAACGCTTTCAGTATCATCACCAGTCGCCACTCTCAAACATTTCATCAGGAAGTCGAGGCAGACCAAAGCGAGGAAGGGATCTCGAACTAAGGGAGGACCATCCACTCAAATGATCAGGGAGACTGAGCGCGGCTCCCAAAGCCAGGTTGATCTGAATGGGATGTTTGCGCCCTTGGAGAGGGTGAAGAGTAGAGATAGTGGATACTCTTCCACACCCATCGAAGGTTTATAAGCTTGCGAGATCTTAGAATAAACTTGTACAACACGATAGCTGCTTTTGACCATGTTAGAGTCATGCACTATCAGGAGCTAGGGTACTACCCTAACTCCAGCTCTAAAATGACGATAGAACGAATAGATATCTTTCAATCCATAACTGCTGTAGGCTCCAGTGAACATCATGTTCTCACTCCTTGCTTATCAATTCCTCTGCAAGAATGCATTTTGTTGCCTATAGATTCACCCGAAATGACAGAGTATTCCCCCGGTAGGACACTCTTTGTCTGCCTACAGTTCTCTAGCCCAACTGCACATCAATCTCTTCAGACTCAACACTGTTGCAGAAATCCTCATACACGCGGCCAATCGCCTTTCGATATGCTATACCACCCTCCCACTCAATCCACATGACATTATGAAATCTGTAGATTTGTGAAGCTGGAGCAAGTGTGCAACCACCCTGGTAGCAAAACGGGGGACATTTTTCGTGTAGAACAAAGAACTCTGGATAGTGAAGCGATGGAGAGCCTATCTTTTTGAAATCCATGCTCCCCTTGCTTATGCTTATGAGCTCGCAAGGTTGTCCAGGGCTATAGCCGCTGGGCGAAATATGCTCTATTATGCCTACAGTAGATCCGTGGTCGTTAACAATGAAGGATGAACTGACTCCCATCAGTATGAAGATCGGTCTTTGCTCCACGACCAACCTCCCAAAAGACATCGATTTGTAGTCGAAGACTTTGCCCACGGAGAGGTGCATACGGCGCGCTTTCAGTGAAAGGATTGGGCTCCATATATCTTCCTGTGGTGCCAACGGCTCCGTGATTGCCGGAATATACCTCCAACCATGTGGTATCTCTAGATCTGTATTGCCTTTATCTATACCCTCCATCACCTGCCCTATGGGACAGCTAGACGGCAATTGCTCTTGGAATGCACTCATCCCTGACGGGGCCGTTCGGGTTTTGTGCCATGTGACTAATGGCTGGGTCGTAAAGCCTTCAATACACGGCAGATCGGCACCTTTGCCGGGAGATATTTCGCTTATGCTGTTATGTAAATCGTGCCAAGAATGCGTAGACAGCTGGCCAGTCCAGCCTACCCAGGACCAGCTCGGAAATTGGTGAAGTACGTTTCCTGCTCGGTCCGTTCGCCGGTGCAATGGTGATGGTGATTGCCTTTGACTTTGAGGTGTTGTTCGCCATAGAAGACATATATCAAAATACAACTCAGGCATACCAAATAGCATTCCTCCAGGTAACGTCCGACTGGCCAGATGGATAACGGCCGAGAAGGCTTTCAATATATCTTCAGGGTAGGTCAATTGACGGGACGAGTATATTTCAACCATTGTTGAATACCAGTGAAATGTTCTGGTGACTGAAGGAGTAAAAGGATTCCAATAATACTTGGTTGATCGTGCGACATTGTCTATATACCGTTGGCGACAATCGAATACGACATTCCAAGGGCCGAAGACGAGCTTCCTTTTCGAAAGTTCAAATTCTTGAAGGGTCCATCCTCGGGAATAATATCCACTAGAGTCATGTTGCGGAAGTCCCATGGCCGTATCGAGGAATTGACATGTAGGGCTAAAATTGAGCCGCTCCCGAGTCCTTGGCCATTTTCCCCTGTGGACGCCAGATAGCCCATAAGAATCATCCTGCCCACCTGAAGCGACGATAGTACAGAAGGCATTGGCATAGATCGCCGACATCGACTGGAGTTGAATACTGTTATGGATCGCATCGTCTTGGATTATGCAGAAACGATCAACCCATAGATACCTATGCCCCAAAAATTTGGTAAGCTCAATACTATCCTGAATAGTCCTCGGGAGTCGATGAAATAAACGTTGGAAAGCACCTTTCTCTGATAATTCTGCGAAGTTTTCTTTCGTGGTTTGGAATGGTCCGTTGATACTTTTTGGTTTCCCCCAAACATAGCTTAACGTAAGGTAATTCTGCTCACATTTCCCGGGGAATGAAGTTAGGCATTCTAATTCAACGTCAATTAATATTACGTCCCGAGCAGGAGGTGTTTGAAGCAGGGGATCCACGAAAGAGTGGCAAATCCCCTTGTCATTCAGGTCACAACTCCGGATCCAATCACGAATGACTTCCAACATTGTCCAATCTTGAATCCGTTGTACTTTATCCAACTCTTCGACTAGTGGCGAATTGCTGACGTGAAAGAATCCACGCCATTTTCCATTGTAAAGGTCGAGCTCAATCTTCTCTTCATAAGTAGGCCTAGAGCTAGGTGCACAATTGAAGGTTTTCAGAAACCAGACAGGCTGCGCATTCCTGGAACACATGGCGACAATTGTGTTCTGCATGTTGGCAGGGATTCGCGGCGCGCTCTGAATCCGGGAATCTCCAGTGATATACTGAAATAGTTCTTGGCAAGTCGGGCACTCCTTTTGCTGCGCGAACTGGTCCAACCGTCCCAGCTCAGCGTTGAAAATGAAACAAAAGACTTGGTCTTGAGTATCTTTGATGGTCTTGTCGTCTTGATGGATGGGCGGATCATCACGCTTCAAGTCAACCTCGCCCACATCATTGATATGAGCATAGACGGAGATTTGGATGCCTTCGTCGTCCGATATCTGCATGCCAGCGAGAAAGGTGGACTTTTCATTCGATATAGTTTCCATAACTCTTTCACACTTGGTACACACCTCGCAGTACTTCCAGTCTTGTTCGTTTTGCATAATGACTCGGCTGCTGTACATTTGGGAATTGTTCCGAAGAGAAACCTTTTCTAGCCCCCCACCTCAATTCACCAAATACCATGATTTTGCCCGGCGATGGGCCTCAACTTTTGGGTTCGGGTAAACAACTACTTTTATTACAGACAATCCGGATGATCCGAGGTTTGGGATTACAAGCACATTGCAAACAATGATCATATGGTTCCCGTGGCCGAGATACGCATGCTTGCTAGTATGATTCCTTGCACGAGGTTGAAGAAGTGAGGTAAAGTCAGTCGAGCAGAGCTGAGTGTCATATTCTGCAGGCAACCATGTCCCAACCTAACCTATCGCGCCTACCTGCAGTGTAGCCGAGCACTTAACGCACGTGACGAACAACGGACCCAGCATTTGGCTCTATTCATTAAGAATAGTTGAATTTGTGATGAATATTCTAATGACACCTGTTAATCAGTTTCGTTTCGCTTTCAATTTTTGAATGCGTGTTCCATGACCTCGCTCAAACGCCGCCTTACCATGACTGTTTCCAGCTACCATCCAAATTTATAAAAATCAAAGTGATAACGCTCGCCTATAGTGCTATCCACCCAATTGAACCCAGCACAAGCACTCCCCAGCCAGTGAATCGAGCAGCAATGGTCGTAGATCCACCAGTCTGGTGTGGGATGTTGTTCGTGGCCTCGCCACCGAGGTACCACGATCCGATATCTGTCAATTCCCCCTTCTCTGTCAGCATGGCAGCATTAGGTCCAACATTGGACACGTCGGAGCGAAATGCGCCGAAGTATGAGTAATGTGTAATGTTCCTATATGAAAGTCAGCCATCGAACCTAATGCTGGTTGTTGTTCCAGCGCAAAGCGATTGTCAGACCAGAGCGAAAAAAAGTCTTGAGAAAGAGAAAGAGGGCTTTAAGGAATACCGAAAGATCCTCAGGAATGGGGACCGAAAATTAGATGACAGAAAAACCACATACTCCATGCGATCAAACCACTCCATGGTCGTATTCGCAAATTCCTGCGTCTCCTCGAGCGTAACACCTGGCAATCCATACTCGGTAACCCACACCTTCTTGCCAGGATACTTCTCAAAGACCCCTCCGACGTGGCTAGCCAATCCTTCAAAATTCCCATACCAATGGACGGGTATGAAATCCGGATTACATTTGCCATCACAGGCATCGAAGAAGTCTGATAGCCACATCCAGCCCTCCGCACCTCCGGTGACTGCAGGAGCACCTAATTGAACCCCCATCTTCTTGAGGGGTTCGATTTGTTTGATCCAAGTCTGTGCTGCGAGGGAGGCGTCAAGATTCGATCCGCCTGTGCTATGCCCGCCATCTGGTTCATTGAAGCCTAGCACGTAGCTAATGTTTGTTCCATCTTTAATTAGCTTAGACACCGTATCCAGGAACGGCGTCCCTTCGTCTGTAGCAGAAGCTCCCCATAGCATTGGCACGAACTGTAGATTTTCGTAATCTTTGAAGGAGTCTGAGGGTTCATATTCGTAGTTGTAGTACCATGTCAGGTCGCTTCCCGGAGTTTCGACCCATATCTTATCATCTGATGCATGCTTTTCTGAAGGGACGTGGCAGAGGCCACGCTTCGATGAAGTCGTTGAAAGCACTGAACCGAAGAACATCGACGTGAAAGCGAGTGTTTTGAAAGCCATTTTAGGTTTCGTCCGAAGTGCTGGGTGAATCGAGTTGTGTGGGGGACGGAAAGGTGTTGATTTGGACAGTACTGAAAGCCACACCGGGCCCGCACTTCGGTCTTTACGGATCCTTCTCAATATTCTATTTCGTGAGAGTTTCCGAACCTTTTCGCTGTATGTCGAGGGCTAATTATGGGAAGGGGTACCAAACTGGAAAAGAACTAGAATAAGTAGATAGAGAGTGGACGCAGGAGCTCAATAACACATTATCGAACACCGCAAAGAGAGCAGACAAATACCAAAGCAACGAGAGTTGAAGGAGACCAGAAAGAGGGAACTCAAAAGGGGAGAAAGGACATCTGGGAAACGCCCATAATTAAACAACAAAAGCCCGACGCGCCCAAGAAGCGCCTCAGACCTGCCTACATGCAATTCATCGCTCCACGACATAATCCATCCGTGCCAGCTACGCCCACGCAAGAACGCCATGGGACCAGCTTCGAACCAAGAAAGCCCAGGTCCGAGTTCTCAGGTCCCAAGATGACCCAATTTGGAACCGGGGGTGATCTAGACGCAGGTACAAGCGTGCAAGCGAGCGCCCGCCGCGGCGGGACTTTCGATGGTCTCCCGGGAGCGTCCCACAAGCGCCCTCTTTTCGATCCACCGGTGTCAATCTATCGAAAAAAAAAAAAATAAAGACCAGGAGTCTTGTCTTTGGCGGTGGAGGCTGAGATGTGCATGCGAAAACATGCCAAAGCACGCCACCTAAGATATTGTCCCGATATCGATGGCGGATCTAGGCGACACGATGCGATACCTGGTTAATCCCATCTGTGGTCATCAGGGGTACATGATTGCAACCCGGTGACAAGCCGCAGATGTAGATAAGCCAGTTCCATCAGCCAGCAAGATAATGGCAGGTGACACAAATATTGGCATGATAAAGGACCTGAGCGATATTCTGTCAACCCCGATTACCTTCTCTTGGGTGAGTAGACCGTAGAGACGGACCCCTTATCACCAGCACCAAAATGCTCCATCCACCCTCAAGCACATTACACAATCAAGGTACGAGCCCAATAGAACAAAAGCTCTCCCTTCCATCCCGTGAAACCACTCATCTACCAGATCAAGATATAGCAATTATCACATCCAGACCGTTTCGAGCCTTGCACTAGCCTAACCCAACTAAAAACCACGACCCAAAATCCGGTACACTACACGCACCTGTATCCCATATACCTGGATTAATGAACCACGCTACGCAACACGTGTAGACCACAAGCTCGGAAAGCTACCATATGTTAGTAGCTGCGTATCCGTACCCCAATCATGCCAACTCCCTTCCACAAAGCCAAGTAACCGACTCAATGGTACTTCCAGCTCAGACTAAAGCACCATCCTGCACCCCAACGCTCTCCAACTTCCCAAAGCCCATCCATCCCTTCCCTTGCCCTCACAACCAACCACCCATCCTCCACCCATCCTTCAAAACTTTATTAAACCCCTTCCTGTCCCATCCCATCCCATCGCATCACACGAGGAATCCCGACGACGATCCCCTCCCGCAAATCCGCACATCACGAACAAGGATCCAAGCCTCAAGCCCCAAGGTTAAGTTACATACATCAGGAGATAGATCAACAAGCCAAAAACAGCACTTTACGTCATTCTTCGTCATAGTCTTTATGCACAAAAAAAAAAAGAAATTCTCCTTTCTTGCTTCGTTTTGCTTCTACGAGTAAGGGTTGTAGTTGTAGTTTGTATCCTGGTCATTGATCTTCAGGTCGTTGGCTCAACTTGTTTGGTGTCTGGTACGTCGCCAGGGACATGGCTGTCTATCATTCAACCGTTGTAGCACCCTTGGGCTGGAAAATCAGACCATTTGCAATAGAGCCGCCAAAGCTCATACGTGGTCACATATTTAGCAGGCGGAGAATCTGTATATCACAAATGCTATACATACACACGTACTCTCTCTCAAAATCTATATCCATGTCTTTATTATCCGGGTCCGCTTGCACAATCATAGTCAAATCAAAACATGTTACTTATATCCTTAAGTTTCTAAATTTGATCAACTACCTAGGTACATAACAAAGATTTCCAGAATATATCCGTGCGTGGGAGGCCGCTGGCTCTCCTACGCATTTTGAGTTCATCAAATTACAATGATGTGGGAATCTTACTCTTTCCCGTACTATTCTGTCTAAAAAAAATGGAGCCACGCGAGATATGATTGATATAAAGGAAAGTTGGTCGTTGGGGACTTCGTTGAGATGGATGCAAATGTACATACGCGGTTAGGGGGATGTGTGTATGCGCCTCTACTTCTTTCAACTGGGAATTTCTTCCTCTCCAAAACACACACAGGAAAGAGATAATGAGCAACGCTTGATATTATGGTCCGATCCCAGAGGCTTCTCCGATAATGCAACGTGGAAATAACAGTGCATGTACACTGCCGCAAGGGGCAGGTTCAAATCCTCTCCAAAAAATGTACAAGATCCGAATTACTTTTTGCGTATCCCTAGTTCTTTAGTATCGGTAGCCTCCTTGGTTTCCAGGAGTCCATCCGACTTGTTGGGGTGCATATCCACCAGATGCTGGTGAGCTGAAATCGACTTCTGGTAGTCGAGGGGCCCTTGGAGGGCTATGTGCCCGGTCTCCACTGATGCTTCGCTGGTGGCTGTGACCACCGAAGCTGGCAGCATCACTAAGGAGGTTCTCCCTGCCGTCACCGAAGTGTCGAGCACCACCATTGTATGCCGTGTTTTGTTCGGTGAGTGGCACTGGATCATAGCCATTTCGGCTGCCATAGGGAGCAGGGATGGCGGAGTTGCGGTTGTATTCTTGAGGATCCATGAGGAGGGAGTTGCGTGCGTCCAAAGGAGTGAGAGTGTCGAGGTCACGCATTTTCTCTGCAGACAGTGTATTAGTAAAACTCAAATAGTTGAAATGACGCGATCTGAACTTACCGGCTTCCTTCCTCTTCTTGCGGTGCGGGTTGTCCTTGCAGCAAATGATGATAGCGTTGACGGCAATGAGAATTGCTAAAAGACCGGTCAGAACAGCTTGCATGACGACCAAAACCATTCCGGTGACAGTCTTGGTTGTTTGAGCAACACCAAGCTCTTCGACGAAAACCAAAATGCAAACCACGGACAACACGCGAACAACCTGGATGACGATGTTGATCCAGTTGCTAGACTTGAGAGAGAACGGACGAGTCCAGAGAAGAAGGACCAGGAGGATAGCTTCCACAATGAGCTGACCGGCGGCTTGAGCCATGCCATGGCCATCTGCTCCAGCGATAACGCAGCCTCGAGCAAACATGTAGATGATGGCCGGGATGAAGAGCCACCAGTAGCTCTTCTTGTAGTTCTCGTAGAAAATGCTGTACTTCCTCCAAACGTCCTTGTTGTCATAGAGAGCGCCGCTGTCACCCTCCATCTTCTTATACTTGTTGGCAATGCTCCAGATCTTCCAGGTGAAGAATCCTAGAATCGCGGTAAATATACCCAGAGTTACACCAGCAAGCAACTTGGCTGCCCACGAGTCTCCGTTCTTGAATTGGTAGACACAATACAAAGTCCAGATACCATAGAGTAGGAGAACCAAGTTAGTGATAGTCTTTGCAAGGACCCACCAGTATCGCTTGCGGAAGCTGGTGAGGCGCTTTGGGAAGTTTCCGCACAATGCCCAGGACTCCAGGATGACCTTGAAAAGGAGAATACCGACGGTGATGGCAGCAACAACGATAGCGAAGATAAGCAAGACGGTCATGAAGGTGTTGCCGTTGGGGATAGCGAGTTCTTCGACGTAACCTTGAATGCCCTTGACAGTATGCATGATCTTGCTGTCTTCCTGGTTTTCCGGTGCGGTTCCATTGACCTCGGTGTTGATCTCATCACGCGCCCACAACAAGGCAGTGTCGATGGCCCGCTTGGTCAAGTTCACTCCCTGGTCGGTATGGATGAGTGTTGCGTTCTTCAAAAAGGCAACACTGTCTTCGGTGAGGTTGCCACCAGTCTTGTTACGGAACGAATCGATCGAAGTCTGCATTGCCTCCCAGTGAATCAAACCAGTGCTGAAGGCGAAGTTCTTGGAGAAACTTTGGTAAACACTAGGGTACTTAACACTCATCATTCCGTTCAAGGCCATGGATTGGAACCAACCCATCACCTCCACGAAGGTTGGGCTGTGAGTTGGAGCACCAGCATTTCCAGCACTTGCAAGAGCGGAAAGTCCAGAAACGGCGAGGGCACCGGCAGCAATACCGGCAGCGACGTAGGAGACTGCGGGGACGTTGAGAGATTTACCGTTGCTAACCTGTGAAGTGATACAAGCCAGGGGAGCGCCTCCATCGACAGCCTTCAACTGTAAAGTAGCTTGGCCATCAATATCGGGTACGCTGAAAGCGATGGAAGGGATCTTGTCAAGGAAGCTTGCGGGGATGGTCTGTTCACCTCTGGCGCTGAATTCACCTTTGGGTACTGTGTGTGATAATGATTAGTTCTCTATAAAAGATAAGGTAGGATGGAATGACGAAAACATACCAGGGCAAAGCTGTGGTACCTCCATGTCGCCTTCGCAAGGGTTGAACTCTTTCCTGTAAACCTCTTTGCCATATGCGTTGACTACCAAGGCTGCCATGACTTTCTGTTCCACTTTACTTTCACCAGCAACATCGAAGACAATCTTCTTAGTGTCTCGATCGAACTCGATATCCAACTTCTTTACTTCGATGTCAGCATTATCCTGGCAGGAGCTGTAGCCATCGGTTTTGATGACATCGGCCAGAGTGGCCAAGGGGGCAGTGGCTAGCAATAGAAAAGGTGCCAGCATGGCGGAATATGATGTGTGAGTCCTCATGACGTAGATCTACGGTCGCCCAGGGGCGATCTACCTGGTGGGGAGAGGCAGTCGAGGGTGGTTGATGATGATAAGAATGCTCGGTGATCAAACGGGTTCCGATGAAGGGACGATGAGAAAAAGCGTAGGAAATGGCCGTAAAAGAGACAAAGGGGAGAAGGATGGATTAAACGGTGTAGTAGGGACCGGAGGATCAACCTTTGTCGGAGCCGCGAGAAGGAGTCGAAAGGTGGAAAGCGAGGAGAGATGAAGGGTTATGCGATGGGTGAAGCGTGTCGAGGGTAGAAGAAAAGCCGAAGGTGGAAGGTTGACGGCAAAAAGCGAAGGTGAAACGAGGGACGAATCGACGGCGAGGTGTCGAAAAGGCAGAGAAAAGCGAGTGGAGGAGGGAAGAGAGAAGAGAGATGGTGGAGAGAGAAGAGCAGGTTTGGGCGCAGTTTCAGGATGGGCAGTGTGGTTGCAGCCACTGGGGTGAGGGTCTGAGAACCTGCTGGGAATCTGCTGGGGGGGCGGCGATGGATGGATGCGCTTGCCGGGGGCAGTTGCGCTGGCCTGGCGTGCCTGGGCAGCAGAAAGACGACGAGTCGAGAGAGGCCAGGGGCAACAAGCAAGCGGACGGGACGGGTATCCGCAACAGGAAGCGACGCGCAATTTTAGAGAGACGCTATGGACGCTGACTGCGCACCGAAGCCGAGTTTATCGATGGGTCGATGGGGCGATGGGCGGATGTGCCAGCAAGGGAGAGTCCAGAGTGAGTCCAGAAAATCCTTTCCAGAAATACAGCGAGGAGAGCGATTAGGGTGTGAGTGTGGGATCGCGATATGGATATGGATATCAAATCGAGAATGTGAGAACAGAAAAACCATGCACGGGCGGGGCAGCATGTGTTTGTTTTATCTATCCTAGCTCGGGATGGGATGGGATGGGATGGGCTGAAGAGCTGAATGGCATGTGTGCAATGTGCATATGGGAGTGACAGTGTGAATCAACATGAGTGAATGACAGGCACATTGACATGGGAAGTGTGGCAGGCCAGCCAATCCGTGAGGGAGAGGGCGCAACGGAATGGGCCATGGGCGGCGGGCCACGAGAGCATGCGCCTCGCTGTGGTGCACCACCACCTCGTCCACCGCCGCCGCCGACTCTATTTTTCCCTTTGAGAGAGTCGCAATAGGAGCTGAGCGATGCGACGCTGCGGAGGGTATCCAGGCTCGACTAGTGGAGCCTATCAGGAGCACCCCGTACTGAGCGCTGGCGGACCCGCGCTGGTGGTGGCTAAGCAAAACGGCTAGAAACTCGACGCTTGCCAGACGCTTGCCAGACGCTTGCCAGGCGCTTTGTCCGCTTCGCCCTCCCAGCAAGAGCAAGCCGAAAAACGAAGAGGGCGATTTATTATTGTTGTGTAGGATAGGAGCGAGCATATGCATCAATATTTGTGCACGTCATGTCTCCAAATGTATCCACCAACAACTCTGTTGCATTTCCTGCACTGCGCTCTTCACCTGCCTACGGAGATATCCTGCGGCTTGTCAGTGATGCGCATCAGAAAAAAGTTGTTGTGTTATGTTGTTGTTGCTTCTGCTCCCCGAATCCAGAATTAACCCCAACATGCAACCCGTAACCAATGACGGAGAGCGAGGGCTGACCACGGTGGCCCTGGACCCAATGCCAATGCCATCCAAAACGTCCTGCTCGGTAGTATGCACTCGTCTGGTTGTCCCAACATCCGCCGCCGTTCGAGAGGCGACACGAACGAGTTGGCGCATCCTCTCTAGCTAGCCATGCTTGGTCCTCTGCGTCGCTGCCTGCAGCAAAAAGTCCTCTTTACCGCCCACACTCCCCTCCATCACATCTGTTCAAAACACCTACCTACTTTCTCCATCTTTCTCTCTCTTCTCTCCTTGGTGATGCCCCTTGAAGAAGCGCTGGCAGCGATCCGCTGACTGGTTTATTTTTGCAAACCCAGCAGCGGACAGCGCGAGGGCAGGTCAGGATTGGATAGCATAGGGTAGGATAGGAGGGCATGGTGACATGCAGATAGGCGGGCGGCCTACTGTTGTGCGCCTGCGGTATTGCAGCCAGCAGCAGCCAGCAACAGGCAAAGGAGGGGAGCCATAGCCAGAAGAGCCAGAAAAGCCAGAAAAGCCAGAAAAGCCAGCGCCCATGGCCAGAAGGCCGGTGGAGTGAACCTTCGAGTCCAAATCAAGTCTCGTGCTCGGTGGCTGTGTCAAGTGTCGCCGTACAAAAATAGACTCCCGCGCGCCATTATTCGACTGACTAAACCAGCTGCACCCCTTGGCATCCGCCCACTGCTCTGGTCCTGGCCTGCACTCCTCCCAACATATCCTAAGCAGGACAAGACAGCACACATCCAAAAGCTTGCCTGCTTTACCCTCGCGGCTTGACAGCACTTCGTAGTGTTCGATAATTAGAGAAAGCCTTTTCGCACATCTGGCGTCCCTCGTGTCACTGTCTTGGATTCCGCCCATGCGCCTGGTTGGCTCGCATCATTCAGAGACAACCATTCCTTAGCCCGTGGCCCCTCTGCCGGCCGCATTCCTCGCTCGCCGTTCAACAGACCGCAATCCACCAATTCACATCTGCACCACCTCTTTTTTTTCCCTCTCCCACTTCCCCGGAGAAACATGCATGCACTCTCTTTCTCCCCCAGAAAATCCATCCTCATAATGCCCAACGGTATCTAGTCGGATGGTGCAGCCCACCGTCCCGAAGCCATTCTGCAAATCCAAAACCGCGAACCCCTTTGCTAGCCTCGTGTCCAAACACCAGACCAAAGCGCCAAAGTTATGCCGCCCAATGACGAATCAACGATCCCTTACCTTTTCTTTTCCTTTCCCCGTTATTCGGGCCGCCCGCATGTGCACAGAGTTTGGCTGGTTTGCTGGCGGCCGAAGAGGAAAAAGAGGAGCCGCGTCCTGTGTTCCTCCGTCTACTCGGGTCCGCCCAGTCTCAGTAGTCAGTTGTAGTAATCGCTCACTCTCCACCTTTGCAGGTATGTACGATCCTGTCACTTGTCTCACTCAGGTGCCCATCCGAGACTCTCACGGATCTGGTTTCTTCGTGCGTACCTGATCGTCGCTGCTCCATCTGTAATCCCTCCTCCTCCCCCACCGATTGATTGATTATTGATTGATTGATTAAATGCCCTGCTACCCAGCCCCACCGCCTGCGCCACTCTCTTTCATGCGCCCTTACCCCGTCATGCCCGCATCCAATCCCCACGACCACTCCCGCTCTCACAATCACCCCAATTCGTCGCCCAACTTCCCCTTTCGCTCATACACCCCATCTGTATCTATTCTCCGGACTTTGCCCATTCATTCATTCTACCACGCTGACATAACCCCCCAAACAAATCCATATCCCCATACATAATTTCCCTCTCTCTGGTTCAGTGATGCGGTAGATACTGTGCCCGACCGTGTACTTTTACATGACTGGCCAATAAGCCCACCCGTGCCCATCCGCCATCCTCCCATCCGCCGTCCGTTCCCCTTGCAATCTTAGGGAAATTCTAGAACGCAGGTGTTCCCGTCGGTAGGTGCCGGGTAGGCGTCACGACTCAACGCCAGAATCCCGTCATAGACATCGTGCTCGTGAATGTGAGTTTCGCGGGCTAAGGGTGGCGGGTGTGAAAGGGTTTTGGTAGCAATCATGGTGGAAGGTAATGGATGGTTGTGGCGGTGCGTTGGCTTGTTGTGTGGCTCATTTAAAATTGTGTGGATTGCTCTGTCGTGAATTGTTCATAATCTCTATAGATGGATGACCATGCTGGTTCATGGTACGGAGTATGAGTGGTCGATTCAATGTATAGTTTTGCCATTCTCTTCCCCAGCTTAGTACATTATCTCCCCATTGGTAACTTTGAGGAGTGGCTCAGTCACCGAAGTCCTTAATACCTTGATTTTCTTTTGACATTTTCATGGCAAAAAAATGTGGGGTTTGATTACGGATAGCAAGGTTCAAGTCTTGTCTCGTTTCGGTGCGGAGATGGAATGTGGGTCGTAAATGAAAAAGGTTGGGATCCTGCTCATTGAGCAACCGGGAACATGGGTTTGTAGTAAGTATCCTGGGATGATTGGCGTTGGAGTTGTTAGGCCTGTACGGGCGGTTTGGTAAATCATGGTTTCTTTTCTTTCTATCAGGATCTTCTCTGCTCTCGTACTTGTAACCTTGTATACTGAGGTTTTTTTTGCCTACCCACTATCACGCCGTCGACCACCGTGTATCGGCACCATTATGAGTTCACTTCAAGTCATTGCGACTGGAAAAAACTGCAGAAGTAGCACCAATGAATAGGCGGAGCTGTCCCACAACAAGGCTGTGAAGCCTCTTATACCCATAATTCTCTGTCATGTGGCACGGTGATTGACAACTAAATACATATACTGCGACGCTATCCAGTATCGTATGGATTCCATAAGCATGAAACACGCCGTATACGTTTGTCTATTATCAATGTATAATTTGTGGGTGTAGATAGAGCGTTTATTACGCGGGGCTGCAATGCGGTCAGAGATCCAAGCTTGGTTCGGTGAACAGGAGTGAATGTGCTCTATGCTGTAGAGCTACATCCTTACACATGTCTATGTATGAGATATGTCTACTAGATGTTCTAGTTCGCATCAACACAACTAGCGTCTGACTTGCAATAGCTACTCCTTGCAGTGAGCATGGATTCCGTAAGACGAGCATTCGTGTTTGAGGGGGAAGATAAAGAGGGCGTTGTATAGCATGTAGAAGGACACCGAAGGGCACGCATGTAACTGTCTTGATCCTCAAAGACATTTACTTAGATTTTTCAACTATATGCTTATTTCCACTCCAAGATCACTTGAGCTTAAGCCTAAACTACCTTCGCCTGCGTGGGAACAAACATAAGAATTGATGACAAGATCAATACATGCGTAAACCGAAGGTGTACACCCCAATTACGAAAGATCAGTAAACCACTCGCAGTGAGGAAACCAGCGTTCCCGGATGGTGTCCTCTTGTAGCCCAGGGTCTGTCTCGACGTCCTTGACGTAGCAGAAATCCGTCGTAAAGAGGTAGATTCTAAAAATATCATCAGCGGAGAGAAATAGCAATCATCACAGGACGAATCAAAGATAACAGTGGTTGGCCGGAAAGGGGGTCCAAAACTAGCTTGGATGAGATAGGGATGAAGGTAGCTCAAGTTGAAGTCATACTTACGTTAAATTAGAATTAGGGGAATCACCGAAGGTGCCGCATTGTGGGATAATCTCTTGTCCAAATTCATAGACGCGACGGATACGACCTGGATTATCGGCGCTAGCATTAGTCGTGCAGTTCACATACTCCTCACCAATTGTGGTGTTGTACAGGTATCGCTTAGATAGAGCTTGATCTCGGCGACTGCCAGCCGTGATCTTCACTGATGCTGTCCAATTAAGAGCAGATGGATGATTGAGAATTGAAGAGGTACCTTCCTCTAACTCAGGTTCGTGGTCTCGTGGGTCAATATTAGGTACCGGGCCGCATGGGAGGAGATCTTCTTCGTCTAGTGGGTCTACGTTAGAGCAATATTACAGGTGTGTGAACGTTCCGTCAGAAACTGTACCTCGTACGCGTTCTAGAGTTGTCTCGTGAACGTAGCAATTTGATGTTGTTTTGTACCATTTGCTGCAAATATAGATTAGCCCGCGGTGAACACTAGAGGATAACAGTACGATTTTCAAAGTGCATACGTACGTCTTTCCCAAGATCGAATAACTATCACGGGCAACACAAACCAAGCTTAGGTCAATTCCATACTTATAATGCTTCATGTCCCATTCGTTAACAGATGGTCTGTAGAAGCAATCTGACATGTACTTTGTCCGAGCATCAACCGTGGTATAATTACGGCGTATGCGACCGCAGTATGGGAGATCCTCAGTGTCTGTTAATACTTAGTAGCGTCCTAAATATAGTTGAATGGAGGAAAGTGTACAGTCTCCTGGCCATTCAATCATGTCATTCTGAGTGACATAGCACCCTTCCTGAGTTCGAAGCCATGTCCTAAGTTTATAAGCATTTGTGCAGGTCAAATTAGATTAGAACGCTAGGCTTACGTGTCATTTCTTATTGGAGACCCCTCGGTCCAACAAGTGAGGGTTGTGTTCTTGCCGTTGAATTCCACATTGGGACACAAGTCGTACGGGCAGGTTTTACATTCTGTTGGGTTGATGGTATGGCTGGGTATGTCTGCCATAACAATGGAGAGTCCGCCCAGAATGATTGCTGCTGGGCCGGAGAAATGCATGATTGTTAAACAGAATATCAAGTATTTTGAATTGAATGTCCTAAGAGGAAGACCGGACGGCGACGCCGACTATCTTCTTATATGTAGAAAAAAAAGTTTGGCCACTGGGGATACACTTCTTCTTTTGGAACCGTAGGAAGACTTGGTCTTGAGATGGAGTGATGTCAGAGCCTTTTAATGTATCATAGCATCCACGGTGTCTAGCGTTCAAGGATATGATTCTTCTTTGGGCCTTCAATATTGGTGAAAAAAAGTTCGTGCAAGTGTCTTCTCCCAGTAGGCACGAGCGGCGCACGCAGTAAGCTTTAATGTTGGCTGCAAAGTAAGTCTACCAGAAATATGTCCCGCACATGGCTAATGTAGTGTCTCTTCCTTGCAGTTCAAGAATTAGCTGACGCTGTAGCTGCTCTGTAAAGGGTATTCGTCTATGCATATTGGTCTTGGCGCTAGTATAAATAAATTAGATTCTCTCCTCAAATAGCCTGGCCTCCCGGTGAGCAGCCATGGCAAAACCCGGTGCAGCTGGACTAGACAACGAGCTTTAAATTGATTGATCGCCTAGCCTGAAGAGTGGAAGCCGTTTGCGTTGTGTTGACTCTCGCATTCTAAGTAAAGGTCAGGCACGCACTTTGTAGCTAAACCTTTTGGATAAATTAGACGAACAAACCTTCCTAATTACCTGGGAAATCCTTACACGGGCGTAGAATTCCTACGCAGCCCTCAGGGAGCCCCCGAAAAATAAATTAGCAATAGAGATGTGAGTGCGTATGGCTAATTTACTCGTTCCGGAAGCACACCCGGACAACAACTGATACTCATCCAATCTTTGGCCATCTTCAATATTGATGTACAGTGTTTGCATGCGGCGTAGTAGCCACACGAAATAACACTTAGGGACCACCCAAGAAAGTGTAATTTTGTGATGGAGGAAGGGACAACCATTGAGAGGGGGACTGTCACATGGCATTATGTCATGGCCCAGCCGGGCTTTCCACGTTCAGCGGAGAAGCGCACGTCTATCACTTGACAAAAAGCCTGACTTATCTCAGTACTGAATTCTAGCAGATCCAAGGCAATTAGTTTGTGAAAATATAATCTGATTGTTACTACTCTCATTCATAGTCTCGATACAGTCGCAAGATTGTCACGTCAAGGTCTGATCACAACGAGATTGTTCGCTATCCACTCCCAAACCGACACCATCGCGCGGTGAATATCGGAAGATCTATTCGAAAGAGTTCGTTCACAGACCTACGATAGACTTTCGTATCACAACAACTTTCTCTCGGTTGGGAGCCCTTACGTGACCTAGCAAAGTCACTGCGCAGGCGCCATAAGCCTTTGCAACGGCGACCACTTCCCCTCATTCTCTTTTCTCTTAGACTGTTCCATCAACCAGGATTCCTTAACCATGCAACAAACCAGAGCCGACCCCAACGAAAGGGAACAGGCGGCAGATCCAATTCGATCCTCTACTGGATACATGCCAGTGAGTGTTCCAGGAAATCTATCTTGCTGATCACATCATCTAACTCAAACAGATTGAAGATTATGGACTTATCGGCAACATGAGGACCTGTGCTCTAGTAGCTACGGATGGTGGCTTAGACTTCATGTGCTGGTAAGTGAAACTCAAATCACAGAGAGTGAATTAACAATTTGCGAGGCCGGAATTTGACTCCCCATCGGTATTTTGTCGTCTTCTCGACAAGGAAAAGGCGGCCACTTTGCGATTGGGCCAACCCAGCGGACGGGGTGCACAACGAAACAGCAATATCTGCCTTCCAGCAACGTCCTTCAAACGAGATACTTTAGTGACGAGGGTGTTATGAGCCTTACAGATTTCTTCCCGAGACCAGCTAATACAACATTAGCTGGAGCACAATATAGGCAATCAACAGCAGAGTCCGGAAATCTCAGGAGATGGCTCGTTCGACGCGTCGACTGCTTGCGAGGCGAAGTTGACGTAGATGTGGAGATATTCCCAGCCTTCAACTACGCACAGGACAAGCACATCACCAATATCATGCCCCTCAATAATTCTCTTGACAAGGGAGAGCTCGAGCAAAAGGTCGTGTTTGAGTCCCAGACTATCTCGTTGGAAATTGTTGCGACTATTGATCATGGAGAAGGTGGGAAAGACTGCCTCGCAATCCTATTCCACCAGCAATCAAGGCAGATGCTATTAGGTGCCGGTGTCACGGCGAGTTTCCGGTTGAGCGAAGGTCAAGGTGTTTCCTTCGTGCTCCGCGAATATGCAGATCAGGGTGGGGAGCATATTACGACAAGCCTGATCAGCCGGGTACAACGCGATACCCAAAGCTTCTGGACTCGATGGATATCAAAGAGCAAGTTTGCCGGTCGCTGGGAAGAAGTCGTCACGCGAAGTCTATTCGTCTTGAAACTTCTAACTTACGAGCCAACCGGTGCGATTGTCGCCGCCCCCACATTCTCATTGCCTGAAGATTTTGGAGGTTCACGTAATTGGGATTATCGATACTCGTGGGTTCGAGACAGTTCGTTCACGATTTACATATTACTCCGATTAGGTTTCACCGAAGAGGCGGACGCATATACAAATTTCATCTTCGATCGACTTGCAACGTCCAGAAGCAAGGGGGGCGCTTTGCCAATCATGTTTACAATCCGGGGCGGGACAGATATTCCAGAGATCGAGCTCTCCCATCTAGAGGGTTACAGGAAGAGTAAACCGGTTCGCATCGGGAATGGGGCGGCATTCCACACGCAACTGGATATCTATGGTGAGCTGATGGATGGTATCTATCTGGCAAACAAATTTGGTAAACCAACCACCTACGATCAATGGATCTCGATCCGGGACATAACAAACTATGTTTGCGGTATATGGAAAGAGAAGGACATGTCCATCTGGGAAATGCGGGGAGAAAAACAAAACTTTGTGTACTCCAAAATCATGCTATGGGTCGCAGTAGATCGTGCTATACGGTTAGCTGACAAGAGAAATTTCCCTTGCCCAAAGAGATGGGACTGGGTCAAGACCCGTGACGAAATCTGTGAAGAGGTAATGGACAAGGGTTACAACCAGAAACTGAAGACATTCATCCAAAGCTACGAAGCCAACGAGGTTCTAGATTCTGCAGTCCTGATAGCTCCTCTCGTATTTTTTATCGCACCGAACGACCCACGGTTTACCAATACTCTGGATCAAATCTTGAAACCACCGGAAAAGGGTGGATTGACAAGTACGGGACTTGTATATCGTTACAACTCGGCCAAGAGCGATGACGGTGAGTCTCAACCGGATAAGGTCGCGGTATTTTCACTCGATTTGCATGACATTATTGAATTAATACAGTCACCGAGTATTGTATTGCTCTTCACGAGGAAATATTGCCATCACTGCTGGATATGTAGCTTTTCCATACAGGACAGCTTTTGTAAACGCAGGACTTTTACAACATCCGCTAACAGTAGATGTAGGGGTTGGAGGCCGCGAAGGCGCATTTAGCATGTGCACATTCTGGCTTGTTGAAGCATTGACAAGGGTATACTCTTTTTTCTCTTCTGATATTCTGACACTTTAATATTAAATCATTGACAGGCTGGCGCTTACGATCGCGATTATTACTACAAGGCAGTGACCCTATTCGAAAGCGTGTTGAGTTTCGGTAATCACCTACACATATTCTCGGAAGAAATTGCACAATCAGGAGAGCAACTGGGAAACACCCCTCAGGCATTTAGTCACTTGGCTTTGGTCTCAGCAGCATTCAACCTGAACAGAGTCGTTAGGGCGAGATAGGGAACCGGCGGCGTCATTGTCTTGGCCGTTCTCGAAGCGTAAGGTAGTAGTGCAAAAGAACGTATTCACAAACAGGGCAACCACCCTAACTTGACATGGTTCTCATTTGATGTCTCTGAGAGGGATTATCTGGTCATACTCCAGAACCTAGTAAGTGTACAGATCGGAATGACCGGGGTACATGGGATTGGTATTCCATTTGTAGCTTCCATCGCAGATGTTGTGGTTGAGTGACGACGTACATGACTTGCTGGCTTACACAGAGATGAGGTGAGTGTGGCTATCTAGTGAGAACGAAGAGCGCCTGGCTATTTCTTTGTACGCCTGGGATGAGAACCCTGTGAAACAAAGGATGATTTTGGCGAATACTTTGGAGAACGACGTTATGCACCTTTAATGAAACAAAGGCTAAAAGTCTCAGGTCCGCTTCGTTGTGATTAGCCAGAAGGCGCAAAAATGCCCTATTAGACCGGGATACAGAATACATATGGCGCAGACAAGCTTTCAACGCCCTCGGATTCGCCGACTAAGCGGCCACTTCATCTCAACTCAAACGCCTACTCCGTGAGTATACTTGCACCCCATAGGCATCTTCACCTCTCGGATTATCGGGCCACGCCACACATTTTTCACACTATTGCCGCCACTTCAGTGTGTGAATGTAGGATGGCCCCTAGGAGCCTGGTATCGACAATCTTTCTGCGCGGCCAGCTAACATCCTCTCTTCAACCTTTTAGTATGGAGACTTACTCTTGCGAATTGAAATATCCGAGCCGCACGACACCCTGAATGCAAAAATAGAAAGTGGTAGAGGATATATTAACGATCTACTTATGAAGCCTAGTAGGCTGGAGAAGAACGCACCGTAGGCCTCGGCATTGCTCACTTTTGTGGAGAGGAACTTTTTGCGGTCTGGAGTGGTACTGTTCGCCTTCCTCTTCGAGTACCGTCTCAAATTACCGCCACCACTACAGAGAAGGGGATGCACGCGCACCCTGACTCTGCCCTATTGCATCCTTTTAGTCAATTCAACTAGGGGTTAGACCTAGCTCCGCGCCTCGTGGGGAGGGCGTCAAGTCCAGAACCGCCGTACTAACACTTAGGCATGTTTGATGTTACCATTGGATCTCGAGATGATTATTCCCGCATGGTTGCTGTTGTCCTGGCAGTGTGCCCTGTCTGCCTATGCGGGCTGAATGAGGACTTATTGTAAAACGTCGCCCTTTGGTAACCGAATATGCCGCTTGCTTTCAATAGTATATCCAAGGCTGTTAACGTGGCAAGCAAAGGCAGCACTGGAAGCGCAATCTACTGATAAATATTCGGCAATCTTCCGGACGATTCGCACAGGCCATGATCTGCCCGATAAGGGCGCCCTGTGCCTTAGCAATCGATAGAGGCATGATCCCCGGAAATGGTGTAGCATCATGTCAGGGGACGAGAAACATTTGTGCTACCCTTCACATCTGTTCCTGCAGGTGTAACTGCTACATGTAGTAAAGTCGCCGTCCGCGAGGGTCTTTTCGCGCATCGTCATTCATCACACAGGCACAATGTCTCTGATTCGACCTTTTCGAAGAACCGTTCATTCCTCGCGGTGCATGAAACAATCTTCCTGCCGAGTTTCGTACTTACTTCATTTTATATTGTATATAATAAATCTCCGAACGTGCAATATGGCATTCTTCATCGGATTTGCTTCTTCATTCTTTGGAAGCACTCCCGCATTCCTTTATCACTAGAGCTAAACAGTCCCTCGTTTTCCTCAAACATTTGTTCTCTCTATGATTGCTTGAGGCAATAGTCTTTTCACCAGTCACTCCTTTCGCTTTTTTCGCGTGCACCATGGCGAAGCTAGCATTCTTGCTGGCTTTTGGCCAGGCTACCCTTCTTTATGGTCTGCCAACCGGCGATAACAGGCGCGATCCGGTCCTTCATAACGAGCGAGCAATTACTCTTTCTACAGATCGAAAGGTTACAACCAGTTACAAGTCAGCCATTTCATCATTGCAGACAGCGACGGCGACACTTTCGCCCTCAGTCACAGGAGTATGTGCTCTTATCCTTTAGGTTCTGGAGTGCCTTATGTCCTTTGAAAAATTAGGTTGCAAATGATTAACGCGGAATCGTAGACCATCGTTACCAGGCTTCCTTCGCATGGATTCACGCGTGATCCCCTTGATGGGCCTGCGGCTACTATGCCAGCTGGATCTCTGGCCCCGATAGACGAGACCCTGTCACCGGGAACAATTGCACCAACAGGAAAGTTGGCTCCCAACATATTCTCCCCTATGGCAACCGATGCGCCCCCACGACAGATCCCTAGACGAGACGACCATGTGGTGAAGAAACTTGGCATAAAGGATAACAATGTACCAATTGCCACTAATAAATTTTACGCAAACTTCTTCCTTGGTGGCCAGGGAAGTGGTGTTTGGACTCATCCGTATTCGTTGACGTGGGCGAAAGGACATGGACGAACCTGGGGCATGGCTGTTGCACATATCGAGCGCAGTCAATTGGCCTGGGATCAAAAGGAGGTACCACAATACTTCATTGGCCCCATCGGCCTCCAGCATATCGTATTTTCTGCAGCAGAGCTTGGGTCACAAACAACATTGACCACTGAGTCTCTAACTGCATTCTCGGTTTATGCAAATCTGGCGCCTTCAGCAGGCTCAAAACCCCTGATTTCATTTCCTTGCGTGCAAGGTATGGGTTTTGTCACTGCGCTCTACGATAGCGCGAAGCCTGTAATCAACTCTGGTACATTTTTCCGTTCACTCAAGTACGTGGAGCGACTGAACGGAATTACCTACAAGTACAAAATCCTGCTGGAGGACGGGTCAGAGTGGCTGCTTTATGCTACTCCAGTAGCCTCGTTGGGAGCACCTCCATTCAGACTTCGAGACAGCGCAACTATAGAGGGCCCAAAAGGGTTTATCGGAATGATCCAGATCGCCAAAAACCCAGCTAAGGAAAGAGGAGAGCGGACATATGATTCGGCCGCTGGCGCATTTGCTACAAAAGCTTCCATTACTGGCTCTGTTGAAGGATCGTTCGGCAGTTATACTCTACGTTGGAACAAGGACGGGGTACAGAACCAAACGCTTCTCATGTTTGCTTTGCCACATCACGTCGAGTCTTTCGATGATGAGACAAAGGCTGCCTTGACCGATATCGAACTTGTAACGACCACCAAAGGCATTGCAAAGGCTGTTATGGCTGAAAAAATCGTTATGATTGAACCCGACCTTCCAACGTCTATTGGGTTTGCTCCTTGGGCACCTGCAACTGGTGGTGGCGGGGGTGGATCTGAAAACAACAACTTAAACACTGAGGCTATGGCAGCAGTCAACAACGCTGGTGCACTTGAGCTGAATGAGAATTTTGACAGACAAACACGATTGGATAGCATGTATTACTCGGGCAAGGGACTTGCTAAGTTTGCAGGTGTTATCTACACCTTACAGTCCATGTCTAAGAATACGGAGCTCGCCGCTGCCGGTTTGTTGAAGCTGAAAGACGCATTCAATGTTTTTGTCAATAACACGCAGCCTCTTCCACTTGTATATGATAATGTTTGGAAAGGCGTGGTATCATCAGGCACGTACCGCAACGGGGATACTGGCTTGGACTTTGGTAACACACTGTACAACGACCACCATTTCCATTACGGGTATTTCGTTTGGACGGCCGCTGTGATTGGCTTTCTTGATCCATCTTGGCTAAAGGAGAAGAACGGTGCAAACAAAGCATGGGTCAACACTCTAGTAAGAGATTTCGCAAATCCAGTCGACAATGATCCGTTCTTCCCATTCCAGCGGTCTTTTGACTGGTATCATGCACATTCCTGGGCCAAAGGTCTCTTTGAGTCCGGAGATGGAAAAGACCAGGAAAGCTCCTCCGAGGACACCTTTTCCAGCTACGCACTCAAAATGTGGGGAAAGATCTCTGGAGACCCAAATATGGAAGCCCGTGGAAATCTGCAGCTAGCTGTTCAAGCCCGCTCCATCAGGAACTACTTCCTTCTTTCCTCCGACAACAAAGTGCAGCCTGAGAAGTTCCTCCCGAATAAAGTCACTGGCATCCTCTTCGAGAACAAAGTAGATCACACAACATATTTTGGCGCGAACCCTGAGTATATACAAGGTATACATATGATACCTCTAAACCCTTCCTCTGCATATACACGGCCGAAGTCATTCGTTCAGGAGGAATGGGACACTTATTTCAGCAACGGACGAGCAGATAAGGTTGAGGGGGGTTGGAAGGGCATTCTCTATGCCAACCTCGCGCTCATAGAGCCAGCTACAGCCTACGACTTCTTCTCTGACCCGAGATTCGACGTAGGCATACTAGATGGTGGTGCGAGTCGTACTTGGTATCTTGCATATTCTGCGGCTATGATGTCAAGCTCGCCCGTTAAGAATGCAAAGCTTGGACCTGCAGCATTGGCAAAGCCGAAAGAACATACTGAACATGCGCCTGGCGGAACTCCCAAAGAGCATGTAAGTCCAGAAGAGGAGGAAATCGAAGCAGAGGATGAAACGTGGTCTGATTACGAGGACCGTAGCTCAGACGAGGAATGGCACTCTGACGACGAGCAGGACAGTGAAGAGGAGTATTCTGACGCGAATTCTGACGCCTGGCAATGGGAAGACGAGTCAGATGACGATGAAGAATTCTGGAAGAAAAAGATGTAGGCGGCGAACCGAAGGGGCGAATATTCTTTGTATCTATTTGTTGGGTCGGATTGGAGTATGGTGTTGATGAGCTATTCTCTGCATATACCTCTTCTTGTATATATGTATGTAGATCGGAATTCAACTTGGCGTTCGTGTAGAAGATTCTGGACCTTTGCTTTGCAACATGTGTCTCATTGAGGTTTACTACGTGGCGTAACTACCCAGTTCGTGTTTCGGCCATCTGATCACAGCAAATACGCTGCTGCCCTGATCTGGATTGTATCGGCTCTAAAACTCGATGCTCCATGTCCTCCGCCCATTCCTACGCCTCTCCCCAGTCCATACACTAGGAATCTCTTGTTCTAAATTCTCACTCCACCTGACCTTCTTCCTTGGTCTATCATCCCCTTCTGGATCCCCTCTACTCCGCCGGCGTCCGCTCCCCTCTTCTCTCTGCGTCTTCCACCCCTGAATCCACCTCTCTAAATCCATAGCCGTATACCCGGCATCTCCAAAGGCTCGCATTTCGCTCTGATCTGGCCCAAGAAGTAGTGTTCGGCTTGAGAGCAAGTGATTGAAGAATTCCTTCCACGATTCGTCTTCATCGTCTTCCTTTTCTTCATCTATATCTTGTATAATCATATCATTCTTAACTTTCCAGAAATCGGGCAAAGCGCCTTTGAGAACGTCTTCGAGTGATTTGGAGAGCGCGATCTGGAATACCGAGGGATAGCAAAGCATGTTCTCTATGGTGAGTTGAGAGATGGGTGCGTGTGAGGCGAACGCGTTGAAGAATAATTGCGGGAATGCGAGGGGTAGTGTTGGGATTATGAAGTGGGTTTCTGTTGGAATGTTTGCTGCTGCCTGGTTGCTGAATCCGGGTTTTTGGTGCAGGTCGTGCGTTGTTTGATGGCTGGGTGCATGATCTTGGATGCTTGTTTTGGCCTCCTGTTTGTGGTTGATTGCGCTAGTTACCTCCTCTCCATGGCCGTTCTCCTCAAAGCGTGTAGAAGGGAAATCGAGCATCGTATCGATTCCGCACTCTTGGACGATTCGTCTAAACTTTCCGACCCAATGATACCCACTATTCTCTCCAAGAAGTGACAAGTACTGCAAAACTCTCTCTTTGGTTTTATATGCGAAGCATATACTGAGCAATCGATATTGTTCTGAACTACTGAGATCGTCCGTCGCGATCCTGAAGAGATTGCGATAGTAATCCTGGAGACTGATCGCTTCTTTCTGTTGTTGTCTGGAGTGTGCTTCATCGTCGCTTAGGATGGGGCTCGTGGAGCGGCTTGGAGAGAGCTGTAAGCGTTTGAGAGCTTCGGATTGACGTTTTGCCTCGAGATATATGAGGTCTGGCCTGAGGGTTGCCATGGCTTCACCGAGCGGTGGTAAGCCTTCGGAGTATCCCATGTCGGATTTGTTCGGCATACGCAAGATTGACAGAGATATTTTGTTGGGGGGAGCAGACGACCTGAATATCGGACCAGATACGTGGCGAGGTGCAAGAATAAAGTGAAGGGTACCAGTAAGTTGTGGATTGTGTTGATCAATAGATGCTAGTAGAAGGAAATGTTTGGAGTAAGATGGGTCGCGGGATCTTGCAGCGGAGTGACAACTTCATCAAGCTGGACCGACCTCCTGGTGGCTTCTCCACCGGAAGGAAAAAGTAACAAATAAACGGACTTGTGACGTAGTTGATGCTATTTGTATCTAGACATAACTTCTTGAAGCTTCTGTGACACTTTCACTACAGTAGCCCGAAATTGCTCTTGCACAATTTGATTGCTGCCCGCCGACTCACACCCAAACACCTAGGAGTGAAAACTCACTAAATCTTCTGCTTAATTAGAAGACTACGATACAACATTCTTCTAGTTTTATAAACGACTCCGAGACGAACAAGGGCGGGACGGAATGAAAGGGTTGGCACATTGGTAAAAACCTAATGGTCAAGCCTTTCAATTCCTTCTTGGAATTGCGCAGTGGTGGTGGCTTCCTACAATACGTAGACGCTACGAGGACAGTGGGGCTGATTACCACCGCTTGGATGCTCGTAGCGGTATCTACTTTTGACTGTCTCTTTGAGTGACTTATTCCAGGCGTAGAGCCTAGGTTCCCACTGCAATACTATAGAGGGCTTGCGTGAGCCAAGTAGAGTATAACCACTTAGCGTGGAGTACCTTAGTTACACTCTCAAGGTGATTTCTTTGCGCCCCAAACAATAGACTCCATCAGAGCATAAGGTGACGAATCTAACTCCAACCCTAACAGAGGCGATTGTGCCAGAGAGGCATCGTCAAAATTAAAGGCTGCGTTAAGATCGTCTGCCGTGAACGTAGCGAGTGTGGGTGAAGCCTGAGAACCAGAGCCAGATTCACTACCAGTCTTATTGTTTCCTGCCCTTGGATTTTGAATGCTGAGTAACCTTTGAAGAGCCGCAACGGATCGAGTTATCGGTGCGGAGAGCTCTGCCGGGTCTACGCTTGCTGTGACATCCCCTAACACCTGAATCAAATTTGAGAGAAGGCCACGAGCTCGCTCATTTCTGTTTTGCTCCCCAAGAATGCCAAGAAGGAGAGCAGAGCTTAGAGATCGGTGAATGGAAGCCCAAGATCGCGTGGCGAATGGAGTCATGTTCTGTAGACCGAGAAAAGCTTCCACGGTATTGGTTAGACTATCGATGCAGGTCTTCTTCAAAGTTTTCGAGATGTCGAATCCTGCACTGGCGGGGCTAATTGCAGGGCGACAAAGCTCTGAAGTTATGTATGAAATGTGAAGATATAGAGCCCAGTGTTCCAACTGGTCCCGCATCGATCGACATCTTCTGGAGTCTTTCAGATAATCGGAGGCATCTACCATAATTTCCTGGAGCTCATTTCGATGTTCTGTGATCCTTAATAGGGCATCGTGTGAGCTCTGTGGTCGCTGGCGCTCACGCACGATATCTAGGCCAACTTTACAGAGGCGATACATGCTTTCGACATAAGTCCTCGTACCTGGTGCAGTGTGTTGGCTCAAAGGTACGGTGTGATCGATGGTAGTGGTTGACGATGCTCGATCGTAAGAGATAGACAAAAGTGAGTCTTGCCATAATAGCGCCCACCACACTTTGCTCCTCCTAATCTTGTGTTCTAGTGGTGTTGATGGGGGACAAACTCGGTGAAGACCAAGAGTCTGGGAAAGACGGACGGTCAACCCCATCAAGCTCCACGCTACACCTGCATTCATGTTGTTTGATATGACATTACCAAGAATTAGGAGGGTTTGGATATTCTCGAGAGTTGCATGGGAAAGGAAGTTGGTGAAACGAAGACATTCGAAACTGCAGCAAACGTAGACCTGGGAGGTCAATTCCCTTTCCTTTCGGGGGAGGCTGGAGCACTGGCACCCAGATGCCAGAATGGCGAAGAGCAGTCCAATCCAATGGAAATTCTTCCCATATATCAATTCTTCTGAGACTCCAGTGCCTCCCTGCGAGCTTGCTCGATTAATGAGAAAGAGAAGAAGATCTGATTCGATTGCTTCTACTTCAGCGACCGCAGGATAGACGACATGCGCGGTTTCTCGATAGCACCTGAAGAAGCTCAGGCATTCCGAATCATTTGGCAGTGCATTAGCTAACTCAGTCGCGCGAGAGATAGAACCGTGCGGAAGGCCCCAGAGGTCAACGAAGGGATAAGTCGCACTTTCGTTGTCAAGACCAAATATTGGTAGCATGCTCTTCTTGCCCAGTAGATCCTGGATTCCAGGCCACTGAGTGTCGCCTCGTCCGAGAGCCATTACAAGAGCTGGTACAGAACTTGGCCCAATATGAATGGTCTGCCCGGTGAATTCGTTGTGTGTGTGAAGTCCTTGGGTTCGAACGTGGCTCGTCTCGCTGTCGATTGGAGCGGCTGCCGCCAAAGGCGTGTTTCCTGCCGTAGCGGGCGAGTATCCATTTGGGGGGGCATTGTTGGGTGAAACTTCGGACACACTGCTTATGGAGTTCTTTAGCTCTGCGAGAGATTTCTCCGCTGTTTGGAGTTTGGCACAGATGCGCTCCCAGTCCTACATCTGTTAGCTCATTCATTGTGATTCTGATATTATTCGCCGCACCTCGCGCGGGAGAGTAACGGTCCCCCCGTGAATGTGAACCAGGCCGTTCGAGAAGTCATTGCCATTGTGTCCAACGGTATGCATGCTAAGGCGCTTCGCTGGCGGGTGCGATTCTGATGGAGGATGATATGAACAGAGTTCAGGATGCTCTCTAACGACACATGTTTTGCATGGTACCGATTGATCGCACTTCACCTTTCTCTGCCGGCAAGGATAGCAAGCCTAGATAATTGACCGTGTTAGCTTGGACTTGCGGGAGATTAGACGCCGTGCTCTTCTTCTGGGTTTTGCGGGAAGTTGTTCGGATGAAAGGCATGTACAGTAGTGACTGGACGACATCGAATCGGATTATATGCGATTGCAAACAGACGGGACCGTTGAATCGCTCTGAATCCGCAATGACCCAGTCATACCGTGCGACGAGATGGCGCAAGCCGTACCTTATATTCCCTTGCCTTTCGTTTTCGCCGCAAAATCTCGTCGATGTCGGCTCGAGGTGGCGTGTCCTGCACAAGGCCGGATGCTGCGTGGGATGGTTGCGACCCTTTGCTCTCTTCCCCCTCCATGTCGGGCAAAGTGTCTGAAGAAGCGTTGGAGTAGTCGGGTCTGTGGTGGAGATGAATTGGAGAAGTGATTGATGAGCCCCACCCATGCGCCCGACTAAACTTGACAGGGGTGCAGGACTCGAGATGGCGGGAAGGGACGGCAGAATCTCGCTGATTGGCCATGACTAAGCAAATGCGAATCTCACATCGGTTTGGAACCCTTGTGTGCTTCGGAGCCGCTGTCTTGCCGTCTCGTTGCTGAACTCTTGAACACCTGGTCCAAATCTAAGAGGTTATTGCGCGCATCTGCCTCACCATAGCGTGTATCTACTTGCACATTTGCACCTTCAGATGCCATCTAGCCCGTCTTGTCTCGTGAGCTACATACGGCATCTACCAATATTCGAGTGCTGCGATTGCTACCTGGTTATTGAGGCCCGGCCGGATCCACCCCGGTTTGCACCTTGGTTAACGCCAAGCCCTCACGTGGGGATGCCCCGAGCTTTGTTAGCTTCCCTGCTCCAATCTCTCAAAGTTGATTGTTGAAAGAACAACGGTCCTGGACAGCATCAGGACCTCGCTCCTTCATCCTCGCCCTACCTTGCCAGGACGACGCAGTGAAATTATATCTGCAATAGCGACATCATGCCTCCCAATGACAAAGCCGGCCGTGTGGTCTTCATCGGCAATATTCCTTATGGCATGTTCACTCGGACACATCATGTTAAGACCATTTCAACTAACTTGCGCAAACAGGCGGAACAGAAGAATTGATCGTGGAGACGCTTGGTCGAGTCGGGCAAGTCCTCAACTTTCGCCTCGTATATGATAAAGAGACTGGAAGACCAAAAGGATTTGGATTTGCAGAGTTCGCAGATGCAGACGCGGCAGCCTCCGCAGTCCGTAATCTGAACGATTACGAAGTCATGGGCAGGAAGCTGAGGGTGGATTGGTCCAACGATAACGGCGCTGGAGATGCTGCTCCTGCGAACTACAGTGCACCAGCACCACCAAATGGTCAGCCAGAACCGACTGCTCCACCCCAGTCCAGCGTACTACCTCCTCTACCACCGGGCGTCGACCTCCCTCCCAACCTCACTGCACCAGATGCAATATCACGTACGCTTTCGACTTTACCTGCGCCGCAGCTCCTCGATATCCTCTCACAAATGAAGGGCTTGGTCATGACGGACGCGAAAAGGGCCACGGAGCTGCTTAGAGCCGCGCCCCAACTCGCCTATGCTATCTTCCAAGCGCTTCTCCTCCTCAACCTCGTCGATACAGCTGTACTAGGCCAAATCATCGAACCATCTGGCAGTGGTGGAGGAGGTGGAGCTCCCCCAGCTGCAACGCCCTCGCAACCTCCAGTGGCTCAACCTCAGAGGAATCTCCCTACGTATGCTCCGCAGCCAGCTCCAACACCTCCGGTTCAAGCGCAACCGCCGCCACAACAACAACAGCAGTATGCGCAGCCAGCAGCTCCACAGCCGAACACTGCCCAGTTCCCGCCAGAGCTACAGGCGCAATATGCCCAGATTCTGCAATTGACGCCGGAGCAGATTGCTCTACTTCCACCGGATGCCAGAGCGCAGGTAACTCAGATTCGACACGCAATGGGACTGCGATGAGCCGGGATGAAACCGACAGGACTCTCTAGGATTGATTCGATAAATGGGTTCGTCACTTTGGAGCGAGGCGTTGTGGTCAACATAGGATAGGTCAAGCGCGGAGTTCAACCATGGGTCATGCTATCTTCTAAGTAGCATTGCATTTCACGCACGGGGACAAGCCATCCATCTGATTGTCTCGGTGGACTCGAAGGGGGAAATTGTGCTTCTTCAATACATGTTTATGTAGTACTACTTGAATATTGGAACTCGCGGGAATTCCCGGGCGAGGACGGATTGAGCGATGGTTCCGCGACGGGAGTTAAACTAAGTACCCCATCAACTAGACAAATTGATTTGTTTACATCTATACAAACTTTGACCCTAGAGCTGGATGGCGGGCCAGAAGCATTGCAGCCCAGCCAGCGTGGCATCTGGAGCATCGGAGCCCCTGGAACGAGTCGATAATTTTCAGCAGGGCCAGCAGTAGCATGAACGCTTGAGGTGAGGGCTCCTATCAGTTTTGTTTCGCGTCTGCTGAACATCGGGGCAAGTGCCGCCCGGACTGGCGCTTCCTGGTCTGATTGGCCAAATTCATGGGGGGCTGGTCAGCGATCACTTGCAACTCCACCAGCAGCTCGGTGCATATGCAATCGCCACAACAACTCAGCTATCAATCTCGATAGACTGGTGAGAGGCGCATCTCAGCTCGTTTCCTTGTCTTCAGGCATCACCAGCGACACCATTTCTTTTGATACTACCTTCTGTATAATATAACGATATGACGAAGTGACGACTCCCTTCCGATCGATACCCAGCAAGCATCCCCACGTCGACCGACTTTTTGCGTCAACCGAGCGTATAATTTTCAACACTTTCAACAGCCGTGATCATCGCCGACGCGACAATGTGGAGCAAGATCACCGGCAAAAGCGATGGCTCGTCCAAGGACGACCGTCATCGCAGCAGTTCCTCCAAACGCGTCGAATCCAAACGCGCTGAATCTGTAGTCTCCTCCAGCTCTTCGCGGAGACCGACTCGCAGCGGGAGTGAGCCTCGACCCGGGGGTTCTTCATCTCGAAGCTCTTATCCCCCTGTAGCTCCATCGTCTGTGGCATCTTCCTATGCCACCGCGCGTGATGGTGCTTCCGAATATACCGCCTACGATACTGTATTGGGCCGCGAGGGGCGGTCGAAGGGTACCAACGACGACTTATATGATGACCCTAGAGACGAACGCTACTCACGTCGTCGAGGTGAGCGCGAATCAAGCTATGAGACCAAATCTTCGCGTAAGGAACGTTCTAGGAGTAGGGAGCGCGATGATAGAAAGAAAGATCGAGACAAGCGGGATAAGAGGAAGAAAAGTCGTTCAGAGCGCTCTAGCAGCATGTCTCAGGTAAGCGCATATAGAGGTGAGATTGTAGAGGAACCGAAGCCGTTGAACAGGTCCTTCAGCGGCCAAATCAACAGCCCTGGTTTCTCTCAGTTTCCGGGCCAGGCTGGTGCAGCCATGATGTCCGGTGCCTTACCTGTTGGCTCGCAGCAACCTCCCTCTCCTTCTCCAATGGATCCCCACGTTTCCAATCAATTTCCCGGCTTAAGCCATAGCGATTCGTTTGGCGCCGCCGCAGAATATTACGGCGACCAAGGGCAGAGCGTTCAGCATCAACCTGGGGTACGACCTCAGCCCCCTTCAGTTATAATACCAGCAGATACCCCCCATCTAAACTCTGCCTCGGCGGATTTTAACCCTGCCCAGGACACCGGAGCAGGTGCTGCAGCCGAATTTTACGCTGGTGGGAGCGACACACCACCATCTAAACCACCTCGACCATCATCCATGCCAGGTGCCTTCATAGATGAAGGCCCCGCCCCGGTGAAACCACCGCGACCAACCTCTTCGCTACCTGGTGGAGCTGGGAAACCAGACAAGCCAGGAAAATTGAGTTCTGCAGCTACTTTGGCTGGAGGAGCCGCTCTTGGGTATGCCATGGGCCACAGCTCTAGCGCAGACTACTCCCAAAATTACACTTCTGCCACGCATCATACAACGAATTATCACTCTGCAGGCTACACAAACGGTATACAGGGAGCCGGAGCAGCATTCTATCAACAGGGTGATAATCCCTCAGTCGCGGCAACCAATGGAAGCCAAATACCCACTTACTCTGAAGCCATGGCTGGCATGCCTCCTCCTAAGCCCCCTCGCCCAGGCAAACCTGAGAAGCAGTCTTCCGGTTCGTCTCATGCGGGTCTGTATGCCGCCGGAGCCGCCGGACTAGCAGCATATGGTCTGCACCAACATAACTCACATCATCATTCATCATCAATGCCCGGTGCGTTTCCAGGCGAGCAGTATGGTGGCGCTGGTTCCTCGAACACCTTTGCATCTGGCGGCATGGCACAAAGGCACGAACCTAGAGGCCCAATGACTAAATTGGTAGACTGGTGGAAAGACTATGAAGATGTCCGTAAGATGGAGGAATACACTGAATATATAGGTGTATGCAGGGGATGCTTTGATCCTCGAACTTCGGCCATGGATGCCCCTCGGAAACACAACTACGGCAGAAAGCGATCTAATGAGTACATCCGGCCCACCGGTGTAGAGAAGCAATCTCGATATTCATTGAACGAGAAATCGTCTCGTTACTCATTATCGGGCGATGAATCCAAGCGGAAGAGTAATAAGAAGACTGGATGGCTGGCCGCAAGTCTCGGAGGAGCGGGTCTCGCTGCAGCTGGGAAAGCATTGTGGAATCAAAACAGAGACGACTTCGATGATACATACAGCATCAAATCAGGCCGCGAAACTCGTTCCAGGATGTCACAGAGAAGCCGTAGCCGTTCCCGTGACCGTGATCGGAAGCGTTACTCTTCCGGTTCATACGAATACCGGAATAGAAGTCGTTCTCGCGATCGAATGTCCCGTCTGTCTACAGGAGTTACCGGTGACAAAAAAGAGTACAAAATCGTACACCGTTATGATCAGTCACGATCGCGATCGCGATCTCGCTCAAGGGATAGGAGAACAGGCCTACTGGGAGCTGCTGTAGGGGCAGGAGTCGCAGCATCGGCTGCTAACGCTATGCGCAAGAGACATGGAAGCCGAAGCCGCTCTAATTCCCCCCAGCGAGTCTTTGTGCATCACAGAGACTCTAGTGATCATGACCGTAGGCATTCCAAATCACATCGGTCTTCGCGTCACAAATCCTCCCGAAGCTCAGTTGCGTCCGGCTCTTATGTCGATATTTCTCAGACGCACAAGCCTCAAAGAGGATTTCTTGGAGGCTTCTTCGCCGAACCTCCTCCGAAGCAGAAACGCCGGAAAGCAAAATCGCACTCGAAGAAGAAGAAAGGATTTTTCAACTTTGGAAATTCATCTTCGTCCTCATCGGACACAGGTCTTGCCTTCGGCGCTGGATACGACCGGAATCGGAAAAGGACCTCGCGACGCAACTCTGATGATAAATTCAATGCGACCCTGGTTGGCCTAGGTGCTACGGCTGCTGCTATTGCAGCCACGCAAGCTGGGCGCTCGAAGCACGGCAGTAGGAGCCAGCCCGAAGTGTTTGCCGTCAAAGAGCAACGACGAAATCGCACTGACCGCCGAAAGTCTGGTCGGTCATCGCGTGCTTCTAGTGATGAAGACGGTTGGGAGTCCTTGCCTGAGGACGATACGTCAGATTCTGGAAGTTTCAGCTCTGGTCTCGCGTTTGGTGATGGCGTTTACGACTGGAAAAAGGGTAAAAGCCAGGAGTCATTAGCATCTAGCGCATCGGGCACCAGCAAATGGGGATGGCGATGGGGAAGTAAGAAGCAGAAAAAGCGTCCCTCGACCGAAAACCTCAATAATGCCGGGGCCAATGCGTCCCTTATGGGTCCATCACTCGCTACAGGTGCTGTAACTGGAGCTATGATGAACGCAGGCTTTAGTCGCCAGGACAGTAGTACGAGCAGTATTGCACCTTTGCAGACTGTTTACCCTGTCCAAGGATCTGACCCGAATTTCATGGATGCTAGGCGGACAAGTTCTGTCCCGACACCACAGCCACTTGTGACTGCCTCGCCAGGAGGAATCAATATACAACAACCCCAGCCGATGCACCAAGTTTCAGGAGCTGTCTTCGCTCCTCAAACTCAAGGGCCGCCAGGCTATGTTGCACCGTCTGGCCCCGCTGTATTCGCTGGTACTCAGTCGTATCCGGCACCCTATCAATCGCAGACCAGTGAATATTCTCCACATGGCTTTGTCCCACCTCTGCCACGCCGAAGTAACTCATCTCCAATTCAGACCTCGTCTTGGATGCGGGATGCTGCGATTGCTGGAGGAGCAGCTGCACTCGGAGCCAGCGCAATCGCTGCTGCGAAGTCCAAAGATCGCCAATCTGTTAGTTTCGATTTGACTAAAGAGCAAGCCAAGAAAGAGGAGCGTGAGCGAAGAAAAGAACAGGCACGTGATGATGACGATGATCGTTACCGGCGAGAACAGCAACGTCGCGATGCAGACGCTCGTCGGGAGGATGAAGAACGGCGTAGACGTGATAAACAGCGCCGGGAGGAAGAGTCCCGGAAGCTCGAGGCTGACCGTCTAGCGAGGCTTGAAGCCGAACGGCAAGAAGTCGAGCGGCAAGAAGCTGAACGACGTCGCCGAGAACGTGCTGAGAGACGCGCACGCGAAACTAGGGAAGCCGAAGAGAATGAGAGAAGACGCCTCGAATCAATACAAGTGGAGAATGAGCGTCGAGACCGGGAGGCTCGTGCAGAAGCTCAGCGTCGAGAAGATGGTGAGCGAGAAGCAGAACAAATGCGGAGGGAGCGACGTGCAGCCGAGCGGCGCGAACAAGAAATCCAAGAGGACCAGGAACGGAGGCGTCGGGCGGCCATGGAATTGTATGAGACTCAAAATATTGAGCCACAGCGGACTGGAAGTTCGATCGCTAGTGATGTTCGACGCAAAGAACAGGAGCTTCGGGATCGGGAACGAGATATCGTGCAACCGGAAACCTGGAAGTCTACTGCTGCAGCTGCAACTGTTGCTGGTGCCGCTGCAGCGATAACAAGTGCGGCCATTTCTTCGCATGGTGACGACCGGGTACCTGGCAAAGCAGTCGAGCCTAGCCCGGCATCTGTCAAAACAGTCGAGCCTAGCTTTAAGCATGTGAAGCCTAGTAATATTGAGCAGGACTACGCAGACGAGGATATATTCGACCCCAACATTTTCAAGAAGAAGAAAAAGGACGATTCGGCTAGAGACGTTTTCGAAGACTGGGAAAACCGCTACAAAGAAAAGCCCGTATCTCAAGCAGAATTTTTCGCACCCCAGGAGCTCAAGGATCACTCAGTGCCATCACCGAAAATTGATCCAAATGCTGGAGCCCCTGATATCCACGTTTCCTATGCGCACGACGACTTTGACCTGGGCCCAACCAGAAATCCTCCTTACCCTCCATCATACTCCTTTATTGCTACCAAAGATGGACATGGTCCATCACCGCCCTGGCCCGTTCCTTCTCTTAACCTCATTCAGCCAACTCCTCCAGGAAGCAGAGCCAATTCCGTCCGTGGCGTATCATTACCCCCTTCTCCTGTAATTGAACCAAAGGAAGAGCCAGTTCAGGACGAGCCAAAACAGGAAGAAGCCTCGAGGAGGGCTGCACGTGTGAGTTGGGGAGAGAATCAATTCCATAATTACGAGGTCCCAACTCCAGATTCGTTCCGCGAACAATACATCTCTGATCGTGAGATGAATGATCATGGAAAACATCCACATGACGAAATCACTGTCGAGGTTGACAGTCCAGAGTCTGGTAAGCGAGTAAAATCATATCGACCCGAAGAAAAGGTCAAGGAACAAGAGATCCCTCCAAGCACACAATACGTTCCGGACCAAGACGATGCTAGCTGGGCAGAGATCCCAGGCAAAAAGATGAGCAAGAAAGAAAAGAAGAAGGCCAAGGCAGCTGCGGCTGCAGTTGCAGCTGCAGTAGGTGGAGCCTCTGCCGTATCAAACGTATCGTCGAAGGACGACCCATTCTCTGACACCCATGCTGCTTCTATCACGTCTGAATCTCCATCGTCACGCAAGTTCTATCAAACGCCGTATTACGAATCCGTTTCCGATATCAGTGTTCAACCGAAAAGCGTTGTGGACAAAGCGATCACCGCAGAGCCCGAGCCAATGCATATTCCAGGTAGCTTTAGTGATGATGCCTCATCTGAGAAGCCAGTAGAAGATGAATGGGCCGAGGCAAGTACGAAGAAGGGAAAGAAGTCAAAGAAATCGTCTAAGAGCACTGATGCGGAAATCATATCTCCGGAGGCTCGAAAGCTCAAGGAAGAGACTACTATAGTATCATCAGCCTCGGCCGGTGAAGCAGTCGAAGCACCCGCGGAACCAGAGCGTAAATTGAGCAAAAAGGAGAAGAGGAAAGCGAAGGCGGCGAAGCGTGCAAGCTCAGATGATTGGATGGATGCTGCGACGACTCAGGCCGTGTCCTCACCCATTGAACGCGATATAAGGGACGTTGAGCCTTCATTCGATTACTCCACATCTACAAAAGCGGCAGACATCTGGAAGGAGACCCGGTCCTCTTCCCCTCCTGCTTCCAGCTCTAGCTCTGCTCCAAAGACAACACTTGCCGGCGGTTTCGCTAGTCTCGTTGCTACCGCTATGCAGCAAGATCAAGATAGGATGGCATCGGATTTAGACTCAGCACGAAGGAGCCTGGAATCCGCCAATAAGCATGCAACGACGGCCGAGCAAGCCCCCACTTCCAATGGCCACGGTGGACCTGATGATGCTGCGAAGGCAGTTTCGATTCCTAGTACTGCTTTTAATGACATCGACGAATTGGCTGAAGTGAGGACACCGAAACGGAAAGAAAAAAGAAATAGTGGCAAATTCTCCCCTTCGGTTGGCTCGCCTCTCAGGACGGAGGTTCAGTACAACGACTATGTTGGTGCTCCAATTCAAAATGTCGTGAGGGTCGGAGAAGACGCTTTCGTCGAGGCTGAGCATGAAGGAGCAGCGCGGCATCCAGATATACAAGACTCCGGTTATTATACCCCGGATCATTTAGAGCGCGGCGAGCCTGTCGATCGAGATTCTGGAGATGAATTCTTCTCGGCTGGTTCTGATGATCGTAAAAAGTCCAAGAGCCCCCGTAGCCCAGAAGTACATGTAGGGGCGCGTGACTCCGCAAGAGGTTATGATGATGACGTGGATCGCGAAGAGAGACGCCGTCGACGCCGAGAACGTCGAGACGAACGATCTGAAAGCCGTGACCGAAGCTATCCTGAGTTCGATGATGACCGGAGAAAGAAGCATCATCGTCGACGTGCTACGGATGAAAGGTCTGACGATTGGGACTCGAGATCAATTGTGTCCGAAGCTCGCTCAGAGGCGAATGGCGAACGTAGGCGGAAACACAAGCGGCGAGAAAGCGACAGAAACGGCTCCCCCGAGGACCGCATACGGTCTTCGGCCGCTTCTGATCCTGGCGATCTCTACGAGCGAGAGCGTAAGTCTTCGAGAAGAAAATCGCGGCGTGACGGAGACGATGACAATGTGTCTGTGGTATCTTCCCCAGCAAAGTATGACGAGGAACGCTATTCTAAGAAGGATAAAGAGAAGAGGTCAAGTGGAATCTTTGGTGGTTTGTTCAGCAAGTCTAAAGAGAGTCTTGTTGAAACTTCGAGCAAATCCTCGAAATCAAGACGCGATGAGGAGGAAGAAGATAGGAAGCATCGTAGAAGGAAACATCGCGATCGCGGCTCAACGTATGGCTCTGATGAAGATGATGACGTGCGCTCCACGATCTCGTCGAGTTCCCGCCGTGAGAAACGCAGAAGCCGAACCGGCAGCAGAGATGATGAAGGTAGGGACGGCCTTGATGCTAAAGTACGTCCTACTCTTCCTTTGTAATATATTTCATTTATTTGTACATAAAACTAATTTGATGCGTTATAAAGGATCGCGACTCTAGACAAGACAGATCTATGGAACCACGGTATGCTGCCGATGAAGAGCAGTCTTTTTTAGACGATCGGGCAGTGGGAGCCACTCCACTGCCCGCAGATGAGGTTGCCTCTCACGATAGACTGGAGTCCTCCCCTCAGCCCCATCAGGACAGTGGCATCCCCGGAGATCGACCCGAGTTCCCTCTGCCTACCCTCGACGACTCTCATCCCTTTGCCCTGGAAGCTCGTAGCAGCGAGCGCCCAACCACACCAATCGAAGATAGTCGTGCACTTTTAGCACGTCTTACTGGCCTTGAGCCGTGGCAGTTGGAGGCTTTCCCAGACGAGTTGCCACCACTCCCCGTCTCTCGACCGACAACCCCTCATCTCGAGTCTCCTGAACAGACCCGATCTACTGGAAAAGAGCGTAGGCTGTCTTCTACCTCGGTGCCACTTCGCTTCCGTCGACCCCCTACTTCACCAAGCGTACAACGCGATCTCACCCTTGACCTCAAGCCATCCTCAACCCCTACAAGTTCGCCTCTAGAATCTTCACGTCCGAAACACGTCAAAACCCCTTCTTCTGAGTTCAAAACTAACCGCGAGTACCGTCCACTGTATCTTGTGGAACGCAATCGTAAGTCAGCGGAGGTAGAGGAATATCTGCCTGCGCTTCCCTCGAGTGGGAGTCCGTCAAGGGCGTCGTCAGAGCAGGTCACAGAAGATGAATATCAGTCGGCACTCGAATCCCCACATCTGAGTGTTAGCGGAACGCTAGATGACCCCTTCATGGAGCTGGAGCAGTCCGACTTTGAGACCCAAGGTGCCCTCGACTTCAGCAATGAGGATATTCCGGAGTCTCAGCAAACTACACCTAAAGCTACTTCTTTCCCAAGTGGCATCTTGGAACCCCCCGAAAACCTTACTCCATTATCAGAGGGCATCCTTGGGCCTCCGATTCGGATTGATAGGGAAATGGACGCCCAAGACAGGAATGTTTCACCTTCTGGGCTCTCATCCACTATACAAGATGTGGCTCCTACTTTTCCAGTCATAGGAGAGAGTGCTGCTATTATTCGCCACCGCTCACCGTCCCCTGCGGGGTATGAATCAGATTTTATGGGGGGAGAACTAGACCAAGAGACTGTCGACCTCGCTGCTCAATCCATGAGTTCTCAAGCGGAAGAACCAGAGCGACCGGCTGTTGTGCAACCTCAATCCTCGAGTTCTAAAAAGGGCAAGAAGGGCAAGAAGGGCTCCAAAGGGAAGAGTGTTGACTTTGGCTCTGAGTCTCCCAAAGAGCTTACTGCAGAAGAGCGTCGAAAAATGAGGGAAAAGGATACCGCAGATGCAGTCTCTGATTGGTTCATTGATCCAGTGGAGGAGCCAACCCCTATCGAGGCGAAGACGCTGGAACCGATGCCTACACAAGAGGCCGCTGAACCTGACCCGAGTCTTATGCGGCGGGATACTAAAAGTAAAGGGAAGAAGAAGAAGGGCAAAGGCAAGAAAGGCTCCATATCGATCACCGGCGAATCGGCGACCCCAACGCCAACGGAAGAGTCTCGCCCTCTGCCAGATGCTTCTCAGCACGTGCCAACCTTCGTTGAGAATGAAGAAGATTGGGTCAAGAATCGCGGAGAATCCATCATTACAGATGACGCGACCTTGGTTGGAGATCCTAGTACGTCACCAGAGTTATTATCGAAAGAGTTTCGACGCCAAAAATACATGGACGCTACTGCACCACATGAGGATAATAATCCTGAAGTACGACATGCCCTCGTTGACGCCGGTAAATCGACGTTGGAGGATTTGATAGGCCCTAAGCTTCACCGCAAGATCTCAGAGTCTAAACTACACCATCAGGATGAACAAGTGCCGTCTTCCGGGCACAATGAGGAGTCTTTTGATTTGTGGGCCGCTACTACACCGAAACAAGAGGAGCCGGTCGCTGATCCCGTCCTTGACATTGCGCAGCCGAAGATGCCTGGCACCGAAGAGCCTGAGTATGCCTTGAAGACGAAGAAGGGTAAGAAGGCAAAGAAAGGAAAACGGGGCAGCGGACAATTGGATCTTGGCGCTTCAAGTTCCTTTGCTGAATCTCAATTAGCAAACGTTGCTCCCCGAACCGAGCAGCAAAAGCAAGTGGAAGAAAACATTCTGAAACCAGCATTCCCGGACGCGGGAGCTGCTTCAGTTTACCTCGATACCTCAACTTCAACTCCGTCTGAACCTCGAGAACCTGATGTATCTGAACAACACCGTGACGCCGAGCCAATAGTGAACGTCATGGACTACTTAGTCAGCGATACTCCATCACCAGTAGATGAAACCCCGGATACTGGCGACCTTGAGCCTGCGGCTGTTGCACCACTCCCTGTTGAGCCTGTCAGCATTGAAAAGCCGGACGTTACTCCCGAAGCTAAAGTTCCAGCCGGTGAAAATGCTGCTCTTGCCACTGACTCCAGTCATGAACAGGATGGCAAAGAAGTTACCAACACTCCAGTCCCAGAGCCTGCCTCATCCTCCTGGGGACAAAGCCTGTGGGGCGCCTTTGGCTGGGGAAAGAAGAAGTCTCAGCCTTCGACACCCGAGCCAAAGTCTCCTGCCATTGCGCCTGAGCCAGAAATTCTAACTACAGGGTCTCAGCCAGATGAAGTCAACCAAATTGCTAAAGTATATGCTGCTGCTCTGGTGCCCAACGATACAGTTATCCTTGACGATACCCAGAAGCTACCTGGAAATATGGTTGAATTAGCTGTAGAGGACAAAGAAGCATCCAGCACTCAATCCGATGTAATTACAAAAGACATCGACGAGGTAGCCTCTTTCAGTATCAAGGATGATTCTTTGGCAACTCCCGCTGGCGATAATGAACTTTCTAGACCTATACATGCGGATGACGCAAAGTCAATATCAGAGTATGAAAGAGGATTTTCTGGGGTCTCATCCGAAATCCCAATCGAGACTCATTCCGAAGACATTTCCAGTCGTTCTGAAGAGCAACCGAGGACTGTCTTGCCCCCCATTACCGATCAAGATACCAAACAGGAGAAGAACCAGGACCAGGAGAATGAATGGGCAATTCCCACAACAAAGAAGAACAAGAAGGGGAAGAAAGGGAAACGCACCAGCCTTTCTACAGATGAGCCGACCAGAGAAGATGAAGAAGAAGCTAGAGTCGACGAGTCTCAACTTCCCATCCCTGGACCAGAGGGGGTTGAACAATCTGCAGATGCGTCGATCGAAGCTGGAGAAGATGTTTGGGACCTCCCTTCCTCTTCAAAGAAGAAGAAGGGTAAAAAGGCTAGAAAGGCTGAACGCGATAGGGTGATTGCTATTACACTAAACGAAGGTGAACCATTAGAAGCAGCTACCGAAAACCTGGGTATCTCCGTAATGCCTGATATTAGTGAAAGTCAATCTCTTGAATCGAGCGAAACTTCTGAGTTACAGAAGGTGGCTGAACCGACAAGGTTGCTAGTAGAAGACGGTGCAGTTCTAGACGATGATTGGGACACCTCCATCAAGAGGAAAGGAAAAAAGGGCAACCAACAGAAGATTCCACAAAAGGATGACGAGGCTGTAAACCGACCAAGTGGGACGGTTTTCGACACCGAATCCATGACTGAACATGCTCACATCGAGTCGGATGCAGTTCTCGCAGACCAAGGACCGGCGCTACAAAGTGACAGGCCATATGATGGTGAGGAGCTCGTATCTCTAACCACTGAGGACAACGCAAAGAGTACAAAAAAAGATGTACCCTTCGACCATACTCAGCTAGAAAAGCCTGTTACACAAGAAACGCTGTCGTTGGAGAACACTGTAACTGAAGAGGAGTCCAGTCAATTGATTACCCAAAGCGACGACGCTGTCCACCATGAGGACCCCGCTTCCGAGCCATCTCAGGATATCATGCAGTCTTCCAAATCGGTAGAGGAGTGGGGTTTGCCTTCTAGCACGGGAAAGAAAAAGAAGGGGAAGAAGGGAAAGGCCGTGGCATTCGCACCAGACCCTCAACTCGAGCCCGAAGTCCTGGGTGAGGAGCCTTTTGGCCTCGAAACCAACGAGACAGACTCTGCCCAGGCCATTGAAGACAAGTCGGCCCGGGCAATAAGTGAGCCAACAGAGCAGACTAATGCCGATTTCTGGACCTCATCAACTTCGAAGAAGAAGAAGAAAAAAGGGAAAAAGGGGAAGGCTATCCAGGATATTGATTCAGCTTCTCCTGATGAAACCGAGCCCGCTGCTTTAGAGCCCATGCCCTCCAGTGAACCGGTATTCGACAACTCTCCAGTGCAGGAGTCTATAATCCAGCCAGAAAAACCACCTCAGGATCCGGTTGATGAAGTCGAGTGGGCCCCCTTGTCGAAGAAGGACAAAAAAGAGAAGAAGAGCAAGGCGAGGGAGCCCATTCTGGAGACTGGAGTCGCCGATACTACAATGACTAATGTAGATGGATCGCAAGCTCCAGAAGATGTCCAAGATGCTCAAGATTTGGAATCAGCACAAGCTTTGGATACTCCAAAATATCCCGGATTAACACTTGACATGGGTGCCGAGCGCATCTCTGACAACCAAGAAGACAGAACGTCCGACATCGATGTATCTAATGACCGAAAGTACGAAGAAGACAATGTCGAAGACTTGGGAACTATATTCACGAAGGACAAGAAGAAAGCTAAAAAGTCAAAAAAGGCATCCCTGACAGAGAAAGTGGAGCCTGTCTCTTTAGACGAGCTAGTCCCTGGAATTTCTGAGGCTCCTACCGAGATCGCTTTCGACGACCAGACAGTCCTGGCTACTCCAATCGACAAAGCGATTACGGAGTACGTGGGAGACGGCAACGTCGGTCCCGAATCTGTACTCTCGAAGAAAGATAAAAAGAACGCAAAGAAGGCTAAGCGAGCGTCTGGTGGCCAGTATGACGAGCCAGAATCTCCTAGCACCGTCCATGGTGGGAATGATGTCAGTCTTAGCGAAATACCTGTCGATACCTTTCAAATCCTTGAGGATGGGGAGAAGCAAAAGGAGGCTGAGAATGAGAATGCGGACAACTGGACTCCCCCGCTCTCCAAGAAGGACAAAAAGAAGGCCAAGAAGGCCAAAAAGGCGTCTGCTTTAGAACCGGATGTTTCTGAAGAGATATATAAGCCAGGAGATGACTCAGGCCTCATTGAACAACAGTCTGGTAGCACACAGGCGCTGCCCCTGCCGAGTGCGGAACAATTTCATGAACAAGATGATTTCTCAAGAGACATGCCATTAGAGCCAGATTCTGACTATCCCTCGTCGACACCCATAGGTGAACAAGAACAGCCGGAGCTGCAAACCGGCGGCTCGAATGCTGCTACAAGTGCCGATGCGGAGAAGCCTCTGAATCAACTCGAGCAAGCCGACTTTGGAAATGTAGAACAACCGTTCGTTGCAAGCGAAGTCCAAGATGATTGGAATTCTACTACTTCCAAGAAAGGCAAGAAGGGCAAAAGAGGAAAGAAGAGAGAAGCTCTCGTTGATGAGTCCCTGGGGGAAAGCTCTGGAAGTCTCGGCGAGCCTCTCCCATTAGACCAGGCTCGTAGTGGGCTCGAAGGTGAAGAATCCCCTGCTTTGGCCGCAGCCCAGGAGGCCACTGCCGACGATTGGGCTCCTTTACCTGCGAAGAAAGGCAAAAAAGGGAAGAAAAGGCTATCTTTGAAGGAGGAATCCGTTCCAGAAGTACCACTCGAACCAGAGGCGACACAGACCAGTCTCGCGTCTGGTGAACCTCAGGAAGATCTTCAGGAGAAGCCCCAAGAAGAATCTCGAGAAATGGAAGATGATAAGCTTTCCCATGCAGCAGAGTCTCTTGAAAGTGTTGGTTACGATCGAGAGGTCGAGACACAAGCGGCAGAAATATCAAAAGACGAAGAAGCTATCCAGGCATCCAACCTTGACATGGCCGACACTGCCAATTCGACCGATGTGGTTCCTGACACTAGCATTGCCGCGGACACTACTCCTGAGTTACTTAACGACCCTTTTGTCCCTTTAGGCGGTCCCCAGGAGCTCGCTTCCAACTCACCAAGAGGCGATGTCGAGATTGAAGTTATCACTGATGATGTTGACCCTATGCTCAAGTCCGATGAGCCTGGTTCAGATCTTGTTTCCGACACCCAAGATTTAGTTGCCAATGAATCTGGAGAAATCGGCAAGACGCCCGCAGAGCCTCCAGCTGAAAAGGTGCCCCCTTTGGAGGACTGGTCTTTCACACAAAAAGACAAGAAAAAGGGTAAAAGGGGAAGTCAAATGCGGTCTGACGTTGCTGCTCCTACTTTAGAAGCTCCGGAATCGTCCTTGCCGGATCCTGTACTACCCACCGTACCTGCAGAAGAATCTAATGAGGCGCCGAATGAGCTAGCACCCGCGGAAACCAATGATGACAATTGGGGGTTGCCAATGTCTAAGAAAGACAAAAAGAAGGCCAAAAAGGCTAAGGGCAAGCTTTCTGGTGCCGCGACCCCGACCCAAGAAGCAGCACCTAGTCCTTCAGGAGAGGGACCAACAGTAGACCAGCCTTCCGTCGAGGAGCCTTTGGTAGAAGATTCTTCAATGCAAGAGCCTGCCGTGGAAGGACCTGTTGCAAAAGTCATCCTTACAGAGAATCTCGATACACAACCGCCAGAATCCGATGAGACTGCGGAACCTGCTGATGACTGGGGTTTTCCCATGTCAAAAAAGGACAAAAAGAAGGCCAAAAAGACTAAGAGTAAGCAGTCTGCTACAGCGAGCCCAATCCAGAAACCCGCATTGGAACCTGCAGTGGATGAAATTACAGTAGAGCAATCTCTAGCTGAGCAGCGTGCGGCGGAACCTGTTGCGGTAGAACCTACAGTAGAGGACTCTACAATAAAAGAACCTGTAGTTGAGGAATCTATAGCAGAGGAGCCTACGCTAGCGGAGCCTATACCAACGGAACCTATACCAACGGAACCTGCACCAGCGGAACCTGCAGCAGAGGACTCTACAATAAAGGAACAAACAATAGAGGAAGCTCTGGTAGGAGAACCTACAACGGAAGACACTGTCCCTGAATCTACTCCTTCAGAGACAGTCGATGCACTGCTATCAGAGCCCGCTGCACTCGTACAAGCTCCCGAGGATGACCTGAATTTTCCGATGTCGAAGAAGGACAAAAAGAAAGCCAAAAAAGCCAAGTCAAAGCAATCTAGCACAAGCACCTCGATACTCGAAGCTGGGCTAAGTGCTGACCCTGTCGCGGAGATTGTGGGCGAGTCCCAGCACGCTAGTGCTCAACCTGAAATCTCGAATTCAAGACAAGATGCCGCAGAGACTGAACCTGAAAGTCTGCCTTCGACTGACACATTAGCTAGGCCTGTAGCAGCCGTTCAAGATGATTGGGACTTCTCAAGCACCAAGAAGGGCAAGAAGGGTAAAGGCAAAGGCAAGAAATCTGGCACAGCAACGCCTGTTTCCGAACCCACAGAGGCATCAGAACCTATAATTACGGCTCAAGAACAGACAAGTGATAACGCTCCAGTCCCTGATGAATTTGAACCTGCACCTCCACAAGACATCAAGCCAGAAGCCGAGCCAGAAGATTGGTCGTGGCCTTCGTCCACCAAAAAGGGAAAGAAGGGCAAAAAGAGGAAATCTGGCACGACGACACCTATTACCGAAGCTGCAGCTGAGCCTGTAGCTGAGCCAGAACCTAGCACTACTGCTAGCCAGCCGACCGTCGATGTTGCTCCCGAAGGCGAGGATCTTGATTCTGTGCCCACTCAGGCTGCTGACGCGGAGACTGAGCTAGATGAATGGGCTTCGCCAGCGTCGAAGAAGAAAGGCAGTAAGGGCAAGAATAGGGAATCTATCGCAGACGATCTGCCAACTTCACCTTTGAAGCCTGACATTGAAGGCGATAACAATGCTCCATTGAGACATCCTCCAGACGAGCCGACCGAATCCCTATCTACATCAAAACCTGAGCCTAGCGCCGGGTCTGTCACCACCGATGCCGTGAAGTCCAACGATGTCGACCCCCCTCTAAGTAGGAAACTTAGCAAGAAAGAGAAAAAGGCAAGGAAGAAATCGGCAGCCTTAGCTTGGGAAGATGAACCAGCTGAATTTGTACAAGGAGGGATTGATGCTCTGTCTTCAGAAACTCAACCCACAGCTGATTCAGTCAATCAAGACCAAATCGATGTCCAAGGCCCAGCCGCTGATGCCATCAATGAAGAGCTTCGCACATCTGAACAGGCACCTGATGTACAGGAGTCTATCCAACCAGCTGATCGTGAAGCAACTGAAGATCCCCAGGAACCCCAGATAGACACGGTTCAAGAGATCGACTCAAATAAATCTGACCAGATCCCACCTACAGAGACAACACCCGATGATGAGTGGGCAGTTCCTCAGCCAAAGAAAGGGAAAAAAACCAAGAAGGGAAAGAAGAGTCAAAAGGATAAAGAGAGCGGGGACACGCCCTTATCTACTCCTGACCAGTCGGTAAATGATGAGCCGAACATTCCCTCGACCTCGGAAAGTGTACCAGAGCGAATGACTCAATCCGAAGTCTTGTCTCTATCCGAGGCTCCAGAGACACTTCACGATCAAGCGATCCCCCCAGCGACAGACACCACAGGCCCGATCGATGGGACCGAAAAAAAAGATATCATTGAGGCAGCCAACATCCCTTTAGACGAGCTGACTACACAAGTGACCACTGAGCGAGATACGACTCAAACGGTTGATGTTGGCGATTCAGCCGATCCTAGCGCGACCGACGCTGTCAAGACAAGAATTGAGGACGCACAACCTCCAGTAGCCACTTCGCAGGAACCGGAGATTCCAGTCTCCAGTTTTGAAGAAGCAATCGAGCCGGTGGATATCACTTCTGAGTCTATCCCTGTTGAAGATGCTCAGGACGCTGATGCACAGGATGAATGGGCAATTCCTTCAAAGAAGTCAAAAAAAGAGAACAAGAAGAACAAGAAGAGCAAGTCATCTTCCGGTGCTGCCACCCCATCCATCGAGAAGGAGCATGATGCAGGTGTAGCTCAGCCCAATGACGCTACTGAAACACCAGCATTGGAAGCCATAGATAGCAAAGTCGATTCGAATCCGTTGCATTCGACCTTCGCATCTACTAGCGTTGAGGAGCTTCCTGCAGAGGTTTCTGAGTACCCCGCTGAGACTTTTCCCGAAGACGTTATTGTGATGCCCTCGGAAGAGGCAGACGCAAATCCGACTGGTTCCGAAGAGGGTGCTGATTTCACGCTTCCTCGATCTTCATCTAAGAAGGCCAAGAAAGATAAGAAGAAAAAGGTTCGAAAAGCCGCCGGTGAAGATAAGGAGATAGAGCAGAATCAGACCGGATCTTTGTCGCAGGATATCGAAGTTATTACAGACACTACATCTCCATCTCAACCGCCCCCTCCAGGAAATGATGAAGAAGCAAAGGATACTGATCCAAACAAACCACCTTCTGCGTCAGCTGCCCTAGAGGAAGCCACTCCTGGGGAAGGTCTTTCGAGTCCACGGGTCCAGGAGAATTCTTTCCAGGACTCACCTGGCCAACTCGCTCAGCCTGATAACCATGATTCTCCGAATCAAGGAACCGAATCCCTAGATTATGCGCCTCCTGCGGAAGGATCTCTAGCCCTTCAAGCATTGAATGTCGATCTGGATGACTTTAAGGAGCGATCCGAACTCCTCGACAAGGCTTTGGACGCTCAAGATGCCACTGAGACGCCTGATTCGGACGTTCAGCCTGCTTCACAGCCAACTTCAGTATTTGATACTGTTGAAAAAGTTAGCAAGAAGGACAAGAAGCGAAAAAAGAATGGTAAAACTGCCGCATTTGATTGGTCCGAGCCTACGACGAATGTCGCCCAAGTTTCGGAAGCTCCGATTGAGATCCAGACAGATGGCAAGGAAGGGGAGCAGGCTCCAGCTGAAATATCTTCACGCAAGCTTAGCAAAAAGGAGAAGAAGAGAGCAAAAGCTGGCCTGAATTGGGATGAGGACTTGGAAGCTGATGATCAAACCCAAAGCCCTGAGGGCATGAGCGATGCCCAGCAACCTGCCAGCGAACAACCACAGAATTCGGCCAACGTCGAAGAGATTGCATCCTTAGAAGAGGTTCCAGTTGTTGATGCAGGCCCGGTCGTCGAGGAACTTCCAGCCGTTGAGGAACTTCCAGCCGTTGAGGAACTTCCAGCCGTCGAGGACGTACCAACTGTCGAGGACGTGCCAGCCGTCGAGGAAGTCCCAGCGCTTGAGGATGTACCAGCCGTTGAGGAAGTCCCGGCTGTCAAGGAAGTATCAGTTGTCGAAGAGGCACCAATTATCGAGTCGCAAGACGCCGCCAATACAGAACCCATATCTGACTTTCCTACGCGTAAACTTAGTAAAAAGGAGAAGAAGAAAGCCGCTAAAGCCGCCGCCTTGACCAAAGGGGAACCTTCAGACCCTTGGTCTGTGACTCCCGATGACGATACATTGCAAATGCTTCCTGAGCAACCTCAAGGCTTGATCACCGAGGAGGAACCCAACCTTCAGACCCACAGTATCGACGAAGGATCTGTGTCTGAACTTCCCAAGCGTAAACTCAGTAAAAAGGAAAAGAAGAAGGCAGCCAAAGCGGCAGCGACGACTTGGGATGAGCAATCCGAGCCTACTACCGAGATTGTTGATGATAGCCAACAACCACAACATGAGGATACGATCACCATTGAGGAGGGGGCAAATCTTCAGTCACGGGATGTTGTGGAAGAAGAATTTGCACCCGAGGCCCCCACACGTAAACTCAGCAAAAAGGAAAAGAAGAAAGCTGCTAAAGCTGCAGCATTGGAGTTTGATGAACCCTCAGAACTCCCTTCAGCAACCGCCAACGACACACAGCAACCTTTTTCAGACCAGCCGCCTGACACAACTCTTGTCCTTGAGGAATCGAGTGTCGAGCCACAGAGTACTGTCGAAGAAGAACCGCTACTCCCAGAACAATCGACCCGTAAAGTCAGTAAAAAGGAAAAGAAAAAGGCTGCTAAAGCCGCGGCATTGGCGGGGGACGAATCGCTGGAAATTTCTACGCCTGAAGCCGAAGGCGAGCGACCCATCGACAAAGGTGTCACTATAGAAGAGTCGCAGGCTATGTCAGAAGATGTTGCCGATATACAACCAGAAGTCGGAAAGGCTTCGGACGAGCCAAAGCTTTCAGAACTACCACTTCCTACGACTGGCCAACCAGAGGTAGCAGGTGAAGCTAACGTAAAAGATGCTGCAGTTGATAAAGCTATTCTTGAGGAACCCGCCGTTTCTACGCCTGATGATGACCCACCAGTCTTCTCTGGAAAGCTTAGTAAGAAAGAGAAGAAAAAGAAGAAGGCTGCCAAGACTGCCGCACTTGCCTGGGACGAAACGATGGAGCCTTCCTCACCTGTTCCTGAGCCTGAGCAGCCTACCGATCAGGATGTGATTGTAGCAGAGCCCCCCCTTCAGTCTAGTGGAGATGACGAAATTGGAGTGAAAGAGAGCAATGAACGATTTGAAGCAGGCCCAGGCCCGCAAAGCCTTGCACCTGAGCTTGAAACGTTGATTGACAGCAACGCTGAAGATCTTGTCGCTGGAGAGCCTGCCATCAAAGAGCTCTCCGCTAGGGAACCTGCCGTTGAAGAGTCTAGCTTCGAAAAACATATTGAGGACCTCTCTGCTGAAGCACCAATCGGGAAATCTCCTGTCGTCGGAAAAGAAGCCGTGGTTGAAGAAGCCCCAACCTTACCCCGAAAACTAAGCAAGAAAGAGAAGAAGAAGGCAAAGGCTGCAGCATTGGCCTCTACCGATCTTGGATTTGAAGAGCCTGAAGGTTTAAATGAAGGAACAGAATGGCCTTTCCCTTCTCACGAGCCCGTCCATGAGGACTCGGGAATGCCATCAAATCTTCCTGGCGCGCAGTCAACAGATCAAGCTGATCCACCCTCATTATCACGAAAGCTCAGCAAGAAAGACAAGAAAAAGGCAAAGCGCGCGGGTGTATCTTGGGATGAACCTGACCCTGAAGTTGCAAAATCTACGGCTCTATTAGAAAGTGAACAGATCAGCAAAGACACGATTGGTGTTGCCTCAGAAACTCAACTTTCCAACAACGACGGGTTGGGTTCGGCCGGTGCGCTCGATACTGGAGATGTTACGACGGAAGAGCTTTCAGAACTACCCCGGAAATTGAGCAAGAAGGAGAAGAAGGCAAAACAGAGCAAGCAAATACCTTTCTTCTTAGATCAGCAGCCTGAGCTACCAAGCGAGACTTCTCCGCCTCAGCACACAGATGAGGGTGTCAATGACCCAACCGTCGCTGTGCCTCTCTCTGCAGAGCCTGCTGCCGCTGACCGTACAACTGACGCTCCAGTCGACCAAAGCGAACCAGACACTTCTCAAGCTACAGTTCCTCGGGAGGCTGCTGGTGAGTCGGATGCTTTCGCTCCCACTCAAAAATTGAGCAAAAAGGACAAGAAGAAGAAGGCGAAGGCCGCCACACTCAGCTGGGATGCACCCGAGGACCCGAAAGAGCATGATCCGAGCCTCCCTCAACAATTTGACGAAAACCTGAGCTCAGTGGAGGCGCCTCTTGAGAATCGCAACATTGCCGAAAAATCCACATTCGAGGCACAGGAAACCTCTCAGGAGCCATTGACAAAAAAGGAGGACCCCGATACTCGAGAAGCCTTACCACCTCAAACCGATCTTCCGATTGAGGGGACCGACGATCCTGCTGACGATGGGTCTCTGGCACTAGGCTTGACACGTAAGCAGAGTAAAAGAGACAAAAAGAAGAAGGGCAAGGCTGTTGGATCTGACTGGCCTGAACACACACCATCGATCGACGGGAACGCATGGGAACGCGAAACTGGGGTTGAAAATATGCCTGATGATGTCAAAAAAGGACAGCCAGCTCCTCATCAGCAAGCTCATGAAGTCGACATCATGGCACCTCCCACTTTAGGTCGTAAATTGAGCAAGAAAGAAAAGAAAAAGGCAAAAGCTGCAGGTTTCGACCTATCGGAGCAATCCCCAGATGTGGACAAACCCGAAGCCGCCCTAGAGACCACGTCCTTTGAGGATGTTCCAGTTCTTGATGAACCTCAGGTTTCAACTAAGAAAGGCAAGAAGAAAAGCAAGAAGAAGGTCTCTGGGATTGATTGGGACGCTCCAGACACTCCCGGTGACGAGGAATATCCCGGGCGCTCGGAGAAAGCTACTTTTGACAAGGGGATTCAAGAGGGACTGGAGCAGTCGTCTGCTTCGCAGGAAGCTAAACAAATCAGTCTCGAACCTCTTGATCAGGATAGGTCTACACTCACGGAGATCACTGACGATCTACCAATGGAAACAAATACGACTCTTGATACTGAGCGCGAAACGATTGAAGAGATACCCAAGGTTCAAGAGGAATCCAACGAGGCTCAGCCTGAATCTGCGTTTGAGTCTAGTTCAAAGAAAAGCAAAAAGGCCAAACGGGAGTCGAAGGCTACAGCTACGCCTTGGGATGAGCCAACAGAGGATGTAGCATCCGTTAGTGCACAAGAGACACAGGCTCCAGTAGACGAACCTCTACAGCCCGAGCTTACTCAAACTACTACTGAACTTGGACAAGAACCTTCTCAAGACTGGGATTTCACTCCTAAAAAGAGCAAGAAAGGCAAGAAGAAGTCTAAAACCATCAGCAACGTCGACGAGCGGGATTTGCTTGTGGAGCCAGCAGTTGCATCAGAAGCTAGACAGGAACTCCAGACTTCTGACCCGGAAGTGATGTCCAAAATTGACCTCCCAACGATTCAATCAGATACAATCATGGATGAGACTCAGAAAGAGGATACGGAAGAGTCACCTAAGATCGATGTACCCGTAGAGAGGGGTACTTCCGTAGGCCAAGAAGAAAGTTCAATGCAAGATCATGGTCGAGTCCACGCCATGGAGCTAGGAGATGCCCCCGATACCATCGCAATCAGTGATCCAATGCAGGTCGAGGAGCCTGTAAATACTGGAGAAGCCATTATCGCTGATGAGCCCCTATTGGCAAAGGATGACGTAGCTACAATCGCGTCTAAGGGACTGAAATCCTCCATAGATTCTTCAAAGGATACCGCAACGGAAGGTTCCACAAGGCAAGATCCTACGAAATCGAGCAAAAAGAGGGTCAGGAAGCATAAGTTCGCATCCCTGTTTGAACCCGAGATAACGGAAGAGACGCCTGAGCCGGTACAATTGAACACTGATAGACAAGACCCACCTCCGGTCCTCGTGATGGACCCGCGGTCCCAGATCAGTGTTGAAACTTCTTCGAAGAATTTGAGCAACGAAACAGCAATGAGTGAACCTGCTTCACAGCAAGATATCGCTGGAACTCGGTCCAAAACACCCGAGCAGGAGGCCGATTTTGCGGATACAGTGGCCCGAGGGTTAGAACAATCAGGATTCGACAGCAGCTTGGTGCTCGATGATCAAGCATTCTATGTGACTTCGTCTCCAAAGGAAGGGCGAGACATTTCGCCTGAGGACGATATTGCGACAGCAAAGGACGAAGCTAGCAAATCGAAATTTGGAGGCCTGGGTCGATCCTCCCCTTCTCCGCCTACAGGATCCCCGAAACACGATCCTGTCCATGAGATACAACCCGAGGTGTCTCAGCCTGGCGCTTCTACCGCTAGCTTTGATCCTATGGATATTCTCAATGACCCCGTGTTTGCAAAACGATCTTCACCTTCCAATGTTCTTGAGGAAGCTGATCCTGAGGAGCTATGGACGTCCTCAAAGAAGACCAAGAAAGCTAAAGGTAAAAAGAAGCGGTCGTCTGCACCCGAGACTCCCGTCGAGGAAGAGGCCCGACCCGTCGAGACAACGGAGCCCTCGGCCAAAGATTACTCGGAGAGCGAAGTGGTTGTCCAGTCAATGCAGGCTCCTGAGACTGAGGAATTAGAGCCACAGGCAGCTGCTGAATCAGATCGAAAGCCTGTCGAATCCGAGACGGCCCATAATGTTCCAACTCCTGTCGACGAACCAGAAGAGATTTGGACGGCAACATCTAAAAAGAGGGGTAAGAAAGGCAAAGGCAAGAAGCGTACGTCAACAGTACCGGACAATGTCGAAGGTGATACTGTAGAGGCTCCGGCAATCGAGGCTCCCACGGCTGTGCCTCTTGCTGTTGAGACTCCAGCTGGAACCACGACTTTGGACGTGGCCACGGAAGACAACGAACGGGAAATGTCCCCGGTACACTTAGAAACGGCTCAGGATGTGCCTGAAGAAATGAAGTTAACAGAAGCCGCGCCGATTCCAGCCAATACTACCGTGCCTCCAGTGGAAGCCATCGAGGCTGACAAACAAAACTTGCGGCCCGCTGTGGATCCTATAGAGATCACTGACGATGTCTGGGACGAGCAACCGAAAAAGAAGAAAGGGAAAAAGGGCAAGGGGCAATCGAAGCGATCTAGTGCCTTAGAACAAAGTTCCGAGGTCCAACAAGACCCTGAAGCAACAACGCCACAAGTGGTAGATATCGAACGATCATTAGATCTTGCAGGAACCGAACCTCAGGCTGAGGAAGTAATACAGGGAGAAGGATGGGGCTCCACTAAAAAGAAAGGAAAGAAGGCGAAGAAAGGAATGTCAAGCTCGATGACTCCCTTAGCTGCAGCTGCAACAGGCCTGGCGATGGCGGCTGGCCGTGAAGGTAAAGAGGGGACTGACGTAGAGAAGCATGAAGATCGTGAAGCAGTCATCGAACAAATTTCGAATCTTCCCCCAACGTTCGATCAAGAACCAAATCTCGAAAAGGCCGTAGAAGCGAGAGAATACCCGTTCCCCACGATACCATCAACTGAAGAGGTCCAATTAGGTCCAACTGCAGAGTTCGAGGACACGACGAAGGTAGAGGCAGAACCGAGCGACGAATGGGCAATTCCAACAAAGAAGGGAAAGAAAGGAAAAGGCAAGAAAGGCAAACAAAAACAAGAAGACGCAGTCCGGGAGGAGAGTCGTAAAGTGCAGACAATGGACGAGGGACCCGATCTGACCACCGGAAAAGATTTCATCCCGGAGATCCCTAATGTTGAGAAAGCTATACCACTGGCGGATCGAGAAGCAGCTGTGATACAAGACAATTCTTTCCACGTGTCCCATGCAGTTGTACCTGAGCCGCATGGAGACACGCATGTGGCCTCCTTAACGGAGAAGATAAGCCCGTTGACAACTCAAGTGGGTAATGATACGGGCGATGAAACATTCCCACCAAGCAAAGCATCTAGCCATCACATAGGAGTCGAGCGAACAAAGCGTCGTGACCATCCAGTATCTACGCCGGACACCCAACCAGAAGAGAAAAGGTTGCACCTCTCCAAACCGATATCAGGACCATCATCAGGACACGATGAATTGCCCGCTTTCCCGCGAGATTTTACACCTGGCATGCGTGGTATACCTGATGATCACGCCACTCGGCCAATTGAGAGAGCAGGCCTTGATGCACCAGCATTTCCGGCAGCCGCTGAGCGACAGTCGCCGCATTTCGAACCGACGTGGTCTTTTGGTGATGTTCGTGATAGCGCTGTACACGTGGCTGACACCCCACTTCTACCATCCGCCCCGCAATTCCACACTGAGAACCGCGACAGTGGCTACCACGACGCAGGGTTCAGCCCCTTGGTCTCCCAAGGTCCAACAGAATCGTTCAAAGTGTCCAAGCGTAGAGAGAAGGGTTTGTCTGGAGGAGACAAATTGCCTCAGGCATTCGGGGATCATGGTATCGACGAAGATGATGGCCTGAGAGCACCATCACGGAGCCCTTCCCCTTCCCTCCCAGAGGCAAGTTCATTTGTGGGCGGTTTGACCTCACCATCCGCAATTGACTCCGCGACCAAGGAACGCACTTCATACCTATTCAACTCATCTCCTTCAACTCGCGCTTACGGTGACTCGCCCGCAGTCTACCAGAGCAGTCGCTCCCACGATGCCGCACCCGTCGTAGCTGCTGGTCTAGCAGCTCAAGGCGTCAAAGATGCTTTCGACCATCACCAGGAGTCGCCAAGCAAGCCCCATCGAGGACATGATGAATCGCCTCTACGTTCAACGGAAAGCACCAGGTCTCGAGAGCACGCTTCTCCGTCAAAACAAAGCAAACGCACGGAGCCATACCAGTCAATCTTCGGTGATCCAAGCGAAAGGAAGGCAGAGAAGTCGGCGCCTCTATCTACGCCTACCACGAAACACAAGCAAACCCCAAGTGCACAGCTCGACACTATCAAGGAGTTCAGCAGTCCAGACGATTCGCCTCTGCACAAGAAGAGTCGAGCCATCACCGATGTTGGGGCTCCTGAACGAGGCGTCAAAGCCCCCCGAACAAGTACAAGTCCGAAACCTCTGACGGAGCACTTGAAGTCAGCTCCTCCCAGGACGCCGACGCCCTCGTCCGGCGGGCGCAAGATCAAGGCCATGGCATCGCCTCTGAACACGAACACGAGGGATGGGCCTCCAAAGGACTCGCCGTGGCATCAAGTGCACGAGAGCGTCGATCGGGGCATGACACTAAGCCCTGCGCGCCGGCTGCCCCATGATCTGCGGGCGACTCCATCGACAGATCCGATTAAGCAACGACATGGGGAAGAACGGTCACCGAGCGTGCTGAGCGACCGGTCGTCTGGAAACATCAAGAGACACAAGACACCAGACCACCTGCGCCCTCTGAGCGCTGCAAGCAACCGGTCTGCGACTCCGCCGCTGCGAGGCAAGCGGGTGGACAGAAGCATATCAGGTGACCTGCGGGCGGCTGCCAAGCTTGGCGAGGCCCATGCGCGGGAGACTAAAGACGCGCAACCCAATCTTGCAGACTTCGCGCTCGCTGCCGGAGCAACAGCAGCCATCGCTGCGGGCATCGCAAGTTCATCAAAGTACGACCCGGTCAAGGACAAAGGCAAGGGTCGCGCCGACATGCCCGATGTCTATGTAAGTTTTCACCTCCATGCGACAGTCTTTGACGTCGCGAATGCTAATTTGTTTGGTAGGAGGCATGGGGCGAGGCCCAAGGCTCGCCGATGTCACCAACACGCCCACCCAGCGTGCGCAAGCGCCAGAGCATGCAAATCATGGACTTGCAATCGCAGCTCGAACAAATTGCAGCGCAGAACCGATCGCTGGAGGATGCGAAGACCAGCGCTGAGGAAGCACTGCAACAGGCGCAGTATCAGCGCCAGGTCGAAGAGCAGGTCATTAGCGAAGCAGTCCAAGCACGTGACCGAGATCTTCAACAAAAGGACATGGACATTGCACAGCTCCGCGACACGCTGCAGACACTTCAACAAGAGGCAGCTAGATTAAACGAACTCAACAACACCCTCACTCAAGCTAACCAGAACCTCACAAACGACACAAATGAACGATATGCACAGCTCCAGGCCGAAGGCCAACAAGTGCATCAACAATGGCAGCAGTCCTCCCGCGACCTTGAGGACCTTCGAGCACAGCACTCCCAAATGACAAGCGGCATGGAAGATGCAGTTCGTGCCGAGATCGCACTAGCTCTCGATGATAAAACTGCCGAAATCGAACGTCTTAACAAAGAACTAGCAGCCGCTAGAGAGCAGATCAAGACCCTTCAGCGACAAGTCCTAGCATCCAAAAAGCAAGGAGAAAGCTTCCTAGCTGTCCGCGATGAAGACTACTTCGACAGCGCGTGCCAACAGCTTTGCCAGCATGTGCAACAATGGGTGTTGAGGTTTTCCAAGTTTTCTGACACCCGTGCGTGCCGCCTCTCATCCGAGATAGCCAGTGACAGGAGGCTAGACCATGCCACAAGAGAAAAGATCGAGACTAGACTAGACAATGCCGTCCTGGATGGCTCCGATGTTGATATGCTTCTTGCAGACCGCATCAAGCGACGAGATGTATTCATGTCCGTGGTCATGACAATGATTTGGGAGTATGTTTTCACAAGGTACCTCTTCGGCATGGACAGGGAACAACGCCAGAAACTTAAATCCCTGGAGAAGACACTATCGGAAGTTGGTAAGTAGTGTTTTCCTAATGTCTTTAGATGGAATTGAGACTTACCAAGACGCAGGACCCACACGTGCCGTAGCCCAATGGCGCGCCATTACACTTACTCTTCTTTCAAAACGCGATGCTTTTGTTCAACAGCGCGCTCAAGACACAGAAGCTGTCGTTCATGAGATCTACAGCACGCTTGCTACACTTCTTCCGCCACCGTCACACCTGCAGCGTCAAATCCAAGAGTCATTGAGGAACGTCATGCGTCTCGCCGTCGAGCTCTCCATTGAGATGCGTACGCAGCGCGCCGAATACATAATGCTGCCTCCTCTTCAACCCGAATATGACACCAATGGCGACCTTGTTGCCAAAGTAACTTTCAACGCTCAACTCATGAACGAGCGCTCGGGCGAAACCACATCCAACGATGAATTGCAGCAGAGAGGTGCAGTGGTCAAGATTGTGTTATTCCCTCTGGTGGTGAAGAAGGGGGATGACTTTGGAGAAGGGGAAGATGAGATTGTCGTCTGCCCAGCCCAAGTCCTTGTGGCGAAACCAAGGGACAAGAAGGTGGTCAGAGTAATGAGTGGGGCCATGAGCATCGATTCAAGGCAGAAGAGTTCGATGAGTCTGGCTCCGGAGAGCAGCGTAATGGATCTTTCGGGTAGCAACGTGATTTAGACCAACAAAAAGGAAAGGGGTCATTGGCATCGGCGTGATTTTCTATGTTATTGGGGTCATTGATACACACACATTGTTTTCTCGGCGTTTATGACAAGGAACTTGACGAATCTCCTTACAGTTTTATTTCCTCTGGGTTTTAGGTCAAATGGTAGTAGATAGAAGCTACGAACGTGTAATAATTAGTCATGTAGGAATTGGAAATTCAAAACAATTCAACCGCAGTAGCGGCTCCTTCGTGAACGTAGGTGAATTGGGACCGAGCACGTGCTAGAAGTCAGTGTCCCGCCATGAGTCGTCATGTCCCATGGCCTCGGCAGCGGGACGGGAGCCAAACAGCCAAACCCCGCACTTTCTGGGACGGTGCTGGCCTTTGCCTATTGTACGCTAAGCAACCAAGGTAAAGTAGTAAAGTACGGGGTCAGTCCCCACGCACCCACGCCATCGCCAGGCTGCTACTCTCTCCCTCTTTCTCTTCCTTTCCCGTTGGTACAACTCGCGACTCTACATCTAACTCCCAGGTCTTTATACCAATATTTTAATCGGAAATACAATGCCTATCCGAAGCGAGTGGCGACTTGCCCGTGAAGGTGCGTAATGGGGTTCCCATAATTATTCCATGGCTGCCTGTACCGCATACTAACGGATTCCTAGGTATCACAGCAGACACCCTTGGTCGCTTCATTCGAGGTACTCTGCTCAATCCCGCGCTCACCCTCCCACTCTTCCTCCTCGCGCGCTACACACAACAGGGCAAGTCGATAGCTACCGATAATGCGTCCTTGTTCAAGCATCTCAAGACCCTGCTCACCCTGGGAGTAATGTCGCGCGCGAGCGAGTTCTTCGACGATGCAGTAACCAACAACTGGACCAACGACGTGTATGATTGGAACAAAGAGGTTGTAGTGGTCACCGGCGGCAGCGATGGCATTGGCAAGATCGTAGTGCAATTGCTTGCAGAACGGGGCATCAAGGTCGCTGTTCTTGATGTTCAGGACCTGACATATGAAGGTACGCATACGTTACTACATTTTGAGATAGTATCCACCCTCTAAAGAACATCTCCAAACTGATACAAATCACAGCACCACCAAGCGTTCGCTACTTCCACGTGGACCTAGCATCCAACAATTCCATCGCCTCCGCCGCAGCGGCCGTAAAAGCCCACTTCGGCAACCCAACAGTCCTAATCAACAACGCAGGCTGTGCACGCGGCAAATCCATCCTAGCGTCCTCGGAATCCGACATCAAACTGACCTTCAACGTCAACACAATCTCACATTACTTCCTAGCACAGCAATTCCTCCCATCAATGATCGAGCGCAACCACGGCATGGTCGTCACGGTAGCCTCGTTCGCTGCCTATGTCACAGCACAAAACATGGTCGACTACGCCGCATCCAAAGCCGCCGCGCTCGCATTCCACGAAGGTCTATCCGCAGAACTAGCAACCGAGTACAAAGCCCCTAAGGTCCGCACCGTCATCATGTGCCAGAGCTACACGCGGACGAAGCTCTTCGAAGGTTTCCACGGCAGCGCATTATACGCCGAGACCGTGGCCGAAGAAATCGTCAAGGCCGTTTTGGCGGGTAAGAGTAAGCATATCCTTGCTCCTGAGAGTGGGTGGTGGATCGCTGCGAGGTTGAGGGGTATGCCGTTCTGGTTTCAGTACGGGCTTAGGAAGAGATTGGATAATTTGATGCGGATGTGGCAGGGGAGGCAGGTCAGTCAACCTAGTTTGGAGGAGAAGGGGCCCGAGGAGAGTACAGTTTTGGTGGATAAGGAGTAGATCCATTGTGACTACTAATTACAGCCAAGAGACGGAAGTATATATGGAGCTAAGACGAGATGAGCTGAGCCTAGTTGAGCTGAGATGAACCTAAGGTCCACCATGTTCACTGACAGACAGATTGCTTTATCAGAGCTGTATAATATTTTCAAATTCTGCGTAAATAGGGACGAACATCGCAACTCTCGAAATTGAAACGAAGTTCTCAACGTCATCAAACCGCATTTCCCACAATAGTAGTCATCTTAACCGCGCAGTATGAATGCACGGCCACACAAATGCAACAATCGAAAATCATCGAACAAGAACAGTTTGAAACTAGAAGAAAAGCAAGACTCCCCGTAGTCTATGCCATCTATTACAAACTATATAGACATATATCCATCAAAGTACAAATTACATAATCGTTGATTCCATGTAGCCTTAGTCAAATGAATCCGGGTATCCATAAGCATACTCCCATCTCTTTTCCCTATCCTTATCCTTAAAAACGCCAATGTCCATGCATGCATGCTAATATACCCTATGCACATTCTTCCCAAAGACCCATCGAAAACGACAAAACAGAAGGAGTCATGCCCCACTTCCCCAATGATATGACTTTAGATACGCACGAAACCGACGCTCAAACTTTGCGCGATCCTTCAGAAGAAGAAGTGCCGAATACAGGTTCAAGGGTGACACCGCCAAAACTCCATCCATCGACAAAGACATCCTCCTCATACCTCTTGCTAATGACGAAACCCAAGGCTCCATCAAGACCGACATTGACCTCGATATCACCCTCGATTTCAACCCATCCTTTGCCCTTGCAGTTCGCGTACCGGTTGCGACCGACTCTGACACGTACCGCGTCGGGATGAAGTAAGACTGGGACAACGTCAGGAGTGATTTTGACATCGACATAGCGCTGGGAGAAAGTGTTTGCGTCGAAGGGACGACCGACTGAGAAGACGAGATCGGCGGGGGATGTATGATTGCTGTTTTGGAAAGAGGCGATGAAGCGGACGCGGTAGCGACCTTGAGGGATTCCAGTCTTGATGGTGCGTAGGCAGATGTTGTCGGCTTTTACGCATTGGTAGACGGCGGCTTCTTCCCTTCTACCGTCGTGGTCCAGATCCTCGGCTACTGGGTAGACTTTTCGTAGTTTGCCTTCGTCGTTGACGGCTACGCCGCCTTCTCCTGATGGTGAAGAGTTCCGGTATTGTGACATTCTTGGGAGGTCGTCGAGGCGGGGGTTTACGCCCAAAGGCATCCCGGTCTTGAAGTCGACTTGGACTAATTGGAAGGTCTTCTCCATGAGGCCGTGGCCGTTCATGCCAACGCGGAAGTGCGTGGCTCCGATTTCGAATTTGGGCGGTAGTGCAGAGAGTTTGGCCATTATCTCTCCAAGTTGTCGAGCGCTACGCAATTGTCTTGCATCCCTCATGTACTGCTCGGTCAATGCAGCCATTTCGTCCTCTTTCATCCATTGCTCTAAGGAAACGTTGGCAAGTCCCCGATCAACATCGAATCTGTAGTACCTTGTATCGGTATTGTAGTACATTCGTTTCATTTCGTTGTCGACCCGGGCAGTGCTTGTAGCCATGCTAGCAAGAGCAGATGCTAGAGAGATGTCGGTGCCCAGGCCGAAGGGCAACCATGATGCCATTTTCTGGACAGAGGGGATTGATTGAAGCCCAGTGCCCACAGAAACGATTACGCCGATCGACCGACCTTCCCAGAGAGCTTTTGCTGCATAGTCTACCTCTGCGCAAGGATTATTGAAACCCACGCCACCGTCAAGATAGGTCACCTTTGGCGTTCCGAACTGCATCTCCTCGAAGAAAGTAGGTGCAGCAGAAGTTGCTCGAAGAGCCTCCCATATCCTTGTTGTTCGATCATTAGGATCGTATGTCTGTAGGATTCGAGGCAAACCGAGGGCATTCTTGAGCGATGTGAGGACAAATCCACGGCAGCCTTTTTGATTCGCTTTCTTGTGTACAGAATGTCTTGGGTGTAGCTTCCAGGTGTCTGACCTTGTTGGTTTTGGATCTGCAAATGGATTCTCCCCGGTAGGTGGCTGCTCGTCGGCCACATTGCTGATTGGCACCTTTGTATTACCGGCTTTTTGAGTACCAGGTACTAGAGATTTCGACGTGGCGACAGGGCTTTCAGTAAGTACTGTGGGTACAGCATCCGACCATATGCTATCGCGTGGGAGATCTGATTCCGGGACTTCCTCGAAAAGAGAATCATCCCACATCAATTCATCCTCACTGTAGCCTAGGTCGGTCAATGCTTCCTTAATCGCCCGTTCTAGCACAAGGCCTGAAAACCGCGTCGAGCCAGTAGGAACCTTGGTTCCAAAGAGTTTAATAGATTTGTCGTGCTTAAATATCTGCTCAGCAAGCTTGGTGTAGATTCCTATGCATTTCTTGCAGTCAAGCCGCAGGCGCGAAAGTAGAATCGCAATGATTCCTCCCGTGCTTGTACCACCGATCCTAGTCATGAGTTAGCATAAATGTGATTCGTTGGTCGATTACGCGGCCAACGGATGGCGCGGCGGTTACTTACAGGTCAAAGTAGTCACATGGCCTAAGTGGAGTGTGGTCGTTCTGAGCGCGCCTCCCTAACCTCTTCTCTTCAAGTGCGATGTTTTCCATGAGGTCGTCAAGGACCATCAAACTAGATAGGCCTCGAACGCCTCCGCCATCGAGTGATAGCAAGCGCAAAGGCGCCTGAGGATTGGTCTCTGCATTAGAGAGTTCCATGGTTGAGCTGGCCGGGTAAAACCCGTGTTGGTGAAAAGGGTGTAGTACTTAGAGTTTGGGTCGCTCTCTAATTACTAGAATGTCGTGGATGTTGAACGTGTGATGTATATTCGCGTTGAAACCTCTAGGGTATAATGCGGTAGTTGCTTCTTAATAGAAGAGCAGTTCAATAAAGTGGCTAGGGAGTTGTTTTATAGGGTTGGGGCGAGGGAAGGGTCGACTGTTATATGCTCCAGTTTAAGGCATCGAACTTGCATTTGAGGCCGCCCCCAAATGTAACGTAGAATGGGGCAAATGAGGCTTGAGTCACAATAAGGGGTACGAAGAGGTCTAGTAGGGCAAGGCAGGCGCCCTATGCTATTTTGCTTAACGGCGGAAGGTAAAAGCCACACGCAGCATTCCTTGGGAAGTGTTTCGAAGGCGTTGGATCTTTCGGGGGCGGTGAACTAGGCTACCAATATGACGTAGGATATATGAGGGTTGAGTTCTGTCCTTGATGATAAACATGGAACAGGGACCTTTATATCAAGGCACATGATTCCATGAGATGTGCGCAAATCGTGCATTTACATAATGATGGAGGGGACAGAGTTGGCCAAATGGAGGACGAGCGCGTGCAGTCGAGGACGCCTTAACCGGCCGAGAAAGGGAAGGCTGTACAAGAATGGTGGCGGCACAGCACGCATTGGTCAAAATAGAAACGAAATCGACCACACCAAAACGTACTGAACAGATAAGCTGCTTGCCGATTTCCGAGAGACGAAGGTGCCAGGATATGCTGCGAGGCCCTAAAGGCTGCAACAACTGACAGGTTCCGAGCCAATAGGCCCAGGCTGACGACTGCGCCTCTTTGCCTTCTGGGGAGGACGTCAGCATATGGCTGACCTAAGCTGTGAAATCAATAGTGAATGAGGCTCAAATGAGCATGTGGGGAAAGGGGGGCGGGCCGCAAAGTTGACCCAAACATTCATCCTAGGATGATCGGACCCTTGCTAAAACGTGGTTTGCGAAAATGATGATAGACGATGGACGAGTAATTGTGGAAGACAAGAGTTCCTTGGTGCGAAAATGCGAGACGCCGAATCAAGAAAACAACGCCTGCGGTCAAGGAGCAATAATGTGTATCCAGCCAATAGATATGACAATAGAAACTAGCAGGATCATCACAATGGGAGGTTCGGGTGACTCTGATGCTGAACAAGGTGTGCGAAGCTAAACAGAAAGATGGAATTAATCAAAACTATAGGATGCATACCTAAACGGCACCGTAGCTTCCGATAGACCACTTTTAGGGATTACCGCCCTTTTCTCTAGGCTACAGGGTTGACACGCGATGGGGCGTATTACGGAAGACGTTGAGTATGTGTTGTGGCGCAGGCACGTTCATGTAAAGTCCTGGATCGCTCTGCGCACTGCGGGATCCAATGCGCAATTCGGTGCCTCTAATATGATCGAATTGATTGGTAGCATCTCCAGAATCATATGTATGAGTTGATGATGTGCCGCTTTCCCGCAACAGTCAAAGCGCACTGTGCAAGGAAGTCTGTCGCACTCAATGTGCAATTGGATCAACGGACGCGACGACAGCGTCTTTTTCCTTGCTCATGATACTAACGCTGTTGCTCCTGACCGCGTTTGCGGATGTGAAGATCTCAGAAGATCTCCCGCGGCGTATCAAGTATGTGGCGATCGCCGTGCATGCATGGTAGATAGCACAGCTTTTGGTAAACAGTTAACCTTTTTGTATTGTCGCTAAGGGCAAGTAAGTGGCTGGACGTCCTGCTGCAGGCTCCAGTCGATATAAACGGCGTTTCCATACCCGAAAAAATCCAACTGAAATATCAAAGAACCAACCCATGCACATTGGCCTAGATACGCGGTTCATTGCCGTTGGCCTGTTCAGGTCGTGATAGTCGAAAAACCAGAGTGTCCCTCAAGCCTAATACGGGGTTTTCGAAGTCTTTCTCCCTTGTTTCTATGTGCTTAAACCCAACTTTTTGGAGCACATTCTGACTGGCAATGAGTTCTGGGTCTGTGAGAGCTTCCGCGTACTCGAATCTCGGGTTCTCTCCTCCAGAGAAATGATCGAAGAATAAAGGCAGGAAGCCCCTGAGTGCTTCAGTCGCATAGCCCTTGCCCCAATAATTGGAGTTCAACATGTATCCTACTTCAGGGGCGCGCACAGCCCCAATAACTCCAATCACGCGAGGTCCAGCGGGCTCGATGACATGTTGTTCGGACGGGAGCAGCTCGATGACAAAATTCCAGTTGTTCTCACGATCATGGCAGCCTTGGATCCATTCTCTGGTCTTTTCCAGGTCATCGGAAGCAATAAGTGGACTGTTTCCAGAAATTAGTCCTTATCTTTCGAGCCATTGAGCGCACCTACGTATGTTTCATAACCTCCGGATCTGACCGTAAAATGTTAACGTCTGCGGTGTCTTCTAGAGTTAATGGTCGTAATAAGAGGCGTTGAGTCTTAGCCATGATATTTGGATCTACAAGCACCATCTTTACGAGTGCACGGTGAGGCTATGAGGAGAATATTCATTTTGCGGTGTGGTGCTTGTGGGCTTAAGAGGGCAGAGTCATACAATTGCAGGCATCTCGTGGAGCCCGGCGGTGGGAAACAGACTAAGCCTCTTTGGACACCGACTCCAGCTAACCTCCAACCACAAGGGTCCTCCACCACACCCAACTGCACAACAACCACAGCTTCGTTCTCGGCCGTTGAGTCACAATGATCCCTATCTTGATTGTGTAAATTTTGCTTGATCTTCCGTCCGTACCCAGGCTCAATACCATGGCAACTTCGATTCTTTCAGCTTCGGCAAAAGGTGCCACCTTTCTAATTCTCCTTCAAGTCAGCTCACGGGCGCTTACATTTGGCGTTAATCAAATCCTCTTGCGATTTTTATCCCCCGAGTTACTGGGCGTCTCAGCTCAGCTAGAGCTATTCTCCATTTCCGTGTTATATTTTGCGCGGGAGAGTCTGCGTGTAGCCCTACAGCGTCAGGCCCAGTCAATTCAAGCAGTCATCAATCTTTCCTACCTGGCCGTCTTCTTTGGTATCCCCCTGACATACGGCCTTGCACTGCTATGGCTTCGATCCGAAACTCCAAATGTGCCATTCTTTGTGGACGCGCTGAATCTATATTGTCTGGCTACTTTCATTGAGCTACTCACAGAGCCAGCATTTTCAGCCGTGCAGCAGAAATTGCTGTACAAAATACGAGCTTCAGCTGAGAGTACTGCTACCCTTCTTCGGTGCTTCGGAACATGTGGTTCCGCAATATGGGCAAGTCATGCCGGTCTCGACATCGGGGTATTGCCCTTTGCTATTGGTCAGTTGGCCTACGCTCTTGGACTGGTTGGAATCTACACATTCAAGCTGTGGCCCATTGCCGCCGAAGATCGTTTCTCACTGCTGCCAAAACGAATAGTCTCTACAAGAGATGCTCCGGCCGTCCTTAATTACTTTTCCGCACCCCTGCTGCGATTGACGGGATCACTGACGCTGCAATCATCCCTGAAATATGTTCTCACGCAGGGTGACTCATTGCTCATTACCTCTCTTGCTTCTCTCGCCGATCAAGGAGCATACGCCTTAGCGTCCAACTATGGAGGATTAATAGCACGGATGCTCTTTCAACCAATCGAGGAAAGTAGTCGAAATCTGTTCGCCAAACTCTGCGCAGACAGTCCAGCAAATGGAAACGCATTATCAGCTTCACAAAAGAAATCTTTCGACCAAGCTTCCGGGATACTTCGAATCATTCTCCGCTTATACATCATTATATCCCTCTTCGCCGTCATCCTTGGCCCTACTCTCGCGCCTCTCCTCTTATACATCGTAGCAGGCCGCAAATGGTCCGCAACATCAGCATCAGAAGTTCTAAGTACATACTGCTACTACATCCCCTTCCTAGCCATCAACGGCGTCACAGAAGGATTCGTCGCCGCAGTCGCCACCAACAGGGAACTCTACGCACAATCCGTCTCCATGGCAATTTTCTTCTCCGTATTCGCAGGTAGCGCATGGTTCTTCATAGGCCAATTACAATGGGGAGGACAAGGCGTCGTAGCAGCCAACATAGTCAACATGGCCCTCCGAATCCTCTGGAATTTCTCCTTCATAAACAAATTCTTCACAACTCGAAGCGTAGATTTCAAACTTTCCGACTCTTTGCCTACGACATATACCACCGCGGCCGCAGTTTTGGTTCCAATGTTACTTAGAGCTAAGGTTGGGCAAGCGTATCTGGCGCGGTATGGCGTCTTTGGAGAGCTTCTGAGTGTTGGGGCGGTTTCTGCGGTGTTTGTGGGGCTTGTCGGGGTTCTTGAACGCGGGTTTTTGCGAGAGTGTTATCGGATGCTGAGACCTGCTAGATCTTCTACATAGGGTTTGAGAAGCAAATATTGAGAAGTAGATATTTGGTACGTGCTAATGAGATCTTTGGAACTTAGATGGAAAAGTGCGAGAAGAGAGTCATCAGTGTGTCATGATTGTGCATTATAGGGTCGAATAAGGAAGTCTCAATGAGCGATCATGTGAGCAGGAATGATTCAATGCGGTGGTGAACCGTTTGATTTTATCACATTCAACATGGAGAATATATATAATCACCCTTCTGTGGGTAAAAATCGCCAAAAGTATCCCTTGAACATGTTGTATAACTCCCCTGAAGAGAAAACAGTCGTTCGTATTCCGCAACTTTGCCACCATAATACTCCTGACTTAACGCCTAGCATCCGAAATCCAACAAACTCCTTAACACATATTCATAGAACAGAAAGGAAAATACCTAACACACCAGCACACTTCCCATCCCACCCCCAAACCTTACATCTTCTTAAAACAGCAAACCCCCCAAAACAGCCCCACCAAGCAACCCAGCCGCAATCGGCACGCCCACCCCACCCCCATACCCCATACCATAAGGTCTCCCATACGGACCAGCGGGCCTCACAAACCTCGCATTCGGATCCGCATAAGGACCCGCCTGATACGGATTATACCCGTACGCACCACGAGGCACGGCAGGGCCGCCGGGGGGTTCGATATAGATGTCGCGTCCCTGAGCGTCTTTGCAGAGGAATTGTGGATAGCCTGTTTGTATGGCGCGGGACATTGCTTGTCGGGCTTGCATGTGGGCTATGTATGCGCGTTGTTCTTCTTGTGCGCGCTGATGGCGTTGGGATTCGCGCTGGGCGTGGGTGGAGGCTGTTATTTTGTCTTTCATCTTGCGGCCGAATTTGTGGAGGCCGTGGACTTCGTCTGTGTTGCTGCTTGATCCTGCTGCTGCTGCTGATGATGATGATGATGCTCCGGGTCGTGGAGGGAGTTTGGCATGGTCCTGACCTTCGTCGTCGGTGTCTTCGGCTGCTAGGTCCTCCAGTGTCATGCTCCTATGCAGTCTAGAATGCTTCTTGCGTTCTTCTGGGGACAGCGTAGAGAGGAAGTCCGGGTCATCATAGGGATGAACCCAGATTGAGCGTGGGGGTTTGGCCCTCGTGTCCACGAAGAATTGATGCTGTTCTACTGGGTCGAATTGGCGTACCCATCCCGGAGGCAATGGGCGGTTCTCGTCTTCCATGCTCCGTCGGTGCTCTGGTGGTATGCCATTGCGGGTTGTCCGGGCCGCTGGGGATTCTGTAGATATGCGTGTTGGTGTAGATGATGAGCCTGTGGCGGCTTCGTAGGATGGTGGTGCTGCATCCGGAGGAGGTTGTGATGTTGCCATTGGTGTTCAACCGTAGTTGACTTCTGGTATTGGTGAGTTCTTCGTATTCAGGTATCGGAAAGCGGCTTCTAGTATTGATGATGGTTGCGCGTAGGTTGACGAAAGGAGGTCTGATAGAGAGGGTAAGAAAAGAGAAATATGGACAGAGTAGAAAAGTTATCTTGAATGGTCGTCGTCGTCACGCATAGGAAGCCGCGGCATCTGCCTCATATTTGATAATCAATTGGACCCTGTGTGGCGGAAGCTTGATCATCGACCATTGTTGCTTTGCGGAAAAGATGACGTCTCATGATTCTGGAAGGGCCCTTTGTGGCGGTGCATTGCCTTCGACACTTGATTCGACAGAATCCTCCAGCATGTGCTCCAACATTTGAGGTTCGGTGCCCCGTGATCCGATCTGGCTCATTATCGCGAGGTGATTTGTTTGTATTTGAATTGCCAAATGATGGAGGGTAACCGTTTGTAAAGATTAGTGCAGGGAAGCCCGAGGCCTTATCTCCCGAATCTACGCTAGGCAAATAAGCTGTCCCCACAAAGCCGCCTGCGAACAATACTAACATCTACCACTACCTAAAACCGGCACATGGCTAGTATTCCTGCTGCTGAAGCCTAAAAGGTTTCCTCTTAGCGACAATGGCTGCTGCTGGAATGGGATTGCTTTGTTCCGCGAAGGATTCACCCTTTGGGGGTTGCAGTTTGGGGGCAATTAGTCTACGAGGTCGTTCGAATCAGTATCAACCTCTTTTGACAAATCATCACTTGTTCCATGTAGAGCACAGCTACACTTGTAGGTTTCACACGGGTAAATAATTGATTTTGTTGAACCCGAAAGGCAGGGTGCTACCCCTGCCTTCGAGAGGCTGTTGCCCGTCTTCTATCACATCCAAATCCTACTGCCACCTTCATTATAATATATTTAGTTCGTCTCGGCGCAAGCACCAAAAACCTTTACATTCCAATGCGCTCTCGTCGCTGAGTGTAATGTTGAGCACCAGCTCAATCCCCAGACAAGAAAAGTTGAATGAATCTCTATGTTGAACATGACTCGGGAAAAGCCTCTCCTTTAGTTGAAAGACCAGAAAGACTTTTATAGTGGTATATAGGGTATATCCCTTCCCGACGCCGAACTTGTTGAAAGACGAATACTTTGCCCGCCAATGATATGCATGTCATACCGTCATTAATCTTGACCTCATGGATGAAGTTGATTCTATCCATTCATGCAGTACACGAAAATGGTACAGTGAATTAGAACTTGAGGGTCTTGGGCTTCTCCCACTCAAAGCTCTGGTTGGTGAAGTGACCGTTCTTGGCGGTCTGGTTGTAGATGGGGTTGGTGAGGTTAAGTTCCTTCACGATAACACCCGGACGAAGGTCGAAGTTGTTACGGATGATCTGAACAAGCTCATCGGAGCTCTTGTCAGAGGTGCCGTAGGTCTCGACAAAGAGGGAGAGGGGCTCGGCAACACCGATGGCATAGGACAATTGCACGAGGGCACGGCGGGCGAGCTTGGCATTGACCAGCGACTTAGCGACCCAACGGGCAAGGTAAGCAGCGGAACGGTCGACCTTGGAGTAGTCCTTGCCGGAGAAAGCACCACCACCGTGGGCTCCCCAGCCTCCGTAGGTGTCGACAATGATCTTACGGCCAGTAAGACCGGCATCACCCTGAGGACCTCCAATGATGAAGAGGCCGGAGGGCTGGATGTGGTAGACGGTCCTGTCATCGAGGTACTTGGCATCAATGACCTTCTTGACAATCTTCTCCTTGATCTCCTCTCGGAGCTTCTCGGTAGTGATGGTCTCGTCATGCTGGGCAGAGACGACGACAGTGTCTACACGGAGAGGGACGACGGCACCGCCGTCATGGGCGTACTCAATGGTGACCTGGGTCTTGGTGTCGGGTCGCAACCAAGGTAGGGTTCCGTTGTTACGAGCCTCCTTCATGGCAGCGTTGAGCTTGTGGGAGAGGATGACAGTCAGAGGCAGGAGCTCGGGAGTCTCGTCAGTGGCGTATCCGAACATGATACCCTGGTCACCGGCACCGAGCTTCTCGAGAGCCTCCTCGTAGTGGAGACCCTGAGCAATATCTGGAGATTGCTGCTCAATGGCAACGAGGACATTGCAAGTCTTGTAGTCGAAGCCCTTGTCGGAGTGGTCGTAGCCGATGTCCTTGATGGCACCACGGATGACCTTCTGGTAGTCGAGGTGGGCCTTTGTGGTAATCTCACCGAAGACCATGATCATACCAGTCTTGGTGGCAGTCTCACAGGCGACCTTGGAGAGGGGGTCCTCCTTGAGGCAGGCATCGAGGATGGCATCGGAGACTTGATCACTGAGAAGGAAGGGTCAGCCAAGATGTTTGGGGTCAATTGCTTTCTCTCGTTTGGGAGGCGGAGGAGCACAGGGTCGGATACGAATATCCGTCCGTAGAAGGCAGTGTTGCATAAGTGTTGGAGTTGTTGGAGGGAGTGAATGTGGGGCAGGCGGGGAAAGGGAGAATGTGCAACTCACCAGATCTTGTCTGGGTGACCCTCGCCGACAGACTCGGAGGTGAAGAGGAAGGTGCCCTGGATGAAGAATGGTAAGCATAGAGAGCGGGAGAGGGCGGGCTGACATGAGGGGAGGTTTGTACCTTGTTGCCGGCGGGGGCTACACCATTGGAGGCAGTCATTGTTGCGGATGTGGAGGGGGGGGAGGACAAAAGTTCTAGTGTAGGACTTGCGACCGGGAGAAAGCGTGGAGAAAAGAGAGAGAAGAATGTGGAAGAGAGGCTGAAGGTGGGATAGAGAAGATGGAAGGAGAGGGAATGGAGTGGAGGGACAATGGGAAGGCTTATAAGAGACGGAGAGATTTCTGGTGGAGGATTCTTGCTTTGGGAATTGCCGAAGAAAAACGTGCACTGGCCCTGCACACCAAGCCAGCCCACCACCTTGCGCCCACTACGCCCACTACGCCCACAGTGCCCACCACCCACATAAGAGCCCACTCACAGTTCTCCTCACAAAAACTACCCGCTGGTCTCCATCTCCCGTCCGAAGTCGCCCAATCGACGGATCGCGTCATGCCTCACCGCCTTGGGTTTTGGCTTGTCTGATTGGCGACCGCCAGTTCGCTCTAAAAGTCACCGACCGCCCGCCGCCCTCGGGCTTGATGGCAGAAAAAGGACCGTGAGTTTGTCCCGCAGTGAGACGCCTGAGCTTGCACAATTTCTCGCCGACCCCACGCCTTCGCCGCCTTGCATATCCCACCAGAGCCTTTTATATATCCCCGCCGCAGCAATGAGCAAATTCGGCACGCTGGTCATGGTGAGACTACTTATCCCACTTCCATGCTGTCGTACATCAGACTGAGGAAAATGAAAAATTAGGGACCAGCCGGCGCCGGCAAATCCACCTTTTGCGCTGCCCTCATCCAGCACCTCCAGAGCAATAAGCGGCCATGCTTCTACGTCAACCTCGACCCGGCTGCCGAGGACTTTGCCTTCGAGCCTGACATTGACATAAAAGACCTCATCAGTCTCGAAGATGTCATGGAAGAAATGAGCCTCGGTCCCAATGGCGGGCTGATATACTGCTTCGAGTTCCTCCTTGAGAACCTCGACTTCCTGACCGACCCCCTCGAGGAAATCACCGACGAGTATCTGATCATATTCGACATGCCGGGCCAGATTGAGCTATACACCCACGTCCCCATTCTCCCTGATCTGGTCAAGCATCTCATGCGGGGGTCGTTAAATATCAACATGTGCGCCGCCTACCTACTGGAATCTACCTTTGTCATCGACCGGCCCAAGTTCTTTGCCGGCACCCTATCTGCCATGAGCGCGATGTTGATGCTGGAAATGCCCCACGTAAACATTTTGAGCAAGATGGATTTGGTAAAAGGGCAGGTAGCGAACCGGGAGTTGAAGCGATTCTTGAACCCAGATGTCAATTTACTCGACGATCATACTTCACCAGATGAACAAGAGGAGGCCACTCAAATGGACGATGACCCCGCATCCACGAAGAACGTCATGGCCGGGGCATCGTTCAATAAGCTCAACAAAGCAGTTGCCCAGCTAATTGACGACTTCAGCATGGTGTCTTTCCTCAAGCTGGATGCGCAAGACGAGGATAGCGTGGGTGCGGTATTGAGCTACATTGACGACGCCATCCAATACCACGAGGCGCAGGAGCCCAAGGAGCCCAAAGAGGATTTCGACATGGGGTTGATGGATCGAGAAGAACGGTAGACGCTTCTGGTTTTGACAATGATCTCACTATTCGCATTTTCTGGTGTTGGGGCTACGACAAAAAATCCTTTGGGTATTTACGGGCGTTTTGCTGGTCATGGTTGGCTTAATGGTACCTGAAATTTGTGTGGCTTGGACGAATGTATATGAAGTCGAGAAAAAAGACGGAGCAGAGCACGTAGATAGAATATGATACCCAAATGAAATAACGACTGAATCCAAAACAAAAATTTCTATGATATCAATAAGTCACGCAGTTGACATGCCAGGGTCCCACATACCCAACAAGCGCTACACCTATATATAAACCCATGAGTTAACCATACATATCCCACCCACCTACTAGTGCTGGGCCGGTCAGTGTCCTACCAACCGCTCTCCTCTCTTCAAATAACACTCACCCTCCTCTCCTCTCCTACCCCCGTGCTTGCACTGCCACTCTCACTTCCAATCCCCATCCCATATACACATACCATCCATCCACTCATCCACTCATCCATCCATCCACTCATCCACTCATCTACAAAGAGAGAAAAAAAAACAAATCAAATCAAATCAACCCTTACTTATCACTAAATCTAACCCCAAGACACCTCAACACATACACCAAACAAACAAATAGTCAAATAAATACCAATAACACATATAACCCTTCCCCTAAAAAAAAAGGAGTTTGAAAAAAAAAAAGACAAACAGATATAAATTAGGATTCATGGGGTTTGCTTGTTTATGTATGCATGGATAGATAGAATGTATAATTCTACTTGATATGGTCAATTTCTGGGACGCGATTGTTTACATTACATTACGTTTTGAATAGATCAAGTTAGGTTGTTTCTCATGACATGCCATGTCATATCACTTCACTTCACTTCACTCTACACATCACAAAATCAAAATCAAATACAAACGCACACTATCGCGTCTCTCCAATCCAAGACTCAAGAGTCAAGTGTCAAGAAGACAAAAGCGACGGCAAAATCAAAGCAACGCGCAGTCCATACGTATCAAACAGAACCAAACTTAAGGGTATCTATGGTACAATACAAGAGCTATCTTGCTTTGTTTTGCAAAGGGATTCAAAAGGTTCGGTTCCGGCTTCAAGTGCCCTCCAAAGAAGCAGTGGCATCCGCCGCGGAAACATCGTTACTACCATATCCCAATCCCAATCCCATTCCCATTCCGGTCTTATGTCGTTCCGCTCCACGAGATTGGGAAACCAGTCTCGGAAGATAATACTGGATTGAGGGGGTGGGAGACTCGTATTTCATAAACCACGGACGTATTCCAAAAGAGAGAGAAAAGGAAAATAAGGAAAAGAAAGAAGAGAAGGGAATTAATGGAAATAGCTTCTCGAGCACTCAAATAGCCCGAGTCCAGCCCTCTTGGAAGAAGGACCGGGCGTATAGCTCTCAAGACATGTACGCTTCATGTATGCCCCCACTGCCAATACATATGCAATGCGCGTGCAGCATATCAAAACCCTCTCGCTATGCCTTCCATGGATGCTGAAAATGGCATCAGGCTCTACTCGGCCTTCTTCGTCTTAGCCACCTTCTTGACCTCCTTTTTGGCGCCCTCCTCCTTCTTCTTCGCGGCAGTAGCAACCTAAGACCGTCCATGTTAGCATATGACAGAAGCATATCAGAAAGATAGGGGTGGAAATGTAAAGACATACCTTCTTCAGTCCACCTTCCTTCTTGGGCGCAGTACTCTTCTTCTCCACTCGTCCTGCGGTAACCCCCTTGCTCTTCACCTTCTTGCCCTCATTCGCCTTGACCCCTTTGCCAGACGCCGCCTTGCCATTGACAGCAGCAGCAGCCTTCTTCTTGGGGGCAGCAGTAGAGCGCTTCTTCGTACCAGTCTTGGGGGCAGAGGCTAGAGGGGGCGCCTCGGGGACCGAGAAGATGCGCGGGGTGGAGTGGCCGGTTTTGGCGCGTGTCTCGGGCATTGTTGCGATAGAGATATGTGGAGAGACGGGGTTTAGTGGGTGGTTTAGGTGTGTGCGAGTGCGTGTGTGGTCTCTTCTGTGGCTAATTGATACGCCTCTGCTTTGTGAAATGTGCGTATATGGATGTTTGTGCGGGTGGTTGTTGGTATTGTTATTGCAGTGCAGTGCAGTGTTATCTGTCAGACGAATGAGGGATCCTGTCAGCTCAGCTCCTCTATAGCACCCACACACCGCTGTCTGGCGGTCGGACAACAACAACAACAACAAAAGAATAACGCGAAACGCGCCGAAAAATCCAAAATTCAGTTTTGGAAGCAGGAAATCAGAGAGTCGCGACCGCGATAGAGGAGGTTCTGGGGTAATGTATTGTCGGCGCGCAGTAAGCGCTCATCTGGAGTCATGTCTCCCAGAGTCGTGCGGAGTCGTCCTGCTGTGATGACGACGCAAACAAGACGAGCGAACAAGACGGGAAATAACACGACGCGCGTAGGATGAAGGGAGAAAAGAAGATGTACTTACTTTGCAGACAATGTGCGCGACTCAGACTGCCTGGAAAGCGCAGGAAATAGGCGTTGTGGTGACGAGTGCGACAAGAGTAAAGTGTGGTGTTGTTGGGAGGGGGAAGCACGGGAGGTGGGAGGTTGGGCGTTTGCGAAAAGGCAAGACCAGACCGAAACTCAAGCGCGGAGGGGAAGGGGGTGGGTGTCTTGCGTTTCACAACAACAAATAGAACAAACACGAGAATTGCAGAAAAAGTCCGGCCAATCGATCTTCGGACTTTTGTGCGTCGCGGCCGGCCTGGCTGATCTTTTTAAGTTGTCGGGCCAATTCTTCTCCATGGGTTGTTCTTGCTGGGGCATAATATATTGGACCGCTCTTGTCTTGCGTTTTCTACATAGCCGCCCGACCCTTTCCCATCCCCAACATCACCTGCACCAACAACAACCTTTGAAAGCCTGTCGTTCCCCTTTGCTCCAAACTTATATATTATTTGTCGCACTTGTGGCGACAGTGAGGCTCTAGATTGACTCCCAAGCCTTTTCGTGAATGCGTAATATAGCAAGCATCATGTAACTCTGAATCCCGATAACTTTTTGGTCCCTTTGCATATCCCCAAACGCCGCGAATCAGCTCCGAGAACGTATCATAGATCCCCACTCCATTTACTATTGGGAACTTTCTGATGCGCTGGAGAATTCGGATCGAATCAATCGCAAGCCCTTTCATGCCTTGGATTTGGCCATTCGCTTGCTCATGCTACAACAAAGTCAGCTCTAGTTTAGGTTCTTGGGATGGTAGGAATCTTACAAGTCGAAGAAAGAGAATTGGCTGGCCGAGACGCCATATTCATAGACGAAGCGGCTAGCAAGATAGCTGCCAAAAATTGCGCGGAGATAATTGTCAGGGACCTAGAACAATTAGCACAGTCTATCTATCTAACTTGGACACTTCTGATACGTACCCTCTCCATGATCTTGTCAAGACCAATCTCCTGAAGCAGAAGGTTGGGCAGTGCCTCGCTCAAGACTGACTTCCTGAATTCGGCGTTGTCCCACAAGTCTGTGTTTTGCAACTCTTCGTCAAGCTTGGTGATAGCCACACTGAGCGTATCACTGAGGATGCTCCTGCGCTCACCGGTCGCTTGGTGTTCCCTCCATATGGCCTCGAACTCAAGCCTTGCATTGTTCTGGATGGTTGCCTGCACCTCCTTGACGTAGTTATTATAGAATTCTGGGGCAGTGCCGTCTTCGCGAATGCACATGTGCGTCTTGAAAGATTCGTCATCGAAGGACAAGGAGGCAAGAACTTCAAGAGAAGAGGAAGTTACACCTCCCTTATTGGCGGAGGCATCCTTGTAGAGAATGCAGCCAGCCTTCTCGAGTCGCAGCTTAGCATCTTGGGTGATGAACAAGTTAGCACCCTCAACAATGTATGGGATAACTGATTTGCCGTCCACGATGAGCTTGTTGGCAGTGGCAAGATCAATAGACTCAGGCCGTCCACCGCAAGGTACGAAGGTGTCGTACTGCTCTGCATTGCGTAGATGGAACGTGTTACGGAAAGCAGTGCCATTATAGACGACCTCGCCACTTGGGAGCTTGACATTGGTCTCGTCAACGAGCACCCGGTAGCCCTCTGGTGAAAGTTTAGAGACGTCGAACTTGACAATCATGGACCGAGACTTGGCAAGGCGGAGAAGTTCCTCGTGGTTGATTCCTTGAGGGTCGACCAGTACCCCGGATCCATCCACAATTGCAACGTATTTCTCGTTGCTTAGCAAGATCTCATTCGATCCGAGATCACCGTCAGGTCCTCCAGTCTGAAGCTTCCTGATTTTACTAGGATCAAGGTTCAACTTGCGGTAGATACCGAGCACGTATTGTCGTACGGACAATGTTGTCATGCCGTAGGCATCGTGTGGAATACCTCCCAATTTAGGGCTCTTGCCAGTGAAGAATGATTTCCACCATGGTGCACCACGAATGCGGGCATGTTCAGTAGCCCAGTTCACGAGCTCGGCGGTATTCTCGTCAGGTCCCATGAAGAGAATCTCTTCTTTGCCGTACAGATCGACGATAGGATCTTTGATTCCGGGACTGTTAGGCGGAAGCAGAAGATCAAGGATACTATCAATGTATTTCTCGAACGCTACGTGTGCCTTGTCCTGGTGGTGGAAGTCGAGTAACACGACACCCTTTGAACCGCCTTCGGGGATATCTTTATTCTTCCGTTGCTGCGTATTTGCCAGGTTGTAGTTCTCATCAAATAGAGAGCGGGCGTTGATGGCGTATGCCTCTTGGCTCCTGGACTTCACAATACGGATACCGCCTCGAGCAATGTCACGGAAGCGGAGATGGAAACCACGGAATTCCGAGCTGATGACAAGGAACATACCATACAAAGGCTGAGGGTATTCCGAGGCAGGCAAGAAGCTAGGGTTCATGCGGAAGCTGAGGGCAACCTTGGTGGGAGTGTAGAAATTTGTCTTCAACACGGAATTGTTGAAAATGCGGAATGAGTTCATGACCATTTGGTGGTGGTCGTTGACTGCTGTCTTGGTAATTATGTCAGTCATCTCATCGTCGCTGAGTACTCGGTCAACCTGGAGACGGAGGAAGCTAAGAGTCGGGAGGAAGTCATCCTGCTCCCCTCGTGTTTGAACGTAGTGGGTGTTTGCGAACGAGAGATAGAGGCTATGGACCAGGTCAGGATATTGGTTGATGATTTCCAGAATGTAGTCCGCAGTGAAGGTTTCAGTACGCAGCCTACGTTTCAATTTGGACAAAAGTTCCGCATGGGCGCTGTTTTCTGGGTTAAGAATGGATGCCAAAGCAGTGTATTCGTTTCCAAGACGATTGAGGAAATGAGAGACAAATACCCAAACACAGTGAGCGTAGATGGTCTCCTGAAGACTGAGTTTGGCAGTCATGAAGTGAGCCTGGAACTTGTTCTGGGGGATGCAGTACAAGAGAGACACCTCCTTGATGATTTGATGAATAGAGGCCTCAATCGGAGGGTGCTTGGTAGAGGCGGAGCCTGGCAGTTGACGAAGGTACAACGACATGGTCGTGTAGCCATTGGAGAACTGCTCAACGTACTTTCGTGAGGTTGTCAGTCCATAGTAATGGTACAAATGACTGAGGGCACTGAACAATCCCATAGCAGAGCCTTGCTTGTAGGCAATGACAAGGCGCTTGTCTCGGGATCCCTCAATGTCATAATACTCAATCACTGGGCCAGTCCGTCCAGCGGCTGTTCGCAGCGCTTGTTGGTAGACATCCTTAGTGTTCTTGGTAGTTTTCTGCAGGAAGCGCTTGTCGCCAATCTTCTCAATGTCGATTTCCGATTCGTCTGGGTTTGGGTTGACGAAGTCGCATTGGTAGACGAAGTAGCAGCGCAGCTGCTGCTGTTCCTGGCTACCAGGCAAAGGGCTGGAAGCACGGAAACTTTCCACACGGTAGCCATGGCTTCCCTTTGAGCCATTTAGATATTTCTCATCGATTCGCTGTTCATAGCGCGGGCCATCCACGTTAGAGATACCGGGCTTACTAGTATCGATATATACCGCGTGGTCTACAGCCTCCTTGTCTAATCTAATCTCAAGTCGCTTGTCGTCGCGAGCATAGGCAGCAACCTTGGCTGCATATAGGGAGTGAATATGACTTATGATTCTATGTCCAGTATTAGTGGAATGCTAGGGAAAAATGATTTTGTGACACTTACGCTTCGACAGACTCGGTCGCGAAGTACATGTCGTCAATGCCAAGCTCGTTGTAGAACCATGTTGTTTCGGATTCCACGAAATCAGGAGGGATGAAGCCTTTCTCTTCGACTCCGTCCATAACGGACTCCATCTGCTTCTCTTTCCCTTCAAATTTCTGAGCGACATAACCGGATCCACCGGAGCCCTCCTGAGGAAGCACTCGCGGAGTAGAATGACCTGAGCCAGGAACACTCAAGTGTGTAGGCAGAGGAGAGGGTCTCCTGTCTGGAGTGCGAATGACTTGGTCGAGGAGCTTGTTCTGTGGAGGTAGACCTCCATTGACAGGTGTGGAAGCCATGCTGGGTAGGTTGTGAGTAGAGCACTACGCGAATTGATGTAAGGTGGGGTCGCAATAGCAATTGTTCAAGCGCTTGAAGTTTTGCGACTCTTTTAAATGATAGTTGGCTATCTGGTATGCCAAAAATTGCCCAATTGACCTCGCGGATCCTTATCTGGATATATGGTGGTATTGAGCACGTGGGTGTTGTTTGGTGGTTGAGGAGGGGTGTGACGAGGACGGTTCCGAGGCGCGGAATGGGTCAAAGAGCGAAAGTGTCTGGTAGCAGTGTTAGCGGGAGCGGGAGGACAAACGAGAGTGTCAATTGGGAAGAAGCGACGGTGTGCAAGCCAGTTGTACACGAGGAATTGTGTCCTTGTCAGGCAATCCTAAAGTTAGGCATGACGCAGGTAGCTCACCTTTTGCAGGGGTGTTCCGGGAGACAGCAGCTGCAATCAAGCTCTGAGGCTCTGGTGCAGGATAAGGACACGGGTTGCAATTGGATCAAGAGGCCACCGCCAGTCTGTCGGAGCTCAAAAGGCCACGGTCAGCGGAATGGTGTGCTGTTTTTGGGGGTGGTTCAACGCCGCTTCAAGGATTGCGGTGCGGAAGTGAGAAGCAGGAACCAGATGAAACGTGACACGAAGATAAGAGTGCGAGATTAGAGATAAGGCAAGTGAGAGAATAGAGAGGCCGACGGCATCGAGGGGAGCTTGGGGGGGTGTAAGAGTGGAAGTCGAAGTTGTGGTGGTGGAGCAGAGGGCGGCGGGAGACGTCATTTTTATACTGTGGGAGGTTTGTTTGAAGGGCCAAAAAAAGTTGGGTCAGGACTCTCAGGTACGCTTTCTTCGGTTTGGAGCGGGCCACTGGCCACTACTGGCCACTGCCACTACCGCGCGTGAGAGTCCAGAGTAGTAGTAGTAGCAGCAGCAGCAGCAGGCGCCATTGCGTACCCCAGACGAAGATGACCCAGCGGTGGCCATGGCAGCCATGGACGGCTCCATCGTCAGGCTAGCGTAATGCACTGGATCGTGAGAGGCATTGGCTTCTGAGGGGGGTTTAGCGCTAACGTAATAAACGTAATAGTTGCTGAGCAGCCTCCGATGGGTGACCTGCAAAAAACTCGTGAACCATTTCGCGATGCTGGGCTTGCACGCTTGGTGCCCGCACAATGCCACCCCATCCACTAACGACCGACCACTACCCAGGCACCCAGGCCTATACCCAGCGTCCCAGCCCATGGCAAGACTTTTCTTTACGCCTCTTCCCTCCTCTAGTCGTCTCGGCCTCGGAGACGATGCCCGGCTTTGCCCCTTGCGTGTCGAATCGGGGAGAGGATGGGCATGCAACTTGAATGTGCTTGCTCCTCAAAGACGCAATATGGCGCTACAGTGAATCTATCTGCGGTGCTTTGGCGGGTGCAACTCTGCCCTCTGCTGGCCATCTGGGTTCTCCTCCTCTGCCCTCTGACCCTCTCTGCCGGCACTCTATCGTCTCCGTGAGGGATATGTCTCTGACCTTTTCTGGTTGTTCCTGCTAGGCACTTGGGGTGTGGCCAAACCCCCGGATCGACTGCGATTCGCTGGCGGGGGGCTTGCAAACACTAAAGCCGGCCGGCTTGTTAACAACCCTCAAAACCGCGCACCTGCACCTCCGCACTTCACCTCACGATCCTTGGCAACGGCAGATTGCCCGCAACCGCCTGCATTATTTTGTTGTCATTGTCGTTTCCCTTTCCCTGCAATTGTCAATCATGTCCATGCCCATGCCCATGCTAATGCTCACAGGTTCATGCTCAGCCTGCACCGCCAGCGCCAACTGCACCGACACTATCACCAAGCACCGCCCAACGCCGCTTTACTCCATCCAAATCCTACGTGGCCTGTTAGCACTGGACCCGGCCCACACGTGTTCTGATACCCGTCCCCAATAGCCTCATTCGCCCTTCACGATGGCCTCTTTTCGTTGCCATCCGCCGTCATCGACTTTCGATCATTATTCACAATCACGCGCAGCTCCCTTCGGAACCTGGCCACCGGTCCGGTCAGGTCACGTTCCTCCACCGCCTCCCGGGCGCTTCGGAGCCCACTTGATTCACACCAGTCAGCCGCATCCCCTCCCTCTCCATTTCTCACCGCTCAGCCTTCGTGCGTTCCAGCTATTGTCACGGTCCTCGTCACGTTGCCTTTCCCCTGGCGCGAGCGTCACGATGCTCGCCCGTTTGGGTTATTCACGATGCTTGCCACCCTTACTCTGCACCGCCTAATCTCAGGCCTAGACGCGCCCATCGTGACTCAATCCTGTCTGATTTTCAATCTGCCAATGTCCCAATGTCACATCCCAATTTTACTTGGATCGTCTATTTTCGTCGGTCTTCTACTCGCCATTGTCATAGTCGCTGCCATTGACCGTTACAAGCACCTTGTGTCCCTCTCCATCAACCCAATTCTTCTTCTTACCTGCTTTGCCCACCGCCCTCAGTGCCCGCTGTAACCCTTCATCCAGTTCGTCTATTGGCCTCACAAACGCAAAATCAATTCCCAGCACCTCATGGGTTTTCTTCGTGGTCCATTGTACTCTAACTCGCACTCTCTCTGCTCTGACTACCCCGGCTGGATATACTGCACCCAGCACAGAAGCAACACGTCCCAGATACATACACCACCATGGCTTCCCCTGGGGTAGCAACTGAACCATTCGGGTGTAGAAATCCTGTTCGGTTGGACTGATAGATCCATATCCTCCGTACCGTTCACATAGCAAGATGGCTAGCAGAGCGCGCTGTTCGTGACTGATTCCGTGTGCCGATGCAAAAAATCCTGTAGTCGTGCTTCTTAGGGCTGCTCCTGCGCAAAGATCCTTTGGAAATGCTGCATGGGCATACATTGCCTGGACGAATGCTCGGAGTAATGTACTGCCAAATACCTCTGCGTTTTGCTGTGATGGCGCAGGCTCTACAGCTGCTGTCAAGATGCCAAGTATTTCTTGTACAGATTCTCTCATATGCGGGCGTGTAGCCGTTACAAGAGGATTTTCTTTCCGTATTGCAGGGCTCAACTCCGTGAAGTGCATCCCTTCTCTTACACCTCCCTGGCAGAAGTAGACATCCGTGATGTTTGGTAGTGCCTGCGATAGACAGTCTACCAGGAAGGCTACTGCAGGAACCTGACTTGCCCGCCTCTGTGAAACTCGAAATATTTCGGGCGTCTCCTCTTTGACGACAGCAGCCTTTACGGCCTGGGAGTCGTGGAAAGCATCCGTTGTGACTCTGAACCCGTTGATAATAGGGATGGGATACGGCTTGATCTGGTGCTCGCTCATTAAGACGAAACCCCAGCCCCTGAATCCTCCTCCTGACAAGTAAAGCGGAAGTCCTTCTGGGCGATTAAGCAATTCCTGTGGAATATCGATTTTCTTCACTGCACCCCTCAAGGCTTCAACGACCTCCTTCTCGAACCCTTTGAACTTCTCGCCGCTAACTCCACCAGCACCTTGAAGCCTTTTCACTAGAGCTGCAGCCCCAAAGGGCATACTCACACTACCAGCTTCACTCATTCTGATTTCTCCGTCCTCCCTGGCTATCAGCCAAGTGATTTGCGTACTTCCGCCTCCTAAATCCATGACAAGCCCTTGAACATTTGCATATGAACTCGCAACGCCGAAGGCTCCAATCCTCCCCTCCATCTCTTTAGGTAGCAGTTCAACAGTCCATCCTGTGGATTCATGGATCCTTGCTCGATACTCCTCAGAATTCACGGCTTTGCGAGTAGCTTCTGTAGCAACAATCCGGATCTGCTCCTCTGGGACATGGAAGTCGTGGCATGTCGACTTGAAGCGAAGGAGTACCTTGATGACTTGAGCGATTACTGTTTCGGGAATGGGAACTGGATCTTGAGATTGGGGTGAGAATTGAGCATCATAAAGGGATATGCCTGCTCTGTCGAGGTACACTGTGGGAAGTATGCGCTGGGTTGAAGGGTGGAGGTCGGTTATTGAGAAGCGTATGCCATTGCTACAGATGTTAGTCGAAAGTCATTTCCCATTCCTGTTGGAGTGTCCATGTATCGACCTCTATTATTGCTGATAGAAATTCAACATATCGGCTTGACGTACATCTATACACGAAGAAAGTTGAACGAATGAAAAAGACGAAAAGGGGATTTTGAAGATTCAAACAAAAAGAACCTCACAAAAGAGTTGCACGCTCACTTACCTTCCCATATCAACCAGCCCATGCAACCACTTGGCCCTCTCCCTGACATTCACATTTCCATCGACACCAGCCATGGCTCTGAAAGGCCAAGCAAGAATGCAGCAAGCGCGTGCAGCACCAGACACCCGACGTCCCCAATACCCTGCAAACCTTCCCGCACGAGCCGGAATGGCGCGATCCAGAAAGTTCCAAGGTGAGCGCGCAGCCCGAGCCCACAGTTCACTGAACCCCAGCCAAAAGGCGCAAGGAAGGCAAATCGCAAGTTCGTTGTCCTCGTCCTGCTCCACAAAACCACTAAAAATACCCTGGTCGCCCCGAACCCTGCTAAGTAGGAATCCTCTAGGGACTACACAGCAAGGGCCCTTGTCGATGGCGTGTAAGGCGCGAGTTTCTCTTACCCCCTCATTACATAAAAGCGCCGGATCTGGGGGAGGCAATAATCGTGATTGTGATTGAAAACCTTGAAAAGTTGAGGCATTTACTGCAGTGGAACGAGGACTTTTGGAAGAGAAAATCTAATTGGGGAGGTGTGGGACGCTGGGCCTTAGAAATGACGTTGGCCCGATGCAGCTAGCTGGGTTGAGCCGCGCTAGAGCCACCTGGGCCCCCTCACCATTTCGCCCTTGGATCGCGGGCCAATGAGGAAATTGACTGGGTTGCATTTTTTATGAATCAGTTTTTCCGATTATAAGGTTTTGACTCCTTTGTAGGATTCTTGCGTGAGGAGAGTCGGGATTGAGGCGGACACGCGCGATTGTTTCTGGGTCCAAGAGAGTTCACACATAGGATGGTATAGTTATGCGAGAGAGCTCTCCGCGCGTTGATAAAACCTTACGTGAGAAAAGAACGACCCATAAGACTACTAGGGGAGCCGTTGAACATAGAGACGCTGTTCTGGTGGCTATATGCTCTATTTGTTGTCTTGGTAGATCAACATGCAGATTATGCAGGCACTCGGAAGCGACTCGGAAGGTCTGATCATATCATATCATATCATACTCCTATTATATTCACACATCATCTCAGGCCAGTTTGCAACATTGTTCACGAGTCAATGTGATCGACTTATAACTGCGTCAAATGACGTGAGGAGTACATTCCTTCCATTTCATGTCTAAACTGTTACGTGAAATAATCATGTGTGGCATGATATGGCCTTACACGCCGGTCCTAAGACCCCAATAAGCCAGTTTGGGGTAGTCCATGCCTCTAAAACACCAAACAATGCAATGTGAAAAAAGCATCAGATACCAACGCCTGCTGCTTTCCCCTCGGTTTGTGCCTTCGAAAACTGTTGCAGTAAGTGTAGCACTCCGCCTTGAGTATTACCTGCCGCCGCCTCCTCTTCCTCGTCATCACCCTGCGCTAATCGACTCGTCCTCCACGAATCTCCGATAGTACTCTCTTCGTCTATACGAGAGTTTTGCCTGGAAAGAATTGGCTCGTTGCCATGTCGGTCGGATACTGGATACAGCGTAGACCGATATCTTGAATGTGGGGCTTGTCGTGGAGAACCACGTAATGTGGAAGCGGAAGGTTGGTGATGTGGATCAAGAAGAATGGAGTTGATGGGCTCGTCACGTACGTTCGCCGGTCCGTGCCTGGGTGTTCGGTGGTGTACTGATTGCCGACCCGCACGACCATGACTATTTCCTCGCACCCCAACCTCAGGAGGTTGAGCGGTCTGAGACATTGCACCAAAGTTATTGGGGAACTGAGGTGGGGGATGGAAGTTTCCTCTGCCCTGCAATCGCCCATTATAACCGCGCCCTCCAGGGCTCGTATATGCATCGAGAAAACCATAGTAAGAAGCAAGCATCTTGTTGTCTTTAGCCATGAAATAATCTTCCCGAAGGTCTGGGTCTTCACGGCGGGGKCCTCTGTTGGAAGGGACGTTGTTGTCACCCTTCTTGAATGGGAACATGGAATATGAGCACACGACGCCTAAACCATCTACGACGATAGAAAATTCTCGGAAAAAATCGACGATACGCTCGCTACACTGGGGCAAGCGGAATATTAGTAGAAATGGAGTGATAATCATACTGAGAATCTCCTCGGCAAAGATCAAGATCTTTGGCTGGTATAACTGCGCAAACTCGGCCCTGACTTCATCAGTGTGTAATCGATCTTGCCAAGCAGCCGGCTCGTAGCGTGTATGATAGATGACATGGCTCAAGTAGTAGGCTGGATCTGCAACTTGGTCCTCCTGCGGGCTGCCGTTACGAGCCACTCGGTAGACTGCTGTAAGCAAGCCTATGTAGAATATGGCAGTTTTTCCGGGCGTTATTTCAAAGGCGAGGAAAAGCTCGGAATCAAGCAAAGTGAATCCAACAAGGACGAATGCAAAGGCACCAGCTATAAACGCCACAAAAGCAGATATTTGTTCGGTCTTGTCCTTCGGGAATTGGGCCAAGTACAGATTTGCGTATGGGTACGCCATGTTGCGTCGGCGAGCAAAGAGATGTGGAAGTTCGTTGAACTCTCGGAACTTCCACTGAGCAAAAGTGGTGAAGTCTCGAATGTTGAGTTGAGAAGGGTCTTTGTGGTATTCCTAATCCTGGAGATTAGAAGAGTCTTAAGAATCCCGATTACATGTGAGGGCTTACAGTAAAGTATTTGAACATGTACGAAGCCAGGACGAAGGTGACTGTGAATGGTGCGTACGCAATGCTTATTACACCAGTCCAGAATAGACGTGACTGAAGCCTCTTCACCAGCTCACGCCGATTTCTCTCCTTCAGGAAGTCTGGATTGAATGTTTGGTTTGGGCCACTGAATACGTAATCCATGATAGCAAGCTGTACATGCCATTTGGTGGTCTCAGAGAATATGTATCGATTTCCGAGAAACGGGATGGGGATGGTAACGTCTAGAATTTCTTTGTTGAATAAAGCGATTAAATAGTTGTCCTGGCGCATGAGTCGACTAGCGATATCGATTGCATCGAGGCGTTGCCGGCTCTTATGGTCGAGTAGCTTCCTGGTTTCAGGGGACAGGTTTGATGCTGTGGTGAGGTTCAGATCGCGCAATGCCATGATTCGTACTACGACCTGTTGCCACTGTACTGTTTGAATATCCCTGTCAGGAATGTCTAGAAGATAATGGTAGAAATCATGCATTGCTCGTAGTTTGGGGAGTTCCAGGATCAACTGGACAAAAGACCATAACCAGTAAATAACGAACATGTACAGAGCGAATATCCAAAACCCGTGCATCCTGTGACTTGTTAGGAAGGATCTACAAGAGTGATTGAATACACACTTCTTTGTGCACTTCGATACAAGTACGTCTCCCAACTTCTGGCTGTGAGATATCTTAGAGTAGTCGATGCAAAAACCGAGAAAGGTGATGAAAGCCACCACGAAGGCGGTTTGTCTGTAGTTTGTTAGATCTTTAACCCTAGTTCGACTCCTTGGACACTGACAAGAGTGTTAATGCCCTCCGTAAAAGTATAGAATATATGCCACAGCCATTAAAGTACGCGTAGACTTCAACAAGGAAGTTATCGAGATCTGATACATTGACCCAACGCCAGAGAGCCTTTTCTTTCGGATCGGCTGTGAACTGTCTACCCCGACCAGGAACAGACCACCGTGGAGCCGGCCTGTTCCCCAGATCATCATCATGCAAACGTTGTTTCCTTCTTGTAGTCTCCCACTGTGCACGTGTCTGTCGTGTTGAAGGGCCTGGAACTGGAGGCGGAAGAATGTGCGGGCTATCGCCTTGCTGATCCGGCCTTGGAGGCAGGTCATGCACGCCTTCTAGAAGCAGTGATTCTGGAACGTCATCATCATCGTACACTGGTGCTCCCCGAGCGGTTGTCGGTTGTCGCCAAGAGGAAGGTCGATTCGAAGCCGGTGGGTTTGACTGAGCATTGTCTTTTCGATCGTTCGTCTGCGGGAGGAATGCGGTACTTTCGGTGGTTATTTGGCTAGAAGCTGCATCCGCGAGTAGATTCTCGAGATCTTGTGCCTCAAAACGGGCTTCGAGGTTCTCTTCATCTATGTCAATCTCTCGATGCTCATCGGCTGAAGAGGAGCGACGGTGTGGTGGATTTGGGCCTCCAGTCTCAAAGGGTTCATCCGAGGCTGAAGGAAGCAGCCTGGACAAGAGATTTGACGCCATCATTGTGCTAATATCAACGAATATGAACAATAAGGGAGCTCAGGCAGCGGCGGGGCTACGTCAGATTAGTTGTAGGAGGTTGGATCTTGAAAGAGGATCGATGAAAGATCCCCAGTAGATTGATACAAACGCCATCGGCTGCCAGACCCTAAGACATGAGTATGTTTGCGTGACAGGCTTCGTAGGCAGTCGATGCGCACTGTCAGGTGGCTCTGGCGTCACACGCATTCACGTAGCTAAGCTTTCGGAGGATCGGGTGATCGTATTGCCGAGACTAACCATATTCATAAGTCACGATACGCCTTATCAACACGTGGGAAGATCAATGAGCCACAAAACATGACAACCAGCTATTTCCAGGAAAGGTCCACGCCTGCTTCGCAGGATGCCCTTTCGCCTGCATCACCTGCCGTGGGGACTCCTTCTCGAGGAACAAGTGCTTTGTCGAACAGGATAACAAGCGTTCTCTCGGCTTCGTACGCTGATTTGGAAATCCGCGATGTTCTGGAAACCTTGGATTCCCGCAGGGTAAGGAATAACGCAGAAACGAGACGGCAGATTCGGTTGGACATTCAAAAAGAGGTGATTCATTGCAATGGTGAGATTGTAAAAGATTTTGGCGAGGTGGCTGAGGTAAAGAACGACGACGTTCACATTGAATTGCTTTACTGAATAAATCCAGCAATTGAAACGGATTGGTTCAGCAATATCGAGTTTAAATCAAAGGTGTGCAGATATGAGGACCTCCATTGCCGCCGCCAATCGAGAGACTGGACCTGTTCTGGAGGAGGCCACTACGTTGATGAACGAGAAGAAACATATTGGGACGAAGCAACAGATCCTTAACGCCTTCAATTCACACTTTATTATCACTGACGAGGAGTCTACAATCCTAAGTTCAACCGCAGAATCTGTTGACGAGGAATTCTTCCATACTTTGACTCGAGTCAAGCGAATTCATCATGATTGTCAGGTCCTTTTGGGAACGGAAGACCAAAGACTGGGCTTGGAGGTTCTTGAACAAAGTTCTAAACAACTCAATGCGGCATTTCAAAAATTATATCGCTGGGTCCAGCGGGAATTCAAGACTCTAGACCTCGAAAACCCTCAGATCAATGCATCTGTGAGAAGGTCGTTAAGAGTGCTGGCAGAACGACCTACCTTATTCCAAAGCTGCCTCGACTTCTTCGCGGAGGCACGCGAAAACATTCTCTCGGATTCTTTCTACGCTGCACTTACAGGCTCTACATCGGATAATACGGCCATTGCTACAAAGCCAATCGAGTTTCATGCTCACGATCCATTGCGTTACGTTGGTGATATGCTAGCATGGGCACATTCAGCTACAGTGTCAGAACGAGAGGCACTTGAGGTCCTGTTCATATCGGAGGGAGACGAGATCAAACGGTCCATACAAGCTGGACTGGAAAGCGAACCTTGGCTGCGTTCGGACGGGGATGAAGAACTCTTTGACGGAAAGAAAGCCCTTAATCAGCTTGTCAGCCGCGATCTTACTGGGGTTGCTCGATTGCTACGCCAGCGCACGGAACAGGTCATTCAAAGTCATGATGATGCGACCCTCGCCTACAAGATTGCCAACTTGATTGGATTCTACAAGAGCACATTCTCCAAGCTTCTCGGTCCAGACTCCGAAGTTCTTGAAGTCTTCTCTATGTTAGAAGGCTCGGCTATGCGGCAATTCCGTGGCAACATGAGGGATCATGTTGCTGCTGTCCAGGGCGAGGTGACGGTAGCACCGACAGACTTATCCCCCCCCGAATTCTTGCAAGACGCGCTGCAGATGCTGAGAGCGCTTGCCAAGAGCTACGACACCTCAATTGCAACGGTGAACGAAGGCCAGGACGGCTTCCAGTCTGTCCTTTCGGAGACATTAGACCCTTTTCTCAGTGGGTGCGAAAACCTGTACAAGGGTATGGGTCAGCCCGACAGGGACGTTTTTGCCATCAATTGTCTCCTGGCCGCGAAAGGCGTATTATCTGGTTACGCTTTCGTCGCCGATCGAGCGAACGATATAGACGACACCATCGGAGAGCATGCTGCCCGGCTGGTCGAGTATCAACATCAGTACTTGACCCATACTTCCGGGTTAGAGCCTCTTTTGGAAGCCTTGTCTGAAATCACAGACAGTGCAGATAGTCTTAAGACTATTCCTACATTGAGAGCATTTGAACCCGAGTCGTTAATTTCAGCCAGCCAGGAACTTGATGAGTTTCTTCCTTCTGCACTCATCGATGCGGCTGAAAACATTAAACGGCTGCAAAATCGAAAGATGATACAAGAGATCACTGAAGAGGCAGCAGGTCGTTTCTGTGAAGATTTTGAATTTGTAGAAAGTAAGATTCTGGCAGCAGATGACTTGCTCGCCAGCAGTGAGTCTGAGCAGGAAGAGGATTCTACGCCCAGGCTAAGAGATATGTTCCCGCGCACAAGCGGAGAGATTCGCGTGCTGCTAAGCTAGGAATAGACCAGAGTCTTAACTCGGATGAGCAAGAAATCCGATATTGCACCCTCCACACTCTATCCTACTTCTGAAGCTTCTAAAATCGGCTGTATGCACGCGATGGTACTTCATCAATTCGTGATTCGTCTCAAGCCTGCGCTCTCTTCCTCTCCCACTCCTCCGGGGTATGACACTTGGGTGTCCATGCATGTATTGCTGCAATCTCTTCCTTGAGTGTATTATTCACCAGTCGATGCCTAGCCAGTGTGGTTTTCTTCGCAAATTCTGGCGAAACAATGATGGCTTCAAACATCTGCCCGCACCCGCCTAAACTCATCAGCGTAATCTCATGACATCATAAGCATAATCAATCAATCGTGCAGTCATAGACAAAAGGCTACAAATTCTACCTCCATAAACAGTGACTTGCTTACCACTCATATCCTCAATCTCAACATACGTTGCGCCTAACTGGTTGATGAGCTTTTGCCTGAGCCCCTCCGCCGTGACACCAGTGGTCGCCTGCATCTGCTCGGCCTCGGAATCGGTCCTCGCACTCATATTCGAAGGATCCACAGCAAGCTTGTCGAGGGATTTGTAGAGTCGGTGTCGTGGATCCATCACAAATTGCAGGATTGCTTTTGAGTAAAATCTTATCCTCGGATCAGATAAGATTATATTCCGAGATCGGGTGAGGCAAAAGGAAGGATGACGTGACGTGTTTGGGAATTATCAGATGCAGTCCGTGCGCAGTTTGCTTTGTGGTGGCTGCTCGCGTGGAGCTGCAGGGCCGGGGAGTGAAATCTGGAGGGGGATTGAACATCCTATTTAATACTCACCTAGCACTAGGGTCTCGCTTTTATGTTCACTTCCCCTCTTCAACGACTCTTCGCTATGAGTACTACTGCGGCTTCGGCACCCTTTTCAAGGGCTGTCGTTAGCGCCATGCAAAGGCTGTGAGTTTATCTACTTCCAACTGGACCTCACGTCGTCTATGCTTCCTGATTGCGGTAGAGCAACGGCACCTGGGTCAATTGCGTTGCTTACTTCATATGTAGCTATCCAAAAGCCTTAGCAGACAATTCTTGGGATAACACAGGCCTACTTCTCGAGGCTCCATTCATTCCTTCCCGACGACAGTCGAACCGAGTCCTACTCACCATCGACCTTACCCGCGCTGTTGCCGACGAAGCCATTGCACTCCAATCCTCGATCATAATATCCTACCATCCAATAATATTCCGAGGCTTGAAATCTATCACGCTCGCAAACTCACAACAGCAGACTCTACTTCGGTTAGCAAGCCATGGGATAAGTGTATACAGCCCCCACACAGCTGTCGATGCTGCTCCTGGTGGACTTGGGGATTGGCTAGCCGATATCATCACGGCAACGAAGACAAGTCTCCAAGATACAGATTCTGATGCAGATGCAAGTCCACAGCACGTGAGGCAATCCATCGAGGACGATCCGTTTGTAGACAAGAAGCACCCAGTATACACCATCAAGCACCACCCAAATCAAGCAACTCTACGTTTTTCCAAAGTCCCACCGCCCGAGTCATTGGCCGTACCACATACACGACGGCCTATAGTTCCTCAGTCTCCGGAATTAGAAACGCATCCTGGAGCAGGAATGGGTAGGATTGTGAACTTCGACCAACCACAGCCCCTCCCCACGCTTCTAGACAGAATAGGGAAAGGTCTCAACAACCCTCAAGGTTTCCCACTTGCTATTCCACAGAATCGTACAATTTCTGAACTCCAAATTTCGAGTGTTGGCATCTGTGCGGGATCGGGTGGGTCTTTGCTTGGTAACCTGGACGTCGACCTTTTATTCACAGGCGAAATGAGCCATCATGAGGCTCTTGCCGCTATAGAAAAGGGTCAGGTTGTAATAAGCTTATTCCATAGTAATTCTGAGAGGGGCTTCTTAAGCGAAGTTCTTGCAGGGCAGTTAGAAGATACCATCGATGAAGAGTGGAAGAAGGTTAGGGAAGATGAAAAGGACGACAAGGACCTCGAAGAGGCTTTGAATGAGGAAGATTTCGAAGTTGTTGTTAGTGAAGTGGATCGAGACCCTTACGGAATTGTGATCTTGAAAGGGGGCCAAGAGTGAAAATACAAGTCAAAAGCGATCACAGTTTATTGTGTCATCAAGAATTCACAGCGGGGTGACTACTCCTGACATAATGGCTAAACCTTAGCTATCTACGGGAGTAGAAAATGAAAGAACCTGTGTCAATATAGTAAGGGGCCATGTATCATCTACAGAGAGCGCTACACGCTTTCGTAAAGGTTTAGCCGCAGGGCGATGCAGGAAGTTGTGTCTGCGATGGTCAAAGTTCTTGGGGACCAGCTTCACCAAAGGAATGGCAAAATCAATACACCCTTAGTAGTAGGTGAAGTGAGAGCCACGTGCCGATCAAGGGTGAGCTTAAGGGTCCAGCTCTCTGTACAAGGGTACGTCATTGCTATAGTGCAAAAAAGAATATAAAAAGACCAAAAAAGAACAAATCTCCCCCAGGTGGGCTCGAACCACCAACCTCCTGATCGCTCTCTTGAAACAAGATAACAGTCAGACGCGCTAGCCAATTGCGCCATGGAGGATTTTTCAGTCGTTCGGTTGAAACACTGAATTGAAGAATTTTCAAACTTCGACAGTATATATAGTGCTCGACAGAGACTATACGTAAAATAAAAGAATATACGGAGAAACAACTTTGTCAGGCTTATGCGGCGGGCTAAAATTTTGCATTTGTGGGCGTTGTGGGGCAGAATGTGTACGGAGTACGTTTTTGCCGGTTACGATAAGCCGGCTTGGGGCCACCTACATACTCATAGATTGGAGAACGCGGAAATCGAAAGTAATTTTTTTTTTAAAAAAAAAATCCTCCTCCTATGATTGATCGCACATCTTGATCTGAAATACCAGGCCATTCTACCCTGATAATCGATCAACGACGACGAAGTCATGCAGAGTATCCAAATTTAACATAGTCGCTCCTAGCATCATTAAACTTGAATGTTCCTATCATTGGCACATATACAATCCGCTTAAAAGCTTCAGAGACTCTGCTGATGACACAAGAAAATGAAATTGACAGTGGCAGTGGCAGTGGCAGCGTTCAAATATTTCCTATTTATTCATCTATAGAGTTTGCTCCAGTCCTTGGTGTTCCTATAATGCCCACATGATTGACAATTTCTTGCCCCAGTCCCATATGATTTCCTGCCTTGTCTTCGAGTAAAAGCACCAGAAATTGAAATTTTCAGCACCACAAGTAATTGAAATCCTATGTGTAATGGTTGACAGGCACCTGAAGTTCAGAATGCGGGCCTAGGTCCGCTTCGGGCTAGCCCCTCGGTAAAGAACATTTGCCAAGATTTTCGCGCACTTTCAATCCGTCGGCCTCTGAAGAACTTCAACAACAACGACTCTACCGGAGCGCAACAACCACCACCCCAGGAACACACACGAGAACTTCCTGAGCGCAAAGATGGCACCAAAGAAAGCTAAGAAGACAGCCGACTCCATCAACAGCCGTTTGGCTTTGGTGATGAAGTCTGGAAAGTGAGTTCAAGCTCTGCTCTTCTACAATGGGCTATTCCACGTCAAGATTGCAACCACTGACTCTATTTGAACATAGGGTAACCTTGGGTTACAAGTCGACCTTGAAGAGTCTGCGATCCGGAAAGGCCAAGTTGGTATGTTGGCAATGGAGCACAGTTTGTATGTAGACCTTTTCACTGACAAACCCAGGTCATCATTGCCGGCAACACACCTCCTCTCCGCAAGTCTGAGCTCGAGTACTACAGCATGTTGTCCAAGACCTCTGTTCACCATTTCTCCGGAAACAACGTACGTAATATACCCATGAACCATTCTCATGGCCTAACGACGAGATTCTGTGGAAATTCTCTGAGGGCTGGCCCTGAGAAGAGGTCTGATATGACTTCGGAGGGCTGTCGACTAACTGGTCCGAAATGTAGATTGAACTTGGCACTGCCTGTGGTAAGCTCTTCCGCTGCTCCACCATGGCCATTCTGGATGCCGGTGAGTCATTCCTAGATCATACGACTCTAGCAATATGGCCATTCAACTGACATCAATTAGGTGACTCCGACATTCTTACCGCTAGCGCCCAGTAAACGGGACAGTGTGTGGCTTCGGGCAGTGAAGAGAAAAAGGTTTCATAAGCATCTCGCGCATTATCATGTACAAAGTCAAGACAATGAACGAATCATGCACCATACCAGTGTTTCATGAATGTGACTGTTCTCGTGTTGCCATCTTTGCTCGAATCGTGAAATTACGTTTACTCTGTGTAGATCCAAGTGATGATGAAAAGAACTGAGACTACGGGCAAGCACAGCCGTGCAGCAGAAGAGATTAAGCTTCGTTGCAAGGTACGCTCGAATAGCTGTGAATACTGCTTCCATCGAGGCGTTAGGGTCATCTCCATAATAACGTGTCTTTTGTCAGCGTATTGCTTGGAAATCAAATTGAGAATCAGGAAGGCGCACCTATCGCTTAACGGGCTAGCGTGGTGGCGGCTCCCACACTGACACCCAATTGTTCAAACGTCGGCCACCCACCTCGACTTTGCTCTTGATCTCTCATCCCACAACCACATACAACTTAAAAGGTGAGTGCACCTTCGTTTGATTCCCTTCGCATACAAGGAAGTCGTCTCACACGAATTTCTGCCGCCGTAACCCTACTTCGCAGCGCGCAGTCGACATTCAGTGTACTAATTCTTGATTTCTAATACAGAATCGAAAACCGTCACAATGGCCAGGAGACCCGCCCGTTGCTACCGGTACTGCAAGAACAAGCCGGTAGGTGGATTTATACATGATATGAAAATGGAAGGAAGATGAAGGACTGATGATATTGTTCAGTACCCCAAGAGCCGCTTCAACCGTGGTGTACCAGACCCCAAGATTCGTATCTTCGATCTTGGCCGTAAGCGTGCCAACGTCGACGAGTTCCCTCTCTGCATTCACCTCGTCTCCAACGAGTACGAACAGCTGTCTTCTGAGGCTCTCGAAGCCGCTCGTATTTGCGCCAACAAGTACCTCGTCAAGACTGCCGGAAAGGAAGGTTTCCATCTCCGCGTCCGCGCCCACCCATACCATGTCATCCGTATCAACAAGATGTTGTCATGCGCTGGTGCTGATAGGCTGCAAACCGGTATGCGTGGAGCTTTCGGCAAGCCCAACGGAACCGTTGCTCGTGTAAACATTGGCCAGATTCTTTTGTCCGTCCGAACAAGGGATACCCACCGTGCCACTGCCATTGAGGCTCTCAGGCGATCTCAGTATAAGGTTTGTCATTCTTTCACCACTGGAATGCATGAATAGATATGCTAACATGCTGTAGTTCCCTGGTCGCCAGAAGATCATTGTCTCCAAGAACTGGGGCTTCACTAACCTCCGCCGTGAGGAGTACGTCGAGAAGCGCCAGGCTGGTCGCGTTAAGGTCGACGGTGCTTACGTCCAGTTCCTTCGCAACAAGGGTAACCTCGAACAGAACATGCGCCGCTTCCCTGATGCTTTTGAGCAGGAGGCATAGATTACCAAGGGCTGATGGAGGGTGGATGATCAGATGATGGACTGCCACGGGAATGAGTGGGATATCGGTCATGGCGTGTCTGCTTTTTCTCTCTCGATTCCCTCAAAGTCATGGAGGAGGGTTCAAAGGCCGATATCTACAAGAAGAGATGTAGATAATGACCAAAAGCTAACCTGACAATGACAATGACATCGTGCTTCAATATAGCCTCCCCATATGCATTTCGTGATTGGTGTTTAGTGAAGTTATGGAAGTGTTTTCTCATTTTTTTCAGAGCTTGAGCTACAAATGAGGTATTAAATATTATCGTCGAGAGACTTCTCGATGAACATGTTCCATCCTACACAGCTTACTCCTCCTATTCGCAATCCCATACAGAACGCAAATTCATCAAACGTGATTGATAAATGTGCTTCAATACTTCCATACCTACTGCAACATTCTTCCAACCCATCTCTCCATTTAGCCTCCTACAGTAACAGTCACCGTCTCTGTTTCTTTCTCCGTGACCGTTTCGGTAACGGTGAAGATCTGCGATGGCGCTATGGGCGTAATTATTAACCTGCTTTCAGAGGTCGGAGCTGGCGCTGGTTCCGACGCTGGTGGTTCGGAAGGAGCATTTGTTGAAGCTGGTGGTGGTTCCTCTGTAGTAGGTTCAGGCTGAGGCTGAGCCGATGATGGTGCTGGTGCTGGTAGTCCTGGGGGTATTTCGGAGGCTGAGGGTGTGGGCGCTGGTTCTGGTTCGGAAGGTTGTGGGGATGAGGGAGATGCAGGGGGCGCTGGTTCAGGCTCGGGAATCGCTGAGCTTGAAGGAGCGATGGTCGTATAAAGTGTCAGAGTTACAACCGGGGGTACGGGTAATGAAGTTGTAGGTGGAGCTGGGGCTTCTGATGCTGGTGGAGGAGCTGGCTCAGTATTTGGCGGTGGTGCAAGTGGAGGGTCTTGATTATCTGCTGTTGAAGATTCTGGACTTGGTTCGCTGAGTGCTGGAGCAGCAGAGGGCGTTGGAAAGATTGTAGTAAATTCTGTTTTAGTGATAACGATAATAGATTTAGATGTCGTGACCTCGCCTTCTGGGACCTGTGTGGACGGCGTAGGAGCCTCTGGGGCAGGTGCAGAGATTTGGCCGGTCGGATTGGTCTCACCCTGCTGAGGTGCAGTGCTTGGGCTTCCTTCGCCGGCAGCTGTAGTGGATTCAATTGGCTGCGGTTGACTAGAAAGCTGCAATGCTCCAGTTTCCCCAGGAGAATAGGTGAACTTCGGGCCCTCGTATCTGGTATCGATTGGAGGAGAGGAGGGAACTTGCGTTGAAGGGCCATTTTCATTTGCGCTCGACCTTGCCTCGGACGGCTGGCTAGAATCAGATGTTGCTGACATAGACGGAGTGAATTCTGGCGCCGGAGTAGTGGGAGGTCTTGTAATGTAGGAGGTTGATAGTATTGCATGCGGTGCCTCGGTGGCCACCGGTTCATTGTCTGGATTGAAGAATGTAACCGGCTCCCCCGTTCGTGTGAATATAGTCTGCTCTATTGGAGTAACGATGAGCCCAGCGGATTCAGCGCCAACGGGAACTGTTGATGAGACTGATACTTCAATTGGAATTGAGCCAGTGGGGATGCTTGGATTATTTAAGGATGGAGCCGACTTGAATTCGGTGGGAGAAGTTTCCGGTGTGATTGAAGTAGGTTCTTGAATGGTCGTGGGGGACCCAGCTTGCGTGGAGATGATTGACGAGGTATTGAGAAACCGAGGGAAGCTATTTGATGTCATTACTAGAATATTGCAATATTTCAGTACATAGACTTACTGTAGATTCCTGTACTGAAGAGGCACCGGTCCTGCGATTACAATAGTACAAAAGGCTGCCAGCAGCCACATGATAAGAAAACAATTCATCTTGAAGATGAATGTCTAAATTAGAGAAGGGAAAATCTCAATAGAGATTGAGAACTTTTGAGGAAGCCACGCGCTATGAAATGAAGGTGAAAGCAACACAGAGAAGAGACGAGAGGAACGTGAGATTAGAGCGAGCGATCGACGAAAGGAAATAGACTACAAGGAAAGACTGAAGGAAAGGCGACGTCTGTTTCAAACAGACGTGTCGGCGGACGAAGTTGTGAGGCTAGAATCTTGTGAATGGCAGACATTGCAGCTTGGGGTTTGTCGGGGTTTTGATGCACTGCTAGCCGCTGTTTGACTTGAAAATAGGTATTGAGGCTGTACTGGTCGAGCATTACAGACGAGACCCTTGAATTTGATGTACCGCCAGCATTTGTTGAATGTTTCCGGACCTGTCTGTGGATGAGTGGTCAGGAGCGGAAGTCTGAAGTTTAGCGCCAAATCCACAGACCAATCGGAAGAGAGAAGCGCGAATCTACCACGACACTCTTCAGGCGAAGCGCCAAACACTTTACAAGTCGCCTCACAACATATCCAGGAATAGGTACCTCACTCTGAATCGCACCAGCGCAGTGTTAAGTTCATTTCATCTCGTTCTCGAGACCGTCTCCTGTCATGATATGATCGTTTGAGCCGGGTCAAGCTCGGTGGTACTGTATCTTCCCAAGGCGTCAAGACTTCCGGGCACTTTGACCTCGCGCGACCTTCTTCCTCATTTCCAAATTGCCAAATTTCGACTTGGGAGAGAGGAGCTTCCTTGTGTCACGCGGCCAAATTCTTAATCTGGGCTTCTCGTAGAGGATTCCTAGTACGGTCACTCCACACTGAGAATGTGTATTGTGTTTGGTAGCGTACGTTTGAATCGAAAACGAGCGAACGACACGATACTGTGGTTCACATTTGAATTTCTACAAATGACTCTCTGATTCGTAGAGAGGTAACGTGAAGCTATTCCTGATGGTCCCAGGTGGTGTTAAGGGGAGCGACTCTCTCTAGCTGAATAGGCACTTACCGAGTCGGGCAAGCGGCCCTGTGCGTTACCCAGACAACACAAGCGAGTAGCAAATCAAACATGGAAATCGCCAAGGGGGAACTTTTGCACTCAGAGCCCTCGACGTCACGGTAGGTCCATCGGTATTTGTGTTCAGGTTTCGACGTCGTTCTTCTATCCCTCTCTTTCTTTCATATCGTCTCTTCTGCAACCCTCCATCATGTCTGTCAGAGTTGTCGCGAGGATACGGCCGCTTCTAAAACATGAGTTCGACAAGGACACAATTGTCACAGCCGAGACCAACGACGGATCAGAGGGTACCCCGACCATTGTACGGATACCAAACCCGAAGAACGATGCAGAATCTTTCAGCTTTCAATTCAGCTCCGTTTATGAGCAGGAGGCGACACAGCAACAGCTATTTGATAGTGAAGGTGTGTTTTCGCACTTGAAATATCGTATGCCTCATCGCTAATGCTCGGACAGTGTCATCAACTGTCAAGCACTTATTCAACGGCTTCGATGGTACGGCCGCAACCTAACATGCCGCCCCTCAACTATCACTAACACTCCGGCAGTAACTATTTTTGCATATGGGAATACCGGGACGGGAAAAACACATACTATGAGAGGAGGCAAGTCTCTGGCCGATCGAGGTGTCATTCCCCGTATGTTAAGCAGCATATACCGTCGATGCCGCAAGATAGAAAAAGACACCTCAGGCGCTACGCAAGTGGAGGTTTCTTTGAGCTATTACGAGATATATTGCGATCGGGTCTACGACTTGTTTGAGCCACCAGAGAAACGAACACCGTCTGGACTACCTATAAGAGACAACAACGGGAAGACAGTTGTTGTGGGCTTAACAGAAAAACCTTGCACGACCCTGAAGGAATTCGAGCATCTGTATGATCAAGCGAACATTAACAGGTCCACATCGGCAACAAAGGTTCGCCTGCGTCAACCAATCCAATCATGATTAACGCTAATAGAAGTAGCTCAACGCACATTCATCTCGATCACACGCAATTCTTTGCGTAAAAGTCACCCAGACTACGGACACAGAAGTCAGAGTTAGCCGAGCGTCTGCCATCGATCTTGCAGGGTCCGAAGACAATAGGAGAACGGATAATAATAGGGAAAGGCTTGTCGAGAGCTCAGCGATCAACAAATCCCTTTTTGTTCTCGCCCAGTGCGTGGAGGCGATCAGCAAGAAGGCGACCCGAATTCCGTACCGAGAATCCAAAATGACTAGGATCCTCTCACTCGGCCAGAATAATGGCCTGACATTGATGATACTTAATCTGGCCCCAGTGCGTTCTTATCATCTTGATACACTAAGCTCTTTGAATTTCGCGAACCGAACGAAGAAGATTGAGGTGGCAGAGGTTGAGAACGAGCCTGTATACCGCCAAATGGTAAAGCCACTTGCGGCATCTTCTAGTATTGGTGGATCAAACATCACGAGACAGCCACTGCGACCCTTGAATGCGGCCAATCATGCAAATCTGCAGGAACGCGAATCCGACCGGAGGAAACAAGCCGAAAAACCAGTGAAGGCCTTTTCTGTCTATTCTGACGCCCGTAAACCCACGTCTCGCACCTCTAACCTCCCGGCACAAAACCAGGGTATTCGACGAACGGAATTCCACAAACGTCCAGCGGAATCGGGTAGCACTTACGGCTCTCGACCCTCAAAAACATTCCGAACTGGAGAAGCAACCTCTCGATCCCAGGAACCTACTCTGTCCAAGGCCAGCATTGAGGCATTGATTTCCCAACGCATAGACGAGAGGCTAGCCGAAAAGGCACTCCAGGATGCCGCTGCTACCGCCCCAACATTGTCAAACGAGCTACAGAAACGGCTGGACGAGCTCGAACACCGGATAGAAGCTAAAGAAGAAGACGGAAAGGCTCAGGGTCTACAGTTTCTCCTCATGGCCAAGCAGCACCAAGTCCGAGGTGAAGAAGCGAGCGCGCTGCGAATGTATCAGATGGCTTTGCCATATTTCCCCAATAACGACAAGTTAAAGATGAAGATGAAGGCACTCGAGGACCGGATACGAGCAAAGAGAGACGAAGGCTCCGGGCGTGTAGAGTCACTTCCAGCACCTGCAGCGCCTCCTAGTCTTGCTGCTCGCCCTGCATCAGGCCTAATGGCTCCTTTGAGGCCAAATGGAAGACAGATCAAGGCAAAATCAGCTATCAAGGATGATTCTGAGGATGAAGATTTTGCTCCTGTTGCAGAATCGGATCACGACGAATCATACGCCTCTGATTCGAGTTTCAAATATAGGGCTAAGGCTTCCCGCAAGCCAAAGGCTTCCAAAAAACTGCCGATTTTCAGAGACGTAACTGAAGGGTCCCATCACGTCCCAACCACCCAGTCCGGGGAGCAGACACCGAGGACGTCGCATCTCTTGAAAATTATCAATTCTAGGGATGTCAATCAAATCAAGGCGTTAAAAGGCGTGGGCACTAAAAAGGCAGATTCTATTGTGAGCTGTCTTGTAGAGATGGAGGACGAGGAAGTGCAGGATTTGGAAAGCCTTGCGTTACTTAGGGGCGTCGGCGGGAGGACCGTAGAGAACATGCGGATGGGGCTGACAGTTAGTGTTGGTTTCTAAGCATATGGTGCTGCCGGTAGAGGGGTCAAGAGCATACGAGATTTTTGGAAGAGCGAGCGCGTTTTGGCGTTTATGGAGACCGGCATCATGAGGATGAGTCGCCCACTTACCTTGCATGGCGATGGCGTTTTGGAACCTAGGCATACCGTGCTAGGTGGAAGTCTTACTTTAATTCCCGCATTCAAAGAGCATCATTATCCATGAAGACGTTCCCTGAAAGTTCATATTCGGCGTGGAATCCTGGTTATATCTGAGTTTGATAGGTCGAGCATACCGAACTTACTCGGTCCCAGTTCGAATTCCTATTGAGAGGGCACTTGACCTACAATAACCAAAGGAGGAATCGTTTACCGTAGGCGTGCATCATTAAGATAACATCGTGCGTACTCCAGTACTCCTGAATGCTGTTGCTTAGACACGTTATCAATCTCACATTGTCTATTTTCGTTATATCTCAACGATTGCTTGACACGGTGATACTACTACTGCCACCCCTCCCCCTTMCCCGCCGTGCTCTCAGTCGATAAGCTAGGCTTGATCAACAGAGCTTAAAGTAGGACCTCAAACCTTCTCCGCACTTTCCACTTTGTCCCGGGGGCAAGCGTTGATTTACTGGCAAAGGCCTTCCAGAGACAACCTACGAAGGGACAGCAGGCGACCTGATGGAGGATGGTGATTAACTCTAAATGATTGACGAAAACAGAGAYGCGCTGGGCCCGCCATAACGGTCTATGACAGCGGATGGGGGTTGGAAGACTGTATGAGGGGAAGTTGGCGCAGAGCGTTGGCATGGGTGGGATGCAGGGCGGTAGTCCGAGCTCATGGTAGAAGAAGTTTCTTGGGATGATTTGCATGGCCTGAGCGACGAGTCCGTTGGAGACCCCTGACAAGAGGAGGACTGGATGCGGCAAGGTGATGTAATGCGCGGACCCTAGCGCAGATCTCATCGGCTTTTGCCCAACCAAACCCCTCAACACCATGCAGCCTATCGCCACCACGGGCCATGTCAACGTTTAACTTGTGCCCTATGCCCTTGCCACCCGCGAGATGCCCTTTCCATCGCTGCTAACGGTGCGCGGCCAATCACGTGCTTTCGCCAAAGCTGCCGGCGGGGGACAACTCAACGACACTACCTCTGTCGCAACCACGGCTCACTCCTCAATACCGCCACGGCCACGGCCATTCTCCATCAGCATCAATCTGCGGGCCCTTCGATCTTGTCTTCGTCCTTGTCCATCTCCTTGTTCGTGCACTCGTCCCGCACTTTGCCCTAGCCAAGGATAACGTAGTCGAATGACGCTCCTCATCTATCGAGACAGGCACCGAGAGGCGATGCTTGATCACGAGAGCCATCTAGACAATCGAGATATAGGTTCTAGCGTTCTGGCCCTGCAGGGCACATCAATTTCTTTCTTGGTCGGCCTGATCGCGAGGGGAGGCTGACTTGCACATACATGGAATTTTCCAAAGGAATGCTCCGACCTGCATATGCGGGAGAGCAAAATCTCTGCACAAGGCTGCGCTGTTTAGTCGCCAGGGCATTCTGACCTACACCGGAAGACCAAACCAGGCGAACTGGGGCGAGTCATGTGTTGCAAGGGTGCGCTCAGGTTTCGTCCTTTTTTCCCATATCTTAACTGGGAGAATATGGAGAGGGCGGCCGCGGCCAGCATATCTGACACTCACCGCCTAAATCAGAACCTGATCAATCTGCTGCTTGCGGTCAAACGTGCTACTGACAGAGCGGGGATGCCGCAGTGTCCGAGAAAGAAAATATCGAATCCCCTCCCCTTGACCTTTCACACAGCGGTGGTCCTAGGCCGTTCGCTTCGGCAAGGTACAAAGGTACCTTGTGCCTGTGGGTTTTTCCTTTGTGGATCACGTCTACAGGACGGCCCCCTCCCCTTGCAGCGGCGCTACTGACGAGGCACGGTAGGGTGCCAGGCTTACTGCAGCGCTACGCCTATGGAAACCATGGAGAGCCGTTGGTCCAATGAAGGCAGCGGGAGACGGTCACCATGGCCATTCTGCCTGGAGGACGGCTTCTGACGCCTGCTACTGCTGACTGCCACGCCATGTTGGCCTTCCCTCTTGCTCGTGTTGGTGTGGCAGATTGCCCCGCTATGGGACTAGAGAGGGGACGGAAGGGGAGTGGACTGGAGGGGGAGGGAAGGGAGTTTGGGGGTTCGCGCTGCATGTGAAACCAAACCTAGCAGTGAAACTCTACGCGGCAAGCCTTCGCTGTATGCCGTTGGGCGGCAACAGGATCAAGTCAAGAGTCGAAACACAGCACATTGATTATTTGAAGGCGTTGCGGTGCCCTGGGTTCAGGCGATGGCGATGCAAGGGCAAAGACTGGGGGTGCGGGGGAGCGCGGTGGAGGAGGGGGTGGTTGGTCCCGGCGAGAGGTGTTCTCATATCTGGGAGAATCCCGCCCGTTATTAATATCCCCGGATAGAGGCGTAGACACGGTACGCCGGTGGTAGAGGGTGCTAGGTGCCCAGAGCGGGTCCTCACGCATATGAGGCAGAGCAGAACAGGTCGACTGCGCGAATAGGCCCCGTCACCAGGCCGTCATATATCATATCGGGGAAGGGGGGGGCTGGGTTTGGTCTATGTTGGGTTGACATGACAAGGAGGAAGAGAGGATGAGAAGAAGGAGAAGGGAGGATGAGGATGAGGATGAGGCGGCTGAAGTGCATTTCTCATCCAACAGCTCGCTCCAGGATGGCTAAGCGGAAGGTCATGTCATGGATGGTGGTAATGCCGCAACAGCAGCCAGGCACACGCACACGCAAACGCAACAGCAGAGTCGGCGCCCCTCTTACATAGATGCGAGCGCGCGAGCGGCGCTGAGCGGAGGTATAGTGGGCAGAGTTCAGTGGTCAGTTAGGGTAGTATGGGTGGGTAAGGATGGTGTGGGTGGTGGTGTGGGCTGGGGCCGCCTTTTCTCTGGCGCCTCCCAGGCGAATGCTTGGCCTGGGCTGGCGTCTTCAACATCCCAATCGCATGTTCAGAGGCGCACACCCGGACAAGGACCTCGATCTGCAGCCAGAGGCAGCCAGAGGCAGCCAGTGGTTTGGCCGCTCACCCAGTCCCAGCCCTAGTCCGAGCGCAAGCCCGACCGAAGCAGCAGTGACAGTGGCATGTAGCCGGGCAGGACACAGGCCAGGGCACACCAGGGCCAGGGCCAGGGCGCATCGCACCCCAGCCCGTCCAGCCTCCAAAAAAACCCTTGAGCATCCAGGGCCCGCTCTTGGAGAGACGGAGAGACAGAGAGACAGAGAGACAGACAACACATGCGCACGCTACTGCTCAGGCAGGTAAAGTACAAGTACAAGAAAGAGGACATGGCAAGTAACATAATACTCCCAACCACAAAGTGCCATACTCCGTACATCCATCTATCCTGCACCGGTGGACCGTGGACCGTAGACGGTAAACCGTGGATCCTATCCCGTCCAGTGCCTGCCTCTTCTCTCACTCACACACACACTCTCTCTTTCTGAGGTCTTGTTCTCCTGTCACGTTCCCAGCCCCTCGACAAATCCAATCCAAATCCAAGCCCACCTACCTGACTGACCACTTAACCTAACCCCTCGCATGCGCTTGCGTCGCATTTTGATCTCATCTCGTCCGTTCTCCTCCCCTCCCCCTCTCCCCCTCCCACTCCCAATCCAGTCCAATCCAGTCCCTCTCCATCGTCTGCACCTCTGCACCTCTGCACCTCTTGCACCTCGACCTGCACTGCGCAGTTCTAAGGCCCTCTTTCGGCCTCGCTGTCCTCTTTGTGCTCCCGTCAGAGCCGCATCCAGCCCGCCCGCTGCTCGTGCCTTTGTGCATTTGCATCTGCATCTGCGCTTGCATTTGCCTTTGCGCTCGCAGCCCGCGTCCGCCGCTCTGCTCCAGCGCCAGTCTCAAGTGGCGGGGATCGCCCCTCCCAGCAGTCCCAAAGTCTTATCGCAGCGTCACTCGCCTGGCCCTGAGCCTTGACACCAAACGCCGACTATCCGCCTCTAACCCGCACTGCACCACCTCCATTACCATCTCCAACACCACCACTCGACTCCTCATCCTTTCACCACCACCACCGGTCCTCCTCTCTCCGCCTGTCACGACCTGACGACCACCACGACCATACAACACCCACCCACCCAACTATTGGCCGCTATATTCCCGGCTGGTTCCTGTCTCCCCTTCTTCACCTAGCGTCAGCGGTTCGCATGTTGTTGCAACGCCGTTTCCCATTCGTCATCACTTGTGTCGTTTCAGCCTTCTTCTTGAACGCTCGTCGACCACCCTCCACCTCACCACTTGGGCCAACCTTCCCTCTCGAGCGGTAGCTGAGTCTGGGACCTGCGTTCACGTACTCGTTCAGGAACCGGCCGTCCGGCTCCGCTGGAGTTTCTGTGTTCCCGGCTTAGGCCGCCGAAGAGTCGCAAGCCTCGATATTGTCAGCGCTCACATCAGACGACCACGCAACAAAAGGCACCGCACTCCACCGCGCCGAGCGAGATCCGCCATCATCATGTCCACATTCCAGGCCGTGAACACCACACTAACGGTTCCTGACCCTTCGCTGGGTCGCTCCGGTGAAGAGACCACGCCGACGACACCTCGACCTAATACCAAATTCTTCTCAGAGTCAAGACCCCCAGAAGACCCTCGCGCCGAGGACCCATCGGCGAAGACACCAACACGCATTAGTTTTGGCGGTCTTGCCGCCCAACGCCCTCTACCCTCGTCACCGTTTACCCCATCGCGCGAACTGAGCGAAACTCCAAGCAGGAATGGTGCGTTGAGCAGGGAAAACTCGCACAGATCAACACAGTCTGTAGACTCTCAAGACGTGGAAATGGGTGGCGACGACGACGGGCGCGACGCATCAGACAACGAGAGTGTCACAAGTGATTCTAACAGGCCTACGAAGAAGAAGAAGGGGCAGCGCTTCTTTTGCACAGACTTTCCGCCTTGTCAGTTGAGCTTTACGAGAAGTGAACATTTGGCTAGGCATATCAGGTAGGCTCCATTGCAATGCACTTCGAAACACAGTCTGACTTAAACTTGAATAGAAAACATACAGGCGAACGACCGTTTCAATGTCATTGTTCCCGGCGCTTTTCCCGTCTTGACAATCTTCGGCAACACGCTCAGACAGTACATGTGAACGAAGATATCCCTGGCGATTCCTTGGCTGCCACTGGAACAAGGTTTCAGAGACAGATCCGAACAGACCGTGTGCGACCTCCTGGTAGTCGCTCAAGAGCCAATACACTTGGGAGTCAAGGGGGGCATAGCAGAGGTCACAGCAGGAACTTGTCGGCGTCTAGTATCACATCAACCGCCTCAAGCATAAGCGTAAGCCAACCTCAGGATGTGAGGCGCCGGCCCCCACCACTCGCAATGGCAAATGATGGTGCTGCGAGGGCTCGAATCTCACTCAACACCTTGGACACCTACAACCCTCCATTGATGGGCAGCCCCGGACCGCAGATTGTCGAGTACAGCACTCAATCTACTGGAGCCACTACCCCTACGTCTGCCACCTTTTCCACAGCAACTGGTAGCCCAGGGCGATACGCTTCCGGGCTACAGTCACCCATCTCCTCTGCATCAAGACCCGTCTCTTGGGGTGGTTCAGGGCCTCCTGGCCGCAGGTTGTCGGTTCCATCCTCCGCCAATCCGTTCTCAGGACCACCCGGACCATTTGCCCCGCCTCATTTGGCTCCCTTGCCGTCCTCGACCTCTTCTAATTTCTCACCACAGAGTAGTGTCTACGCCAGTCCTACAGCATCAAACTTTTCCGAGTCAAGAAGAGACTCAAACGCGGAGGCTGACTGGAGGAGGCGCACATGGCATCCTGGGACATACGCCGGGCCTCGACCTGCAACCAGTGGATTGGGTTATTACCAGACTCCAGATGCCCCTCGCCCATCATACACCTCTCAACCTGCTGCAAGTCAAACTACAAGATTGCCCGGAATCGAGAGTTTTGACCATGTGCCTCCACCTCCAATGTTACCTCGACGTCAACCCAGTCCGATGCAGATTGACACGCCTACTACTCGCCCGGCCACTTACCATGCTTCTCCCAGTGACCCTCCGCCCACGCTAGGACATGAGAAACGTACAAGCATCTCTTGGGACACCACGCTCCAAAAGGGCATTAATCGACTAGAAATCGCTAGTCCTAATCCTCCACGTGACCCATGGGCGCAGCATCAAGGGAGCCCGGCCCAACATTCGACAATTCGGCCCACTACCGCACCTCATCCTGGATATTACAGCCAACATCAATCTGGAAATATTCCCCAGCCTATCCAGATTCCCCCTCAGGAACCTACTAGAACATCCCAGGAACAGCCAGTCACTCCTCGGAGGAACAAACGAATGGGTTGGTACAATGGTCCGCTCTCTCAGCAGCCTCCCTCTCATCCTGGACGAACAGTGCAACGGACTTCACCAGAAGATTCAAGTAGCAGTGAAGGTGTACCAACTCCGTCAAACTCTTCCATGACAGAATATCATCCCGCAATCGTTCATAGCAATGGCTATGTCGAAGCACATCCTCCTGGCGTAAATGTCGAGGAACAGAAGCCCGGTCCAGCGCCATCTATCATGGACAGACCTCATCCTGTTCACTCTCAATATCCTCCTCCGCAGTACCAGGTCCCTGCCTTGAACAATTCTAGTTATCGACCGCAGCGGGAACCCGAGAGGGGCCCCATCACGTTCGGTCAACCTCTACCACCGCCAAACGATATGAGAAGACTTGAGGCGCTTGTAGCCGTTGCGACCGGCGAGCAGCAGGCTGTCGGAAACCGATCCTAAATCTCAACATCTCTCGATCAACAGATGCTTCTGCTGGTTTCGGAAACGATCAACAGCAGTCCACCTACATTGTTAACCCCACATCACATCCATCCCGTCCATTTACCCGGCGCAGCTTTTCGCAATTCTTCTTGTCCATTCCACGACGTGACGAAATCCATACACCTTACGAATTTCTTTGCCTTTCACAACGACACAACTTCACCTGCTACGTTATGCTTTCTTTTGTTGTTATTCGCAAGATGCCGATGCAACGGACTCCAGTCTCCTATTTCGGTGCGATGATACCCATGAAAGTAGGATGGCTTAGATGCCGGGCATTCGGAACGATCGAATTGGCATTCATCTGGACTTATACGCGGTCACGTTCTCGGTCGCTCACGCATGCGCATTATGATCTCATTGTTCTCTTGTTTTTTCTGGCCTGTCGGGGCGGGAGACTCCTCTGGTTCGTGGTTTGTTTTGTTGGGATATACCAGATGGCTTACAGCGGGCGTTTGTATTCGGGCTTCTAGCCTTGTTTATTCTAACGAAGTTGATAAGTTTTGATGCTATGTGCTTTTGTTGAGTCTGATTTGGCAGGGGTTAAGAATCCCCATACCCCACACTCTTTCATCATGGTCACTTTTGGAAGTCCCCACGCGATGAGGAAGGTACGAAGCGAGCGGACAAAATAGTCCATATATTGGGGCAATATCGCAAGCGCTTTTTTGAACCTTCTACTATGTTTATATTGTTCTTCTTCGAGACAGTTCAACCTCTTCTTTGAATCTTCACTCATATTCTGCTAAGCAAAGGCTTTCTACAGCCAAGTATCCGTGATATCCGTTTGCCTATCATATGTGGGCTCGTAATACCTCCAGCTTCCATAGAGGGTAAAGCATCCGGAGACAATCACAGAAACGCCAGGAAAGAGGCTCCCAAACTCTCGAATCCTGTTTCAATACTGTCTGTATTCCGGTTTCCGTCTACGTCGAGCTCGGTAAGGTTTAAATAATTCAATCCAGCCGGGCAGGAAGCAGAACAATACATGTCATCAAACCTAAACCAAGGAAGTGAAAACCGTTGACAAAGCCCCCCCCCCGCCCCGCGTTCCGCATCCCCTTGTAGAAATCCGCAACCTTAAAGACCATGCAGAAATCAAATTACAGGTCGAATCGTCTCGAACCCTCATGAATGTTTAACATATACCTACGTAGTCGACTTGCACAAGCATGCATACAGTGAACCTGGCACATGAACATGAACATGAACATGATCTAGACCCAAGACGAGCAGCGGGGCTCACCCACCAGACCCCATTCCACTCCCGCCATCGAAGAGTCGAGATCAATTCGGGGGATCCACGAGAGCTATGCACAAGTTCTTTGCATTACATGGCATGGCATGGCATGGCATGGCATAGCATAGCATTGCATGGCACGGCATGAAATCGAATTCTATGTATCGTGTACATGCATACATACATTCAATATTGCATCTACATGCAGGTCTGCAAGCAAGGCCAGCTAGCCTCGCTCACGTATCCAAGGCGCAGGCGTAGGCGCAGGCGCAGGCACTAGACGGGAAGGCTGGGGAAAGATTCGGGTCTAGAATAGGTCCGGGGGATTGGAAATCATGTGTACGGGGGGGGTTTTTTTTTATTGAGTATGTATTGGGGATGGGGATTAGGATGGGGAGGGCATTGTGTATGTTGGCTGGCTGGCTGGCTGGCTGGCTGGCTGGATGTATTTCCAGTAGCAGTTCGCAGAGAGATATGCACAGACAAGACTTCTCACTGATTTTGGCAGCGAAGAAAAGAAATACTATTACGGTCATGTTTTGCGTGCCTAACTATGATTGATGGCTATAGAATTTGGCAAGACTGGTGCTCTGTAAGTTAGGCTGGTCTCGCCCCATCTCATCTCATCTCAAGCCGCCAATGTTCCTGACTGATCATGTCACCGACCTACAGGAAGGAGAGAGGCAGGTGGTCTGGGCTAGGCCGCTGAAAGAGTAAAAATGAGATGAGACGGACAGACGGGGCACAACATATAATCCCACCTAACGTCTCCGAACCTTACGCGCCCCCAAAGCACACGTGGTACAAGACATCGGAGAAACTCAGAGACAAGAGAAAAGAGAAAAGCAGGCAGTCACAGTCATCCCAAAAGCACGGACGGGATAGCTACTCTCTGTACGACCTTGGGTGCGAGAATGCCCAGACCTAGGTTTCAGCCGCGTGATGGGTGGAGCCAGCCCAGGCACATGCAAGACGGGAGAAGAAGGGATGGGGTGGAGAAGGGAGACGCTATTTTCTGTTTCAAGTAAAAAATTTGTCTATTTCGTACTGTTGTCATTTCGTGCTACCTATCGAGTGGGGAAAAAAGGGGACAATGGGGGTAGGGGAAGACGCATCCACGTCCGTCCATCGGAAATTTTATCGCTTGCACGTACGCTCGCTTGATGATCATATCGCTCACCGCCAGGTTGGAATCCAAAAATGGTTGCACCAAAAGTCGAGGCCAGCTGCATTCATTTCCGTAATCTTCATGTCGTGTCATGCATTTCGCGACCTTTGCCATCTCACCATACCCATACAGTACACCGAAAGCTGCAGCTTGATACTCGTCATTCCGTCCTCATGATTTTCGAGGGCGCTTACTGCCGCAATGTCTTTACACGACGCGCGCGGTGCGCAGGGCATATCCTTACTCTCACTGAACAACCTTTTACCAAACGTCAGCGTCTATTCAGTCTGGCCAAGTTGAAAGAATAAGAGGTACATCCTCTGGACTCGGACATACCTTCTCCCGTAGCATCCCCATCCACTGTGCAAGGCTGACGCCTTGGTCTGCACGATCTTCAACAAGCAGAGTCTGTGCCCAGAGCTTCAAACTTGGGTCACCATCTTCCTTGATGATGTATAGAGATGGAACAACAATGCTGCCGACGCCCTTCGACTGGTGGTCCCTGCTCTTTTCTATGACAGTGCGAACCCTCTCGTTGAATTCGTTGTCGATAAGTGGCATAGTGGTCTTGCCTTGTTTGATGGCCGTTCGATCCTCAATACCGAAGACATCTAGTAGCAGGGCCGGAACAGCGTCTCTTCCTACCCAGATGAATTGGTTGACACCGTCATCGATCAGGTAAAGGCCATACGGCACTATGCGCTCGGAAGACAGATTGCATGGAGCTGGAAGAATGATTTCTCCAGTCTGTGGGTCCGGAGTTCCGGCGTTGTCGGGCATGTCATGCAACGAATAGAACGTTGGGTAGATGTATTGGATCAACAAAGGTAGTGGAAGAGTGCTCAATAAACACAAAGCAGCTGATCGTAGATCACTGGGGATCTGTGCAGACTTGCGGAGACCGACCTATACCATGTTAGAACACCGCGAAAGCAACAAATAGGGTAGCACTGACGTTCTTAATAAGCCCCAAAAACAGGACAGGAAGAGCTCTGAGGTTTTGAGGCAGTTGAAGACCTGGAGAGAGGTTAGTATAGGTTGAAGACATAACACAAAAAGAGTCTGCTGAACTGACCTCCACCACCCATGTTTCCACCAGCCAACTCTTTCCTATATGTTTGTAAAATCTCGATGACCTTCGCTTGGAGGGCATCTCGAGCGGCTTCAAGTCCGCTTCCCAATGCCCTTTCGACGGCCTTGTGGGAGAAGAAAACAGTAATCGCCTGAGGGTCAGCGCTGGCGTAGACGTTTGCTAAGCTCTCAGTAGTCGGCAATGCCAAGGTCAGTACACGAATCCTCCTCTCACCATTGCAAGTCTAAAGACTCAGTCAATTTGGGTAGTTGCAAAAAACAATCTGTTACTTACAGTGTGGAGGACAGCCGCTGTCGTACAGGAGGTGGGAATTAGCAAGAGTGAGTTGTTAGGGTATTTGTGGAGAACTAACCTTGCATGCACACGTACGGTTTCGAGATGTTCTCATCGATTGCAACCTCAACAACATACGCCTGGTCCCTTGGGAAAGCGGGAAAGGCGCAGAGATCAGAGCTTCTATTAAAGAAATTGCCTAACGAAGAAAGTATTAGTCGCGATCGCAGGGTGGGGTCCCAGGAGGGACTTCGAATACTCACCATAGAATGTAGACATCCTGAGACCTGCCTCATTCGTTAGTATATCCATATTATTCAAGTAAACAAGCTGTAAAATTAACGAACCTGTTGTAGCACGGACACGTAACACAGCCTCGAGACCGATTTCTGATGACAGATAGTCGCTGAATTCACGCGCGAACTTGATAGCGTCTTCGGATCTCGCAGCATTCCAGCCAGGATAAAAGTAAGTCTGGCCACCAGTATATCGAGGAAGATTGCTTAACGTAGCTACATCCTGATACTGTGAACTGAACAGGAACATGTCAATGGACACCTGGTTCTTGGAGCACTCGACAGCAAAGCTCTTGTAAAAGCTGTTTGCAGTCTGCAATAGACTACCTTCTTTACTGGTACCCAGGACCTTCTTGTCTTCCCGCATGTCCAATTTTCCGTAGCCGACGTTAGGCAGGGATGCAGAGAGCACAGTTATCTTGCCGCCAACAGGTGAGATCAGCTTATGGCCTGCGCGAAGCGCACTACCCATAGCGGATGCCGTCACTGGAGTATCCTGGAACATCGCAGGAAGCTTCTCGAGGAAATTCTCAACATTGGCTCGGCATTCACTTAGGTTGACGAGAAGAGTTTCAGGTGTAGGCAAGAAAGGCTGGAAGGATTAGCAACAAAACAAAGAAGGTACACCGTGCGTCATCACGTTTGCCTACCTCATCAAGATCGCTGACCACCAACATGCTTGGCTCATTGTTTTCGCTCCCATCACGGGGAATAGAGAAATAATGCAAGCTGGAGTCAACACAGATAAATCCTATTCGAGTGCGACCGTCTGCATTGGGAATCCTCGACAGACTATTGCGATATTAGCCTACTGTGAAGTGTCTATCGGCGTTCTATGACTGACCTTTCCAAGATTGTTCGTGCCGCAGTGGCGGTTAGGCCATTCACAGCCGCATTGTGAGAAACGTCGAATCTAACGGGGTTAGACTAATATTCCAGAATTTAGGGGTTCAACTACGTACAGGAAGAGATAAACCAAAGGCTGAGGCGGTCGGACCATCTGAGGAAATTCAAATTAGCAAAAGCTCCAACATGCGTCGTAATTTATACTACTATAAATTCAAGTGTGCAAAAATCCTCGGTAAATGACCTTTAAAGAGGATCTTGCGACCAAATCTTTTCATGCGAGGGAGGTTTCGCTTACATATTCTTGAGGCGCTACGAATTCGCACACTGCGTGGTTGAGCTCCGGTCGCTGCCACCTATCGACGCTCTTTTGCGCTGCCGCATCCCAGTCAAAAGCCTATCATAATCATTAATGTGTGTAGAACAAGAAGACGTGGCGCATCCCACCTGTGGTACGTCGTTGGTCAGATTGCACATATTGCACCTCCATCTATGACCGTGATCAAGGAAAGTGACGAAAGGGTTGATATATGCTCGGCACCGACGACATCTCGAGATCACTTGGTCTGGAACAACAGGGATTGGATCTTCGGCATCATGAAGGCTTCCGTAAGGCTGGATTACGAGGCTAAAAGGGAGTCTGGACTTCTTGAGCAGACTATGTGTGGTCGGAACGCAATTCAAGGTGGAACGAATGTATTTAGGCGGGGCATTACTGCACTTATTAGTCTTTGCAATGGCTTATTGAGCGGAGGTAGGCTACCTGTAGGGGGAGGGTGTTGCTGAGGTCTATATCACGGTCAGTCAGCTGTTCGACAAGTTCACCAGCACTCAATCAACGACAGAATTCGGACGCCATGTCCATCCCTCGGCGGCAATTGCTAACTAATTTGCAATAAGAAATTCCCGGACGTACATTGGGCGGTAAATTTATCAATGGCGGTGGCTGGTCCAATTCAAGCGCATTGAAAGGCTGCGACATCAAGTCGGTGGGGAACAATTGATTGAAGTGTCCAGTCGCTTGCTGCTGCGGGACTACCACTTGCTGCGGCGTCGGTCCCAAATTCATTTGCCCAAACTGTCCGGCAAGATGATCCTGAGGAGCCTGAGTCTGTTGCATACCCGGCATGCCCACCGGGGGTCCTCCTGGCGGAGGGGGCCCTCCACCGCCCCCCAGATCAGAATTGGCTCCAAAGCTGTAAGCCGCCTGGGCGTAGGCTCGCTTCTTCTTTGCGTCGGACATGATGAGGTGCGAGCGGGTACTGGAAGGGAGGGAGGAGTAGTGGGTGGGCGGGCGGTCGAGTCGACTGGAGTTGATATTCACTTTATTTGTGAGGTCGGAGCTCGATGTATGTGTCTTCTTGGAAACGGCGTTTTCCGTAGCTCGGGACGTGCCCCGCCAAACGTGAATCTTGGCAGTCTGGACCGAAGACCACACCAACCAACTCTAGATCTCCCCAGTAATTAATACCACGTTTCTTCCCTCACTGCTGCTCCATCACCTACTGGGGTCCTCCCTCCTAACCAGGATCGCGGTACTTGCCTACTTTGATAACAAGCTGAGACGGCCATTGAATCCCCTCATACCCACCCTACTACTACCCTTCTCACCAGCTGTCGGTAGCCTTAGCCATCACTACACCAGGCATCAGTCTATCTATCTTACAAAAAGTTCCACGTTGCATCTTATCACCACCAAAGTGCCGCGTAACAGGTTCGTCTCATTGTCACTCAATAATTAGGCTGCCATTAAAGAAACCACATGTTATTGGATATACCGTCTTCCCATCCCGAGGTCATCATTAATACAAATAGTCATAACAGGCATTAGCGCTACCACCACAGCTTCATCCAATTGAGATGAAGTCAGATCTCTTAGATAACCCCAGCTTCATCAACCTGCCGTCGTTCAGCCTCAGTCATGGGATATGGAGGCTGCACTTCTCCGCCATAGTTTGAGCCCAACGACTCACCACTGGCAACGCGTCTTTCTCCACTTCCACTCCGGCTCCTAGCTGTCTTCTCCCTGTAAGCGGGGTGTTCCTGCAAATCAACTTCATGTGCAGTCTCGCCTGCGTAACTTGTGCCTGTGGTACCCGCTGCGAGTCCGCCTCCAGGCATTGCTCCAACACCAAGAGAACCAGCAGTTGAGTGGATCGGCTCAACATTAGGCTGCCAATTCCGAAGTTCGTCCTCGGCATCATTGAGGACCTGGCGAGCGGCTTCAGTGCCTTGGAAGCTAACGTGATTGTCACCTGGTACGATGGGCGTATCGTCAAGCAGGTTCAGAATGCGGCGGGCCTGCTTAGCCAGAATGATCTGTTTCTCGGCGCGCTCAATAGTAGCTGCAAAGTGGATATCAAAAGCCTCTTTGAACTTCTGGCGAGTCTGAGTTCAAAAATTAGCAACCGTCATTCGCCTAAATCCGTAATTTAGCTTACAATATTGGTAAGTTGCGCTTCTGCGACTAAGCTCTGGGCCTCTGCTCGAACAAGCTCCTGCTCAAGCTGTACAATCTTAGTACTCTGAGGCTCCTTATATTTCAGCTTGGCAATCTCATCCGAAACCTCAACGAATTGTTAGTATGACCATATCTGAGTAGAGTCTATTACAAACCTTGGCCTTATGGTCTCGACTAGGTTGAACTGAGCTCTCCGTATTGCGGATCTGCTTTAGAACACCTCTATACTCCTCCAAGGACTGGACGTAGAGGTCCTCCTGCTCCGCGATCTCCGCCATTAACACTCCTAGCTTATCAGAAACTTCTGAGATAGAGTCGTCGCCTGTAGCTTCACCCCATTCCGAGAGTTGCTGGGCAATGGAAATACGCTCACGTCCCGCTGTCTCATAGGCGCCGATGGCATGGTTCTCGGATTTGATAAGTTTGTACAGCTTCTTGGAGAGATCTGGCTGCTGCATGCCTCGAAGCGATGCCATGGTGAAGCGGTGCTTCGGAATGGACTTGTCGCCGCTACTCGACTCCTTCTTGGAGCGCACCGAAAGCGATCGATTCCTAGTACGCGTAGGCATGATGGTAAGTGAACGAGCTCGTGAAGGGGCGCGCGATGGAGGACCTGGGTAGGCCGGTGGAGGAGGCGGCGGCGGGGGAGGATTAGTAGGGTACGCGAAGGGCATGGTGGAATCGGCAGAATTGAAGATGATACAAATGAAGAAAGAAAGATGATAATGCAGTCGAAGCGAGGAAGTCTAATGCAGGAAGTGGAACATGCAATGAGTCTAGACTAGGACTTTTTCGAACGAAGCAAAGAAAAACGAAGACCAGCTTACATTTCGAAAGCGAGGACTCCGGACTTTCCTCGAGATTATATCTTGGTCTACCCATAGCTATTGTTAGCACGCTGTTCGTGCCTAAATGTGTCGCCACAACAGGTTCGCGTAGCCTCACAGAAGTGGAGTGGGCGGTTCCGTAAATGAGAACCACTGCTTTCCGGGCGCAAGGACTATGTCTTGCTGGGGATGGAGGCACTTTGTTTGAAACAGTTGGCGCTCTGCTTTCTTGGGGTCAGGGTGAGGGGATGGTCGCGTTTGAGGTTTGGGGATGTTGCAGCTCTCAATGGATAAGAGGTCATCCCGCAAGCGCCCGCCAGAATCCCGGGTGATGTCATGGCCAGCCACAGAAAGAAGCCACCACCACCATACAAAAAGGTACATGGCTCACAAAGTCACCACACGGTCCACCATCGGGCGCGAAGACGTGTTACCGTATTGATTGGATTCTCTTCGACATCAGAGGGTGCACCGACGAGACAAACCTACCGCTCCCTTTCGAATCACCTGGTTAATAGGCAAACGCTTGTCGCATTTCGCTGTCACAGTGCCCCTGAAGATCAGGCCGCCGCGTCAGTGCAGCAGCGTTCCCGTCTGCACAGTCGCAGTACGGTGTTCTTATCGTACTGTCCAGTCCTCGTTACGGGTGTCCAGCCTTGAAGGCGTCTTATTACGCCCCCTCCCATGATTGTCAAATCGCGTGAATGCCATTGTTATTTGACCGGTTTCGACGTTGTTCAAGTGACTCCCCTAGGTCCAGCCAACGTCTCTCAGGCTTATTAGTTATTCAGCTGGCGCATATCAGAGTTGCAGCAACCACTGCACCCTTGAATCTTCCCAAGCCGCGGACGATGTGATCAATACATGTTACCGCTCTAAAGTCATTGCTCAATATCCCTTGAGGCCAGCCATCACACGTACATACAATGCATTGCGCCAGAGCGTGTGACGCGCACTCAGGTCGCAAAAGCTCTCCTTTAAATTCTACAAGCTTCCTTGCCTTTTGTTCAATCAAATTCTGCCTGCAAAAAAAAGACTGGACATACTACAGGTTCGGACATTCACATTAGTGGACTCTTAAGAATCACAAGTTATTGCGCATCCGCTCAATCCGGCATCTTAATTGGCGTAACCCATTGTCAGGGAGTATGTTCTGAGGCTTGTAAATGAACCGAGCAAATCTGGTACAAGAATAATGGTAATAAGCACCCGAACAAAAGAGCAGCAAGATGCGGGTTTTGCAGCCGCACAATCTAATTAATAGCTACAAACCTGCAGGCGCGTGCTGAGAACCTGGATTCTCTCGATGAGTAATAAGCTATCAACTACATACGTAGGATCGACGGGCGGCACGCTCAACAATCCTCTACCCCTGGTGTTAGCTCTATTCTTTTCATATTGATGAGAAGCACAGTATCCCAATTCACTTCGCAGGCGATCCGGAATATCGTCTGTTAGAGTCTCATGCTGATGAGATGCCCCACAGCTCAAGTCAGCAAGATTAACATTATCTCTATTCTCTCAACATCAGACCAGTCATCCTGACCGATGGGGTAAAAAAACACGTACACGTTGCAGAGAGGCACACTTGGCGATCGGAGATTAATCAATACCCGCTTCTTGCGGTTCACTTTACTTGCATTCCGAGGAACAGTATCTGCAAGGTGCATGCTTGAGCCGGGTTGTACAGAGTGCTTTGCCATGGATCACCCGCTTCATCTTGGCATAACGGGCCAGTCCATGGCTCTGTGTTAGTAACGTCTGAGCATCTAGGCCGTTGCATCCATAAGCAACAACATTCGTCTTCTAGGACGGAATGCTCAAAGCGACCTTTCGCATTGGCCCTCAAGTCAGAAACCTTACGCCGGCAAGCTTCATGGCACGTTCCCGGTCGTCCCTACGTAACCCCAGCCTTCGACCCGCTTTTCCAGCTTTCTTGCACCGAGCCCATCGTCTCTTGGGCCCAGTTCATGATGTGATAATGTGCCCATCGACAAAATCTAAGGGGACTGTGGAGTTCGCTTCGATAGCTCTGCGAATCTACTCGATCAATGTAAACGCATTTCGGGTACATTCATCACATGCTGAGCAGGGCTTCATGCAGCTGGCCTTGTTCTTGATCTGCGACAATTTGGTCCGCATCATCATTGTTCAACAAAGCTAGGTCCACAAGAACGCGAACACAACGCAACTGTCATGTGGCGTTGTGGCTCTCGTCCGCATGTTGTGTTCCGTTACCATGCTCACTGGCCAACATCCTGACCTTGGCGCTCTCCTCATATCAAATGTCCGCTCTCCGGGCACTAACCATTGTTTCTCCGTGGATTGGGCCGAATGTGTACACCAGGCCATGGGGAAATGGCGGCTGATCAGACCTGGGGGCGCTCATTTGACCCCAGGGAGCATTCAGGGTACAGGCTCTATCGACTAGCTACCGGCGCCTATGCTGTGATGAAGTATTGATGTGATATGCTAGGGATTTAAATGGGGGGCATTCCCGCACCTCCTGCATCGTACCTCCGTCACCAGCAACGCAAAAATGGTCTTCTTGGAGCTCGTGGTAGCAATCGCTACTAGTACCAAGCTTGTCTTTGCTACATGCCCGTATATGGAAACCGGAGACTTGTCCAACACTCAAGATTCTATTCGAAGAGACTCGAAAGATTCCACGGATGGTTTCATGGCCCAGTATGAGATCGACGACAGCGACACGTATCTAACCAGCGATGTCGGTGGACCATTCTCCGACCAGGAAAGCCTCAGCGCAGGTGAAAGAGGCCCAACACTTTTAGAAGATTTCATATTTCGCCAAAAGATAACGGTACAGTCTGACTACATACTTAGAGTTCTCTACAGCCTTGTTTCCTGACTCTTTATTTCAGCATTTCGATCATGAGCGCGTGCCTGAAAGAGCTGTGCACGCAAGGGGGGCAGGGGCACACGGCATTTTCGAGTCTTACGGGGACTGGTCCAACATTACTGGAGCCTCTTTCCTGAAATCTGCCGGAAAGCAGACTCCCGTCTTCATTCGATTCTCTACAGTTGCTGGGAGTCGTGGCTCAGCAGATACCGTTCGTGATGTCCATGGCTTTGCTGTTCGGTTCTACACCGATCAGGGCAATTTTGGTAAGTCGCATACAGGCACCATCTCCCACCATACTGGCTTGTATCAGTAGCAACAGCTACAATAATGTCTTTGTATCTTTAGACGCGTTCAAAAGAGGAAGTCCATATTCCACCCTAGCCCTGCAGACCAAAGGGACTAAGCTATACCTACCTATGTTCACGTGATAGCACACTGCGATTGCAAGGAACATATATGTACAAAATGATTGGACATAGACAGAATGATGCTAATATGCCTTTATAGACATCGTTGGAAACAACATACCTGTCTTCTTCATTCAGGATGCGATCAAATTTCCAGACCTGATCCACGCGGTAAAGCCGATGCCCGATCGCGAGATTCCGCAAGCAGCTACCGCACACGATACCGCATGGGACTTCTTTAGTATGCAGCCGAGTGCTTTACACACACTCTTCTGGGCTATGAGTGGCCATGGAACAGTTCGGTCATATCGGCACATGGATGGTTGGGGAGTGCACACCTTCCGTTTCGTCACAGATGAGGGCCGTACGAAGCTAGTGAAGTTTCGATTCAAGACGCTGCAAGGAAAAGCATCTCTTTTGTGGGAAGAAGCCCAAGTAACATCAGGCAAAAATGCGGACTATCATCGTCAAGACTTATTCGAGTCTATTGAAAAGGGACTATATCCTGAATATGAGGTAAGTAATCGCGTCTATACTTATGCCCGTGGGGACTGAACTTTGTTTTAGTTTCAAGTACAGATCATGGAAGAGGAAGATCAGTTGAGGTTTGGGTTCGATCTTCTCGATCCTACCAAAATTGTGCCTGAGGACATAGTTCCATTCACTCCTCTTGGGAAACTCACTTTGAACCGCAATCCAAGGAACTACTTCGCCGAAACTGAGCAAGTCATGGTGAGAATTCAAATTGGATCGTTATTGCCAACGGCTAACACAACCACTACCAGTACCAACCAGGGCATATCGTTCGAGGTATTGACTTCACTGATGATCCTCTTCTTCAGGGTCGGTTGTTTTCCTATCTCGACACGCAAATCAATCGACACAATGGCCCAAACTTTGAACAACTTCCCATAAACCAGCCGAGAGTGCCATGGCACAATAATAATCGTGACGGTGCAGGTACGTGTTATTATCTATCGGTCATATATTCATTGACTAAAGAGCTTCCAGGACAGATGTTCATCCCGTTGAATAACGCCGCTTACAGCCCCAATACGGTCAATAATGGTTTTCCGCTCCAGGCGAACCAAACAGCTGGTAATGGATTCTTCACAGCACCCAACCGCGCTACAACCGGCAAACTCGTCCGCACCACTTCATCGACCTTTACAGATGTATGGTCACAACCTAGGTTGTTCTTTAATTCCCTACTCCCCGTTGAACAACAATTTGTAATCAATGCCATGCGATTTGAGACCTCTCAACTCAAGAGCTCGATTGTAAAGGATAATGTACTGATTCAGCTGAATCGTGTGAGCCACGATATAGCCGTCCGTGTTGCTGCCGCCTTGGGCTTGAAAGCACCACAAGCAGACACTACTTATTACCACGACAATACAACTACTGGCGTTTCGGTTGCGAAAGACCAGCTATTGAAGATTGATGGTCTCAAGGTTGGCTATCTCACTTCGCTTTCTCCATCGTTACATGCTTCTAGCCTTGCTTCAGTCCAGTCGGCACTCGCGAAACTACCTGTGGATCTTGTTGTCGTGGCGGAATTCTTGACAGAAGGGGTTAATCAAACTTATGCGACATCAGATGCCTCTCAATTCGACGCAATTGTCGTCGATAATGATGCCGCTACATTGTTCACAGCCCCTTCGAGTCACCCTGGCACAAATTCCTCTGCTAATTCAACATATGGCGATTCTACCTGGTCTTTACAAACACTTTATCCCTCGGGCCGCCCACTACAGATATTGCAGGACGGGTACAGATGGGGAAAACCCGTCGGTGTCATTGGCTCTGGTCAGGACATATGGAAGGCAGCAGGTATTGAGGCTAACACCGCCGGCGTATACACATTAAGTAGTACGGAAGGCCTCGCAGATAGTGTTGAGGAGGGACTCAAGACCTTCAAATTCTTGGACCGATTTCCAATGGATAGGTAGACATTCTAGCGCCTTGTAGGGTAGGAAGTCAGCTTGGTAATGTTGATTACAAGCGGACGCATTCAAGCTTCGTCTATCATAAGATCCGCTTAGAGCATGGCTTCGTGCCTTTTTCTATTAGTCTTTGTTAAACATTCAAAATCAAATTCCAATTCTCTTTACGCATGATGACTAGTCTTTCGATGTTTAGCCAGATGTTCCCACAAACATGGTGAAAAGGTCAATCTCCTAGGGCAGCAAAAAAAAAAAATCGCTTCCCCAGCTACGAATGCCTTCAAGCCCCGTTCCTGGTTTGTTTGGCTTAGTGGCCGGCCGGTCTCCGCCATGACGCATTCGAGGTGGGGTTCTATCATACCACCACATTTCCAATGACAACATCCACATGCAACCTCCAAAAGCCCCGAGGACATAGAATTGATCACCTCACGCTAATATACGTTCACTTAGTGCTCTCAGCGGTGACAAACTACAATAACACTTCCAAATTCCACGCGGGAAGGAAATCTTAGATCCTTCATATGCTCATAGGTCCCAGTCATAGCAGGTTCTAGCGAATTTGATGTCTTAAATAGCTTATGATTCTTCTATGGCACTTGCATGTATTTGCTGTTAGCTCATCAGACTAGATCTAGTTACCTAAAGTCATCATAATTGTCTCTGCTCTCTGTTGTATCTCCGCCGGCTTCCGGACGGAGCATCTTCCGCTTCAAATACCTCCAATGTCCCTCTTGCCGTAGACTAGTATTCTCAACTGTCAATTTGTACCCAACATGGCTTCTGATCCTAGTAAGACCACCGATGAGCTTAACAAACTCAGCATCTCTGCCTTCGGAGAGGCAAGGGCAACTGTTAACGAGAATCCTCTGAATGATGACGAGATCCGGAAGATGACCGATTACTTCCATGCCACTCTATACCTTTGTTTAGGCATGATCTATCTCAAAGAGAACCCTCTCCTCCGTGAACCCCTTACTTTAGATCATCTTAAACGTCGGTTGCTTGGACACTGGGGCTCAGATGCCGGCCAGAGCTTCACCTACATTCATATGAACCGCCTCATTAAGAAGTATGATCTGGATGCCATCTTCGTTTCAGGTCCAGGGCACGGCGCTCCCGCCGTTCTCTCAAATTCCTATCTCGAAGGTGTCTACTCTGAAGTCTATCCTGACAAGAGCGAGGATATTCAGGGTATGCGGCGGTTTTTCAAGCAGTTCTCATTCCCTGGAGGAATTGGATCACATGCTACCCCAGAGACTCCTGGTAGTTTACACGAAGGCGGAGAATTAGGATACTCAATCTCTCACGCTTTTGGTACAGTTTTCGACAATCCTAATTTGATTGCTCTCACTATGGTCGGTGATGGAGAATCCGAGACCGGACCATTGGCGACGAGTTGGCACTCTACAAAGTTCCTCAATCCGATTACAGATGGAGCAGTACTGCCAGTCCTTCACTTGAATGGTTACAAGGTATGCCTAAATTATTTTCGATTACGTGGGTTAACGTTCAATAGATCAATAACCCTACGGTATTGGCTCGGATCAGCCACAAAGAATTGGAAGCTTTATTCGTGGGTTACGGCTGGACCCCCTACTTTGTGGAAGGAGATGATATCCCGTCCATGCATCAAGCAATGGCTACTACTATGGAACGTTGCATCACTGAAATCAAAGAATACCAGAAGAAGGCTCGAGAATCTAAAAAGGCCTTCAGACCTCGTTGGCCAATGATCGTTCTCCGCACTCCTAAAGGATGGACTGGGCCCAGAAAGCTCGGTGATCATTTCCTGGAGGGGTTCTGGCGGTCACATCAAGTTCCAATCCCTGATGTTCTTACAAGCAAGTCTAAGTTACAGACACTTGAAGAATGGATGCGGAGTTATGAGCCAGAGAAATTGTTCGACAGATCTGGGGCTTTGATTCCTGAACTCAAGGAGCTTTCCCCGACAGGAAATCGCAGAATGAGTGGCAATCCTGTGGCAAATGGGGGCATCCTTCGCCGAAAGCTTCATGTACCAGACTTCCGCTCGTATGGAATAGACGTCAAGAAGGGTGCTACAGAGCTGCGAGGTAGCATGGCAAATTTTGCGAAGTTTCTGAGGGACGTCGTCAAGGAAAATCCAACCCACTTCCGTGTTTTCGGTCCTGATGAGACGGAATCTAATAAATTGTCCACTATCTACGAGGCTGGCAAGAAAGTTTGGTTGGGAGAATACTTCGAAGAGGACGCGGATGGAGGAAATCTTGCGTTTGAGGGAAGGGTCATGGAGATGTTGTCAGAGCATACCGTCGAGGTAAAGTCCATAGCATTGGGGAGACAACTTACACTAACTGTATGAATAGGGCTGGTTAGAAGGCTATCTTCTTTCCGGTCGTCACGGTTTGCTCAACAGCTACGAACCTTTCATCCACATCATCGACTCTATGGTTAATCAACACTGTAAATGGCTGGAGAAATGTGTCGAAGTCGAATGGCGTGTGAAGATTGCATCCTTGAACATTCTCCTCACAGCTACGGTGTGGAGGCAGGACCACAATGGATTCACGCATCAAGATCCCGGCTTCTTAGACGTTGTTGCAAACAAAAGTCCTGAGGTGGTCCGGATATATCTGCCCCCTGATGCAAATTGTCTATTGAGTGTAATGGACCATTGTCTGAGGAGTTCGAACTATGTGAATGTCATCGTTGCCGATAAGCAAGAGCATTTGCAATTCCTGAACATGGAAGATGCTATCGCCCATTGTTCCAAGGGCATTGGTATCTGGCAATGGGCAAGCAATGATAAGGGGCTCGAACCAGACCTTGTCATGGCATCATGCGGTGACGTCTCCACACACGAATCACTTGCGGCGACTGCTCTCCTCCGCCAGCACCTGCCGGATCTCAAGATCCGTTTCGTCAACGTGGTGGACATGTTCAAGCTCATACCAGACTACCAGCACCCGCACGGACTTAAAGATCAGGAATATCGCGCCATCTTCACGGACGACAAACCAGTCATTTTCAACTTCCATTCCTACCCTTGGCTCATTCATCGATTGACATACAGTCGCAAGGGACAAAACAACATGCATGTACGAGGGTATAATGAGAAGGGCAACATTGACACTCCACTGGAATTGGCTATCCGCAACCACACGGATCGATTCAGTCTAGCTATTGAGGCGATTGATCGTATCCCTGGACTTGGCAATAAAGGGTCGGCAGCGAGAGAGACTTTGCTCAATGAACAGATCAAGGCAAAGAACTATGCATATCATGAGGGGATGGACCCCGAGGATCTGACAAAATGGATCTGGCCTTACTAGAAATGTGTTCTTCGGCGTGATTACAAGAGTTTTGGTTAGGGGCGTTGTTCATTTTGTGAGGTATTATTTGGAGTAATGCTACTAGAACCAGATATTTCAGACGACTAATTACCTACCCGGGTTTTGAATTGAACTTTGTATGTGTTTTGCGCGTATCCGGGTCGATATCGCACATCCGAACTTCAATAGGCGGTTCTATCGACGTTCCTTTTCGAAGTTGCGATATCAGTAACGATATTTCCTCCGTGATACAGCATCACGATTCCGAACACGAGATACGGATTTCTATAATCACTGCCATGTACTAAGTACGGTGTAAGCTTTAGTTTGGTACTTGTCGAGTCGACCGGTGCGGGTGTTCCTCGGTTCAAGTTGCGTCAACAGTGCATTCGATGTCGTGATTAGGATTGACAAGCATCTTGACAACGCTCGTCCCCCCAATGGCCAAACGCATTTTCTCCAAGCCAATGATGGCGCTTTCTTGTTCCCACATAAGCTTTAACAGCTTAGTGAAGTCTAAGTGCCGCCCATGGCGGGCGGGCATTTTCCTCAATGTGACGAAGGTGGAGCGTCTTGACGTCTGCTCTCCTTGCAGATGTTTGATTCTGCCGTGGAACTTTTGGCCGCTGGAGGGGTCGGTTCGGTAGGCATTTGAAGTCAGGATTCAACATGGGTTCAGAGGCCTTTAAGAAGACATGATCGCCGTTACTTAGATTTATCATCTCTCCTGCTCCTCTGTCGCTCTTTCTCCATCAAACATTGCGCTTTGAGTTGTTTGTAATTTATCAGCCATGGCATTGAGATCGGAGTTAGAAAAGGATACCGAAGGAATCGGACCTTCCCCCGTCATTTCCTCGGAAACTTCGTCGCAGTTGGACGATACCTACGAAGCTTACAAAAGAAACCAAAATATCGGCATCGATCCGGCAGAAGCAAAGAAAACCTTGAGGAAAATCGATCGCCGCATTGTACCGATTCTGTTCTTCACGTATCTGCTACAGTATCTAGACAAGAACGGGATCAACTATGCTTCTGCGTTCGGACTGGAAGAGGGAACCGGCCTTCAAGGTCAAGATTACTCTTGGTTGGGTGAGTAAAAACCTACAATGTTGTGTTCCAAAAGATGTCTCTGACCAATAAAAGGAAGTATCTTTTATTTTGGTTATCTTGCAGGACAATATCCCGCTGGGTACCTGATGCAACGCCTCCCGATTGCCAAGTTTCTTGGATGCGCAACTCTTGGTGAGCTTGTCATTGTAATACTCTGTGGCTTGTTCAGACAGTTTCTAATCAGTGTAGGATGGGGTGTTATATTGATGACAACTCCGGCATGCCATAATTTCGCGGGCATAGCAGCCAATAGATTTCTACTCGGCTTGCTGGAGGCCACAGTCAACCCCGGATTCGTGCTCATCATGAGCATGTGGTTCACTTCAGCCGAGCAACCACTTCGTTTAGAATCGTACTACTGCACGAATGGTATTGCGACCATGTTTGGTGGCCTGATTGGATATGGTGTTGGCCATATCAAGTCTGGACTTCCAAGATGGATGTACGTTTTCATCATTTTCGGTTCATTCAGCGTGTTGATAGGCATTGTCACGCTTCTCTTTCTTCCGGATCTGCCTTCTACTGCCAAATTTCTCACCGAGCGCGAGAGAGCCATTGCTGTCGAGAGGGTTGCCGGAAACCGTCAAGGAATTAAGAACAGGCACTTTAAGAAGTATCAAGCATGGCAAACAGTTAAAGATCCAAAAACGTGGATCCTATTCGTCATGGCCGTCGGTGCACAGATTCCGAATTCTGCATTGACAAGTGTAAGACAAATAAGTTCCACTATGAACGAGTCTAGGTTTGTCATATTGACATTATCATAGTTCACATCAATCATCATCAAATCTTTCGGGGTCGACACGCTAGGTACCCAGTACCTTCAAATCCCCGGAGGAGCAGTCCAGTTCCTCTCTCTTCTCTCTGGGGGATTTATTTGCACCCACTGGCCAAACTCACGATGTATCACCATGACGGTCGCCAATCTTATCTGCATCGTAGGCGCAAGTCTCCTCGTTGGTCTTCCGAGCCACAACAAGTGGGGAAGGCTCGTTGCACTCTGGCTCTGTTACTTCCAGGGTTTAGGATTCTCCATGAGCTTGACAATTGTATCTTCAAACATTGCCGGCTACACTAAGAAGCAGCTCACTGGAGCTGCTCTCTTCACAGGCTACTGTGTTGGAAACATCATTGGGCCGCAGACCTTCAAAGACAGCGAGGCGCCAAACTACAAATCAGCTTATATTGCGTATGGACTCTGTCCCCTCATTCAGCTATTCTCCTTTGCTGACTATTCCCTTTAGCATGCTTATCGGATATTGCGTGAAGCTTGTCATGGTTTTGATCCTATTTGCATACATGTGGTCGGTGAATAAGAAGCGTGATCGAGAATCAGCAAGTGGGATTCAGCTGACGGAGGAGGAGGAGAAGCAAGCAATTGAAGAGGGCATGCATGATGTCACTGAGATCGACAACAAGGGGTTTCGGTATATTCTGTAGAGGTCGACATAGCCGCCCAGTTGCTGGAAGTGATCGGAGGGTCATTTCACGGTCGGGAAATACGGACCTGAGAGCGCAGTTTCGACTGTAAGATTCTACCAAATAGGTTTATTTGATCTACTGCGAGGAACCTAATCGTACCGCGTCGAAAAGCTGGTTAATATACCATGTTCCGTAAACATATTATCATATTGCGAGAGTAGGATTAACAAATTGATCAAAACATCATCTCTGCACAGTACTATTGGAAATGTAACTTATTGATGGGGACTGTGGCACAAACAGTGATAAGGTTCTTCATCGTCGCTGGCACTACGTTAGTATCCCCTTAAAGCACAGTGCAGAATGTGAATGACCTCCTACACATGATGGCTGGTTACGATCATAACCAACCACCCAATGGGCGCTTATCTACAGTGTATTAACAGGCACTCACCTCTCACCTCTCACTTCTCACCCGTCAACCGTCACCGTTTGTTTACCCCTCCTACCTACGTGCCCCACTTTCCCTTTCCAATAGTCTATATAAGTGGTATAATTTGTAGACTCTATTAGAACATGGTTGAGTTGACGAGCGATGGTCGTACCGTGTTTGGGCCACGTTTGTTCTCCCTAGGGTTCTTCTCCTTTGTCTGCGTCTTTTCCTTTGTCTTTCCTTTGTTTGGGGGTTTGGTTTTTTTTTGGTAGGCGTGGGTTCGAATTACTCTTTTGGTGAGAGACACATTTTTTTATTTTTACTTTTCTGGGGAGAGGAGTGAGGGCGGAGAGGCTCCGCTGGTGCGCAGTGTAAGAATAGGCACACTCACTTCTCACCTCTCACCTCCCACTACTGCCGTTTGTTTACCCCTCCTACCTATTTACCTACACCACTTTTTATTCCCCTATACATGTTAAGTTTACGGACTTAGATGACATCAAGGCAACACTAAGCTCGAAATTATTTACATTGTCGCTATTAAAGTTCCAAAAAAGAAGAAGAAGAAAATAGAACTGCACGTATGACCATTCCAAGATCTCGATTCACTATCAAGTCATGTAGAAGTACTCAAATATACGCATGCTCTGTGGCACGACCCGGCACTCTGAATAACGATCTGATCTGCACAACATGGGGCATACGAACGAGAGAACGAAATCATAAATCACGACGTATAAGACTCAGACGATGAGACCAAAGTTTTTTAACCACCCGCCAGATTTACGCCATCGACACCGACCAAAATCTGTGTATCTTTCGAGATATCATGCCCACGGATTAGAGGTAGTACATACATCGAGGCGAGTCAGTCTACGCAATTCAAATCTGCCACAACTACTCTACTTTACTCTCGCAGTCATGCCATCTCTCCAAAAAGCTGTATCAATCAATACCTCAAAACAACCTAGCTCCACCATAATCTACATTAGGACCCTCCATTTTCTAAAAATACACACCGTGGACTTTTGTCAAAAACGATGATAACGTTTTTTTGGGGTTAATGCAGGCGGCCTTAACAAATCCACCCAATTCTTGGCCAAAATTCTTCTAGATTCTGTTGACGTAGGTAGGTGGGTAGGTGCTGAATATCTTTCCTTTCTCCTTTGATCTAATAAGAATATGCATATGCATATCGCGGCAGGTAAAAGACAAGTGGGAAAAAAAACATGTGCATAGATAACTTGACACCTCGACTCAACCCAGCGCGCGAACTATGACACAAATACAGAACCACATGTACAAAGATATTATCGGAGAATCCTGATACAGAATCCTTCTTAATTTGGCATGGAACGCGGGGAAACGTGTTCTGTCATATGTATGCCCAAATCCTGATTCTGGGGTGTTTGATGTGTGCGCATGATGGGAGGGATGAAGGATATTTGTCAGGCATGCTGTCAGAAGGCTAAGTCGATAGGCGGTTAGAACAAGTTGCGTAGGTGAGAATTGTCTGAGTTGGTGGAGATCTGTGGGGGGGGGGGCGAAGCGCCTGATAGGTGGACAGATTTAGTTTGGCGGTTTGGTTGAGATCGAGGCACAATGATAGAGGGTTTGCAGTCTGTGGGGTAAGGTATGTGTCTTCATCCGTACGAATGGTCATTTGGCGGAGGGGTACAAGTGGTGAATGTCTCACGCGTTGAAATGTATTCTTTCTCGAAAGAGGACATCATGTCGAGATTCTGCATGTTCGTAGGAATCCTCGCAGGATCCCTCGCTCGGAACCTGACTCACGCGCAAGTAGAAGAAACTTCACGACAGTTTTAAGCGCCGTCCAGAGAACATCCCCCTGGGGCGAAGCCTACGGCGCACCACGGCGTACTCAGATCCTCAGGGATCAATACTTATGATAGTGACCATGCACCCGTGAGCTCACCCGGCGCAGTCTACTGTAATAGAGGTGCTAAATATGCTTTTAGATTTGCTCCTGCCGCCGATACACCTTTAGACTGGGGTGCTAATTCTCTATGACAAGGCGTTATCAATGGATATTCCTTTGAATTTGTTGCCCCTCGGGTCTCGCAAGACTTTGTTTGTGGAGAGAAGGAATACGTGGTCTAGCGTCTGGCCCATACCGGGTTACGTGGGCCGTACGAGTCGTTATCTTAAAGGGGCCATGGACTACCGGTACATAGGGACCTCGGATAAGGTCCTTATTGGATAAGCTAGCCGTATTCATAGAAGACGGTGTGCAAATGATGAGCAGCGAGTGTTCCGAAGTACGGCCCTGCGCGGACGATGAGGCAGCAAGACATCAGCCAGATAGGAATTCAAGAATCTGCCTGATTCCCGAGGCAAACTGAGAGATTCCATATCAATGGAAGGTTGCTTGTTGGATGATCCACTTGGCGTTGGTTGGGGCACCAGGGGCACAGTAGAGATCACGTAAAATGGATGTTTACATGGAACGTCATGAAACGCTATGCCACTCGGGGTTATCGGATTGTCAGATCAATTGAGGCGGATGCCGGAATCAGCGTGTCCCGTTTGCGCCGTTGTAAGAATGCCTAGGCGGCGAGGATACAGGGGCGTAGACAAAGGGGCGTAATGAACGAGAAGCGCAGAGGCAGGCAGTGCTGCGCGCCAATATTACCTTTATTGTAATAAGTTTACGGGAAGCGCTTGGTTCTGGTTATTCTTTATGATGTCCAGTTCGAGCCAGCTGTGTGCTCTTAGAAGTAACGGTCCCCCATGGCACGATAGGTCGCGAAGTACTGCTAAATATGAAGAAGGTGGTGCCTGGGGCTGGTACTCCGTAGAATTTTGGGGCGTCTGCGCGTTGTCAAGATGCCTAGAGGGGGCAATTCGCCAAAAGGAAGCAAAATTTATGAAGTTTGCTCAAGCCCCGTCTATCTCGTCAACGGACAAATGTGGTCTTCACATGCTCGCGTCTGGACTTGTGTGCGTTGAAATACACAGATGACCGAACGGAATGCGGTATGAGACAGTCATTGCGGCGAGCGGACCAGTAATCTAACCCGGGACCCAGTCTATTGGGATTCTCCTAAAGCCTTCGTATGGCAGTGGCAGTGTCGTCCCCACCGTTCCGCAAAATAGACACCATTAAGGTTAAGCTTAATGTAATCTGCTTAGCCCTACTGCCTCTTTGGGTTAATCAATGGATGAGTTTAAGTGTAATTAAAGTTAGCTCTAGTGGTAAGCCTCAAAACCTGGGGGCTTCGACCCACTTGCGTTTCATCAAAGCTTACGCGGAAGGGCTGCTAATTGGGCGCGCCTTGAAATACAGAATAGTCATGATTATGCGATGGCAGCGTGGATCACTGCAAATGGAAAATGTGAGAGCTGGGGCATGCACGGCGGGCGCCACAACTTGGGCGCACCCCCATTTCCCCGAGAGCTCGATCGCCTTACTCCGTGTTCGGGGGACTAGACTATTTGCCTGATACTGCCTGATCTGGCGAGGCTACATGCCACTCTTTCGTGCGAAGGGGATGGCATGGGGGAAGAATGTTGTTGCTGGGGTCCACTTGCGCAGCTCTCCTTGTGCAGTTGCATGCCATCGGGTGTTACAACGGCGCAATTGATCTGGCAGTTAGTGAGCCCCCTTCTCCCCCACAAGCAAGGTCTCATAATGAATGATTGCGCAACACCAATACAGCCGTGCTACCGGCGATGGCAAGATGATGGCCCATTTTGTTGCTCCGGAATATTATATTGTTCGTGCCGCAATATGTGTCGTGAGACCTGCCAATTCCGGGCCAAGATCACAACGGGCGTATGCAGCGATCCGGTCGGACCCCGGTGTGTTGTAGGCAATTTAGAATAAGGTCTTCCCGGTGAAAGGATTAACGTTATAGATCCTTTGCCACACATAACCCCTAACGTGCGCTCTGGCGTAATGTTGGCCGGTGTTACACTGTCACCTTAGCTGCGAGCGAGGTAGCACAATTGATTGCCTGATTGAGTATGTGATACGCCGACAAAAGGGGCCAGAATGACATCAGAACCTATTGGACGAAAAACACAAGATATCGAAAAATGAAATGGCGGCGGACCCAAGTAACGATTGTTTGGTGGTATCTCGTTCCACAGCAATACCGGGAATAGGCCACCTGACTATTTTGGGATTTTATCAAACAACTTGCCCAACAAAGGCTATCGAGGGGCGCGTCGACGGAAGAAAAAAAAGACCCTGGGAATCGAAACCCATGAGGAAGATCTGACCGCTGTGTATAGACGAGTACCACAAAAGCTTGTGCCTTGCAAAATATGGCTGACGGCGATCATGGGGGATTTAAGGTTCTGGAGTAAGCTCTCTATGTTCCGTGAATGAACAAGTTTCTGCGAAGTGAGGGAGCGGAGCTTGTCATGCAAGCAAGGGGCCAAAAATACTGCTGGATCTATCCGCGTGGACTATGTAGGGCAAAAAGGCGACAGACATGTCTGGTGGGCTATCTCGTATTGTTCTTTTTTGGGGTGCATGCCTCCACAAGGCCGAATTAGGATAGGCTGGATCCTTGCTTGCAGTACGCCGGATCCGATAAGCATTGCGAGACGCTGGGAATTGACGAGCGTCTGCGCGATGCTGATGATTCAGTACCCGCGAGTACGATTCTCTTCACAGAAGACGACCGACTCGTCTTTTGCTGATGTGAGCTTAGCTACTTGTCTATTTCAAGTTTGACATGCCGTCCCAAGCGGCTTCCCTATTGAGTGTGATTGAGTTTTATAGTAGACCCTGGAGTTCGTATATTAAAAAAAAAGCTTCGCGTGGTGTGGGCGGAACCGAGCAGACAGCAAACTTTCCGCCAAGGAGGATTCGCATCTGGGAACCCGGAATTCGCAACCCACGATATGAGACTGCATACTATCTAATCTCGATAAGTTGCAGCGGTGCTGCGTCAGTTGGTGATTGGTGGGGCTGGCAATAATTGCGCATTGGCACCTCTGTTTTGCGTAATGATGGAGCTGAGCCAGTGTCGCGAATTCCCAGCGAGTTTGGGACAGATCGGGCGCTATCGGCCAGGCCAATTGCTTGGCCTACCTTAAGTCGAGGTCGAACCTGCCGTGAAGCCGTGGAATATGAGAGCGATGCCTTGGTAGTGTATTGTGTAGCGAAGATAGAAGGCAAGATAGTAGCAGGAGATGGCGCAGTTCTAGAACCAAGACATACGGCGAGGCCGCCTGCACTCTGGACTCGCACTACCAAGCCTTTCTGGTGCGAAAATAAAGTGCGGCCATGGCTGTTGCATGGGTCGTATTCGGCTTCCACGTTCCACCGCGGAGCATCGACCAGATGTACATACCTTTTGCTCGTATACACCACGCTCTTTTGCTTTCTTTTAGGGGAGGGAATTCCGACAACCTCGTGGCCTTCGCAACGACCCGTCAAACATAGCCCTGGAGCATCGTCTCATGATAAAGCGGTGGCGAGTGGTATCTTGGTCCATTTGATCTGCTACCTGGCAAAGTCGCGGGTTTGAAGCAAGGGCAGCCTGTAGCGAACCCGAGGAGAAGTTGCTCTAAAGGCCGCATGGCTTGCTGCAGGCGTGCCGTGTGTGGATGAGCGAGCGGGATAGCGGGTCAGAGAAATAACCTTATCTGGAACCTTGTCCAGAAGCAAGCGAAGCCGGCTGATCCAAATCGTATCAAACCGTATCGCATCGTATGACTTTCTCGGGCGTAAAAAGGCCCCTTGGCATCCCAGGTATGTAGCCAGTGAACGGTAGCGGGGACCGAAGCATGATTTTGCGTTTGCGAACTTTCGCCCGCTGCCTGGAAGAGAGAAAGGAGGCCTTGGGAGTTGCCGTGCCATGGCGGTGCACAAGCTGAGGTTGTTGAGTGGAGTCCTCCGTAGACTTTCAATTGCTGGGACAAGCAATGTTCATTCATGGCTGACGCGGCCATGCTCCGAGCAATCCGATCAACGACAAGACGCCGCCGACGCTGGGCACAAGCATTTCCCAGGTCTTGGCCTCGCCGCGAAACAAAAGTCCCGTGTTTGCTGCTTGGCAGGCTTGTGCTACCTGGGCCAATAAACTATGACTCGGGTCTTTGTCTCGCTGAGGCAAGCTGAGACGCCGTCCTTTGACGCTCCTTGCAGCCAACGCCGCTGATAATGGCACCATGTGCTCGCTCTTTGGTAACATTTGTAACAACATTGTCGTACCAAGGCCCATAGACTGGCTGGCCCAGCCTTGTGATTACAAGTTGATTCTATGCCAAAGCCTGGCAGCATACCGCAACAGGCGGGCCTATACTCCTTGGAACGTTGTGAGTTGAGATTAGCTAATGAGTGCCTCACTCTCTCCTTGTGGATTCTTGAGCTTTTGCCGGATTCATGTCAAATGTACGGGCATTGCAAAGCTGTTAGCAGTAAGTACACCGAGCAGTGCAGGGCCCTGAAGAAGATCGTTGTGGTCAAGCATCTCACTCGGCCACATGTATTTCCTTATTCACACAACAGAACCCACCATCGACTCCGTCATACCGTCAGCGTGGAAGCCACCTGCAGGACGCACCGCTTGTCTGCGGGAAGCCGAGACCCTAGTGACTGGCTGGGAATTAGGACCACGAAGATTACGTTGGTTGTTGTGGAGCCGAACGGAAGCCTTTCCAAGAACTAGCGACGTCAAGATGCTTGGTTGGATGGATGCGCATGATTCCACGTATACGAGAAGTATTATTTCGTACGAGCGTAATTGCGAGCTCCCCCGGTGACGCAGCAGTCAGCCGTCTTCCGCCTCACGCCCGCGCTCGCACTCGCACCCCTGAGCCACTTTTGAAGATACGTAGTACGAGATAGGAAAGCAGTGCAATAGAAGCGCGAGTGCGAAGCGCGAGAGAGAATGAGGGCGGAGTTCTACCTACTCCGTACATTCTCCTACTTTGCCTAGTATGACTGTGGCGGGCTAGCCAGTCACTTGGAAAACATACTCCTACTCGGTGCTGGGCTATTCCTTGGTGGCTCGCCCTGCATCCGTCGGCGGCCTTTGGACCATCCTACGTGTGCCTACATAGTATAAGCGCGCCGAGAGGGCACAGTGGGAAGAATTGGGGAAGGTGGAACGGCAGCCGTCATGGTGGTTTAGGCGTGCTTGGAGCCAAGCAATGCCATGACATGCCATAATACTGATGAAGCAGCGACAGCACGAGGATGTTCTGCGCCGCTGGAGACTGGGCAGAGCTTGGCTCGGCTGGGKATTGTTCTCCAATGAAAGGCGGGCCATTGCCTAATGGCAAGACTGAGATGGGAGGCCAACCCGAGGCCAAGGATGGCATCACAAGGACGCCGGCCGGAGGAGAGCTTGGATGATTGCCCACGGCGGGAGCAAATCGACGGGCGTTGGGACCGGGGACCCAGCAGAGCCGGCAGGGGGTTGAGGAGATGGGGGAGATGGGAGTCTGAGTCGGGCTTGGATTGGACTGGCCAAGACGAGGAAAGGCTTGTCGTCGTTAAAGAGTAGGATTTAGGTTGATTAGCGTCGTTTAAAGTAGCCCCGGTCGTGGGACGCAAAGCTTGGCCGATCGAGGCTGTGAAAAAAAAATAATGCTCTGGCGTGTGGTGGTGGTGATGGTGAGTTGAGTGGTGCAAATGGTCTAGCTGGTCCTGGTGGTGGTGTACTCCTCCTCCGTTGACGGTGCCGTGTCCTCCATCATGGTTTCCTCTTGCACTCTGCTGGGCACACCGTGGCATTATCGGCCCCAGTCTCCCATCAGGCAAGGTCTGGCGGACCTCTGGGCATTCAATCGTCCAAGAGGCATACACAGAATGGTGCCATGCGGACAAGTGTCTCCATCCGTCTTGATGTTTTCCGTGCCTGCCTCATCTTCCGTCTTCGCCCTCCACTTCTCTGTGGGGTTGGGGCAAGCATGAGCGAGGGAGTGAATAAACTAATTGAATATGTGTGTGTATGTGTGTGCCGCCAGCATCCGCCGCCTTGGATTGTGCGCTCGTGGCCTCTTCTTTGTTGCCCACTTCGCCGCTCTTCCGGCGTTGCTGGTTGCTGAACCGCGCGGCGCAGTGTGGTGAGAGGCGCGAGTCCGGGGGGAAGTGAAAGAGGATGGTTGGATTGCGTACGTACCGAACAAGTGTACGTACATGCCCACTTACTCTAGAGGCCAGACATCACGAGGCATGGTATGGCATGGCATGGCAAGGCAAGGCAACTTTACTAGTTGTCGCACTCTGGTTCTTTTCTTTTCTAGGTCATTGTCTGCCTACACAGGCAACACTCCCTCTCTCTCTCTCTCTCTTTTCGCTCACACTCCTCTGGCGACAAAGCAGCCAGCAGCCAGCATCCAGGACTTGTAGAGTCACCGGGGTTGGTCGTTGGTTGCACCGCTGCGAGGCATCGTTCCCTTCATGGACAAAGTTAGCCAACGGCGTTTAAATAAAGCTTGTCTGTCCCGAGTGCTTGACGGGCTTATTTCGCTATCAGCGCCACAAGCCCTCGGCGCGCCGACGATCAGGACCCCAGAAGCATCCAGGGCGCGCCGAGAAGCAAGCCAAAAAGGCATTCCAGGTTCCGCTCCCTCACCCTCTCCACTCCAGTCTCCAGAGGAAAAAAGTACATGAGCAGGGCGGGCCACGGCTGCTTCAGGCTTCCGATCTCCTTTCTTTCCCTTTTGCTGCTTCCTTCACTGTTCTTCTGCTCCTCATCCTCCGCTCCCCTCCCAACCTTAGCTTCACTGCCCTCAGGCGCTTGCTGTGCCCCATATAGTGGATCTTCGCCTTGCACTCCTGCCACCCACACCTTCATTTCGTTTCATCCGCCAGTCTCGTTTCAAATAGCTGGAGCATCCCCAGAAGAGCGCCGCATTCGCCTCCTCTACCCTTGGCCCTTGACCTTGACAAGTCGACACTCCAAATCTGTCCTTGGCTTGCCTTCCCTGTCTGTCCTGTCCTGCCATACTTATACATAGCGTGGGTTTGCTCCCACTCCAGCGAGGCTTCCCGCCAATATATTCCGACGACTTTACGACGACGACGACCACCACACACACACGATTACAGGATACACCGTCACCGCTTCACAGTCACATATCACTCCCGCTCCCGCTTTTCACAGTAAGTGCCCATCCTCCTTCCTTTGCTTTTGCCAATTCCTACCTCCATCCGCCTGCACACATTACACTTTCCGCCCCCATCTTGGTTACCTTCCATTCTTGCCTGGCGAGCCTAGGCTGGCTGGCACGTTGGCTCCGAGTGTCGCACCCTTCACTTCATCTCCCTTGTGCCCACCGAGAGCCGCAATAGCGCGCCAGTTTTCCGATTGTGGACAAAATGCTGCATTGGCTGGCGAGGCTGGCACGCCTAGTACCAGGGCTTGCACTTGTTCCCATTCTTGTCAGACTGGCACCTGGCAACCCCAACCCTGCTTTCGCCCGAGTCCGGCACAGCCCTGCACCTTGCTCCAAACTACTGCAGTTGCGTATTTGGCAATTGCAGTTGGGGGCCACCGATCTTCCTCGCCGCGTGGGATTACTGGCTCCGTCCATCTGCGTTGGTTAGCATTTCGTTTTCGCTTACGCAGATACAGGTACCCTCGATGCTACTTTAGACCTTCAATCTAAATATAAAGTTACCGCTCACCCCCAAAACCTTAGCAAACCTTAAACAACACCACACCCGACCTTGTGTGTTGCGCCCGCACACTCACCATTGCACCATTCTCACGCCCATCACTACTCCCCCTCAATGGAGACATACAACGGTCACGTCCGCACCCCTGCGGACGCCATTCTCCTCTTCGAAGCATGTCGGATTGGTCTCCTTCCACGCGTGCAGCGACGTCTATCAGAGAAGGAACGCCAGCAGATTAAGTCGGGGTCAGTCTTTGTTTGGGACGAACGAGAGGCCGGCATGAGGCGGTGGACGGATGGGAAGTCTTGGAGCGCGAGCAGGGTGTCGGGCAGCTTCTTGACCTACAGAGAAATGGAGGGCAAACGAGGAGGAAGCTTTCCCGCACCCACGCCTGCACCAAAGCGACCGAGCGGCAAGTCTCCAGACGGCTCTGCCACGGGAGAGTCTGACGGCGAGGGCCCCGATGGATATCGGTACAAGCCAGATGGCCTCATGAAACAGTCCTTCAGCATAACCACCTCAGGCGGACAGCACCTCCACTTGATCAGTTACTTTTCCCGCTCACACCCAACCTCAGCAAATCTCATGCAACCAACACAAGACCCTCAGCTGCGGCATATTCGTCCTCCCAAGAACATGTATCCAGAATCCTCTGTCAATGAGACGACAAATGTTCCTGCCGTTACTCGTGGACCAATGCCCAATTCTCCATATGCAGGTGCAACACATCAGATAGGGTCTCCTTCTCCCTTCTCACGCCCCCCACCCGGGGCACCCCCTGGACCCACTGGCTATATCCCCGTCAACTACGGTCCCCCGACACCCCCATATCAGTACATCTACGGACAACCTCACGTACAGTATCCTACCGTATTTTACGTTCAACCAGGTTTCGGCCATCCTCAAGGGCCACCCTACGCTGAGCGTGGCCCACCCCACATGGGCAGTCCTCATCCACCTCCAGCTCATGGTTATTATTCGCCTCACCCACATGGTGCCTATCCTCTGGCACAGCATATCCAAAACGCCCCACCGCGTGCTGTGCAAGCTCCGGAAAACGCCCATCATTCTCCACAGCCGAATGGTCAACAGCCTCCCCATCACCACGTCCCAGCTAGCAGTGCCTCAATTCCAGAGCAAGGGCCACAGCTTCCGGCGATCAATACCACTGCGCACAAAGCAACCACTCCTCAACCTTCTGACCCTAAAACACAAGAGTCTTTGAATGTACCTGACACGAATGGCGCTGCGCCAACAAACGCACCTTCACCTACCAGAATACCCAATATCAGAACCCTCTTGAATGATCCTTCAGCAAACACTACGACTGCCCCCAAGAGCAATAGCCGTTCGGGCAGTCGAAGCCCTAGTGGTTCTCAGTGGCCAGGATCACACAATATGCTCAGCGCGAATGAGAAACAGATCAAGAAGCTCAATTCAATAGCAATGTCAACGTAGACCATGGCTGTCCGACCTAGGCCTGGGCGAGGCCCACACATCCAAAATTTTCCTTAATATTTTGTCTCCATCTTAGGTAGCTCGGATGCATACCGAGGAGTCTCCGGTTTTTCAAATCATGGCTAGGGTGGGAGGGACCATGTTCTTTGCGCGCTGTTCCCTTGAACAGCGTTCTCATGTCACAGCGGTTTAACAGCATTTGGGCGGAGTTTACATTATCTATTCGACTGGTTTTTACGCCAGATCATGGGATACGATGAGCCAGGCATGGCTATGGAGTTTCGGCTTTCCGGCAACATGTATACAAGCAGGCTCTTAAGGTTATCTAATTGGAACGTGGTTTCTCGGCGGAATCGTAGAGATTCTGTACACACATAACAACAAGCCGACCTGGGCAAATGACGTGTAATAATTCATTTTTCTTGACCGCCCAGAAGAGCATGGGTGTTAATCTCAATCTCTACCCACATAGACTTATTTTCATGCTTAAAATTAAGGTGCGCTAACCACGGTTGACAGAGGCTCGCTTCCGCCCGCGGAATAGCGTGCCGGAATCAAGAAAACAAGCGGGAACAACGACAATGGTAAACTTCGCGGCAATACCAGAGTGGGCGCAATACCGCGAAGGAGAGCACCATCTGCCCGGACCCAAGCTCTGCAAGGGAGGGATAAGAGCCTTCTCCGCACCGAGGTCCTCCCAATCGATGCGCGCGGTCGACGATAGCAGTCTCCTAAAAGCTGGGGTAATACTCCGCACTGAGCCAACCTTCCCTAACGGGCATGACGCGCTGTCAATCACCTACACATTCATCGCCGTGGTAGCATCATTGACACAGAGAAACGTCTCCTCTCCCTTGCAGATCCCCATCTGCAACTTAGACTCTTACAGGCATATTGCCGTCTTAAAATGCCGTCACGGCCTGCAGGCCCACGTTCTCGCATTGGAAGGTCATGGGTCTCTTATCTGCTCCATTGGCCTTATCAAGTCATGATAACGGGCTTGACCAGCTCGTTCGACGTCACGGGGACGACTCAGTCCATTTCAACTCGCTAATAAAGGCAACTCACTACGGTCTTAATTGCCTGTCAAGCAGCCATCCACACAATCCCTACCAGCCCAATGGCCGCAGCTTCGGAGCAACACACTCTGCCGAGTGACGTCGAGAAGGAGGTCATCATCGATGATGCCCCCAGTACTACGAAGAAGAAGGTGTCGGAGAAGTTGCTAAAGCACTCACACGATGCCGACGCTGCATTACAGGCCTTCGAAGGATACGAGGGCCAGACGATTGAACTCAACGAAGAGACCAATAAGAGGTTGCTACGCAAAATTGATTGGCACCTGATGCCCGTATGTCCACTGTAATTGTTGTGAGGAATGAAAGCTCAGTAGTTGAATAGGTCCTCTGCGTTGTCTATGGCTTGAACTATCTCGACAAGACTACATTGAGTTATGCAAGCATTATGGGTCTAAAGTTGCCGCCGTCGAGCAACAAACTTGAAAGTGGTATCAATATCAATGGATCCGAATACTCGTGGCTGGGCAGCATGTTTTATTTTGGTTACCTGGCGTTCGAGTATCCGACGAATCGCCTGCTCCAACGACTGCCCCTGGGTAAATATTGTAGGTTTCCGACACCTTGCGCGCGTGTGTTTTGACCACAGAATTCCTAACCATTTCTAGCGGCTTTCAATGTTGTCATGTGGGGCCTCGTACTTTCTTGTTTTGCGGCAACAGAAAATTACGCAGGTGGCATTGCCATACGCTTCTTCTTGGGAGTCTTCGAGGCGGCCGTGACGCCTGGTTTCGCGCTCCTCACTTCGCAATGGTACACTAGGAAAGAGCAGGGAACAAGGACCGGAATCTGGTTTTCATTCAATGGTTTTGCGCAGGTGAGTGGTTCAGAGGTTCCCATTGTACCTGGAAAGATCCCTGTTCGTGCACCTATGCGCGCTAAGGAGATCGATAGTCAGGTTTCTATACTAGAAACCAAGGATACCTACTAATGTTGACCAGATATTCGGTGGCGTACTCGCATACGGTATAGCAATCGGTTGTCAGAAGACGGGGACAGTACTTGAGCCTTGGAAGATTGTCTTCCTAGCCACTGGCCTCCTTACCATCACTGCTGGCGTTGTGTTCTTTTGGGTAGTGCCTGATAATCAGTTGAACTGTCGCTGGCTTACCAAAGAGGAACAGCTCCTTGCTATTGAGAGGATTCGTATCAATGGGCAAGGAGTTGGCAACAAGCACTTCAAATGGTATCAAATGAAGGAGGCATTGTTAGACCCTTTGAGCTGGGCTTTTTTCTTTTATGCCTTGATCGCAGACATCCCTAATGGTAAGTTACGTTGCACAAATATTCTGTCCCCCAATAATTGCTCACATCCCTACAGGAGGCATATCCAACTTTTTCTCCCAACTCATCGTCGGCTTTGGGTACACTCCTGAGGAATCTCTCCTTTATGGCACCCCAGGTGGTGCCGTGGAAATCGTGGCACTCATCGCATGTGGCTGGGCTGGTGACCGCTATGGGCATCGCATTCTGATTTCGATGACCGGGCTTTGCGTTGCTATTCTTGGGATGATCTTGATTGTCGCCTTACCACTTAGCAACAACAGCGGAAGGTTGGCTGGTTATTATTTGACTCAAGCTAGTCCGACGCCTTTCGTTGCACTTTTGAGTTTAATTAGCAGTAACGTTGCCGGATATACGAAGAAAACAACAGTAGCGGCAATGTACCTGATCGCTTATTGCGTAGGAAATATCATAGGTCAGTTTTTTTGCCCTCGTCACAATCTCCTTCCCTCTAGCGGTCATTCCAATCTATATTTTCACCTTCTAATCATAGATACAGGCCCGCAAACCTTTCGACCCGAACATGCACCTCGTTATGTGCCTGCAGAAATCACCATTATCGTATGCTGGGGGTCTTGTCTAGGTATACTCTTGTTCATCTACTTCTATTCCGCGCTACAGAACAAGAGGAAGGCAAAGGTTAGAGCAGAGCCAAGTTACGTCAAATTGGAGAACCAGGAGTAAGTGCCAATGAATCTTTGGTAGCGTACGTTGAGTAATAAGCTAACGAAACTCAATAGATGGCTTGATCTAACTGATAGGGAGAACCCGGAATTCGTTTACACGCTGTGAACATACTATGAACGGATTAATAAAGATCGAATGGACATTTGCTGGGCTCCTAAGCATCAATCTGGTGTCGTGAACACAATTTCGGAGACCGTCACCAACGGCAAACAGATACTCAAAGAATAGAAATTCAAGTTACTTGCGGTTGGCTTCATTGAAAGTTCCCCTCTAGCCGTGATGGTATGATAACAGCCCTACAACTCTAATCGTGACCGTTTCCCCCGTCCGCGAGCGAGCGGGTTGAAACTTGGACCTGCCAAAAGAGAGATGGAACTCTTTATCCAAATCGAGGCCATAGTCATAGTGACTCCTCATTAATTTCTACCTCGTGGGATAGAGAACTATGCAAATTAAAACTTCTCCACGGGCATATAGAGAGAGCCTTTTGGTTTGGAGAAGGAACACGCTTTTGTGGGAAACCCAGTCGACTGATTACACCGGTTTGGACCCAGAATCTCATCGACTGAATACTTCACACTTCACAACGGAGCGCTTTTACCCAAGCCCTACCCTCGGCCTCCCATCATTCATTCCACCTATACGTAATGCCAAACCCCTATCCTCCACGATCACTACTTCAATCTGCATCCCACATCATTAACACCACACTCCTCCCTTCGCGAAACTTCCAAATCGGGAGAATGGGTTATTTTGCGTGATATTCTATTGTTAACAGTGCGCTAATGCTGAGACTCGTATGGATGGCTGGCTGAAATACACCGCTATATCAGCCCCCACGAACCGTCGAATCTAACTAGAAAAGGGGCACTATCTCGCACGTATGTATCTAGGTCGGTGGGCATCTTCTGTGATTGATACGTCGGCGATGCAAGATAGTACAAGGTAGTGAAATGAGATAGTGTGGATTCAGACTGTGAAAGGATCTATTTCGCAGCTAGCCATAGTCCCTGGTATCGTAGGCAAGAAACTATCTTCCTCGCCCTACATGTTTTGATGTTTTTCCAAAAGGATTTATACACAATGCTCATGCTTATTATGATACTGTCAGCTTCGGGCGATGTCTCGTCTCGTCTAGTCTCGCATCGAAACGAGACGAAACGCCGATATCTCGCGCGTATAATTGACCAGTGGATAGATAACATCTGTACTCGCAATTTGTCCCGAAAAGCTAAACGTTGTACCCGCACTCGCACGCATTCAGTATTCCTCGTTTTATTCTATCTGGCCAAAATTTTAACCCAAATGTAAACACTATCTATCCTAAAAACATAAAGAATATCTTGACCATAGACCTCACTTCACATCATCCGTACATTCAACCACCTGCATGTATCTAGCAAACACTTCCCCTTACTAACCCTGACGTTGAAATTCTCACCCCCCACCAATGATACCACTTTCCCCTAATCAAGCCCTCACCTCGCACTATGTTCACCTTCAGACTAAGACCAAGACTTTCCAGATCCGGTATCCAGGTCGTTATCTCGTCGCGTCAAAATAAGAGGACGAAAAGGATTAGACTTTGAAGATACAGGTGGTTGAGTGGGTTTTGAGATTTGGGTAGGATGGAGAAAGGGAGCGAAGCGCCATTGTGTTGGAAGGTGTTTGCGTGAGGACGGCGAGGGAGGGAGGGAGCGGGAATGATAGACAATGGCTAGATTATACAATTATAAGGGAGGGTCTGTACAATGAGAGCTGGCCTCTCTATCTCGGGTATTATTATGGATTGAAGGAAGAGACCCGCAAGGACATTATGGTTGCAGGCGACGGCTCAGTCTCCCAGACAATCACAGCGGATATAGTATTTAGGACTACGTAGATCTAAGCGAGAAATAGGTAGGTAAGACTATATACCTATCTTAGAACAGGAACTAGAGATTAAAAGACATTACTAACATTATGAGCGAGGTCAAGAAGGAAGAGATAAAACTTAAAATCATAAGTAAGGAAGAGTATGTACGGTATTATGTGGAAGAAATATGTAGAGATAAAGCTGCGGTGGAATAGTAGTCTAGCTGTTGAATGGACTATCTCTCGTCCATGTGTACGATCAATAGCTTGTGACTAGTCACTATACTTGCGTACGAGGGGTATCTTTCGATAGGTAATTGATTGATTGCTTGTTCGAATCCTATCTACAGAGGAAAGGGGTAACTATCAATGGTGAAACACSGCACCGTGCGTAGTCACATGAGAAGTCATGTGATATCTGATATCAACCAAACTACTGCGTACGGACACTAGCACATATTACGCGATATTAAAGACGACACCTTGAAGAAGATTCTATGGGAATCTGGAAGAGGGTTCAAATCTATGCGGGAAACTGTTACTGAGATGATGAGGTAGATTCATACATTCTTAGTATGCCGTCGTGGGTATGGTTATGTAAAAGATCTTGTATTGTGAATGAGTAAAATCCATCGAGGTCTTAATGTGAGATAGAGGATGGTAGTAGCTACATGGACTACATTCATAGTTTTCTGAGTTAATTAATAGACGCCATGTATCTGAATTTGCAAACCCCCCTTTTGAAGCAAAAAAAAAAAAAAAAAAAAAAATCCAGCACAAATACACTTGAGTGGAGATACCATGCTCACATCAACCACCGGTGTCTGTGCCTTAGACAGGGACAGGGAAATACTTGGAGCTTTTAGGCGTTGCCACCTTTCCAACCCAGACATACCCGCGGCAGTCCTTTTTAAACCTTTGGTGCATCTCTTTCCCTTGCAGAACCAACTGCGACCCCTTACATCCATCTACCTCAAGGGCTTGGAGATCATCTTGTGAACTCAGGGTGTCGATCTTTGCGTTTCGCTGAGAACAGATGCACCCAATGAGGGCACTAGCTTCCTCGTATACTGACAATTCGGGAGGCAGACGATACCCTGCCTCATACCATGCCCTTGCATTTCGGCTGAGCCAGACGAGCTGTTTCCAGTGAGGGTTGAAAATTTCCACCGCTTCATCCAAGTACTCTTGCGGTATTGCGACCGTTATGATGGTTGGTTCTTGTGGAGGGAATCTTCTCCCAGCGAACAATGCGAAGTACTTTGCAATTTCGTATTGCTTTGTGAAGTAGAGATATCTTGCCGTTGGATGAAAATCCGTAGGAGGTGTAGACAGAATGTCGAAGTCGTTAAGGGAACCATCTGGATTGAAAATTTTAACCATTCTATCCCACCCTCCTCCTTTGAAATAGAGGGACCTCCCAGGGACCTGGGTGGGAGGCTCGACCCCCTCATGTGCGGCATTTTTGAGAGAATCTGGTTTCTTCGCATTTGATGGTTTAATTGACAGGTCCGGTGACCCGGCACGAAGATTCTTCTCTCTTTTGGATGTTTCCAGGCGTCTGTCCAAGCCTTCCAAAAACTCCCAGGAGAGCTCTAATGTGTCCAATGCCCAATCTCGGGCGCTTGCCGTCAGCCGGATATCCTTGAATCCTGGATCCATAATGCGGTCTATGGTCACCGCGCTTAATCCTTGCGTTGTGAGGGCGAGCCTCCAGTCTTCCTCACTGTCGCCTTCCATGGCGTTCCGATTTCGAGCCATTCCCTTGATGTACTCCTGCGCTCTGCTGATGATATCTCTACCGTATCCAAGCTCCCCAGGCTGGATAATTCTTTGGTCTTCGTCCCATTTCTCTGACAGTAACTCTGACACATCCGGGCGGAATCCACAAAATTGGAGAGTTTCCGCCGAGTTCAGCATGTCTGGCAGCTCGATAGTGTCCATGTTGCTATTTGAAGTTATGGTGGCCAAAGACAGCGTTCGGCTCCCTTGGTTGACCTTAAGGACATCCCCAGCCTGAATCAATAGCTGCAATGAGCTTTCGGAAATGATCTTCTTTGTGGACATTGTGTCGGTCTAGGTGTGGGTGTGGGTATGTTGAGGCCGTGAATTTGACACTTGAATTACCATACAAGACTAGTATGGATTTTGATATTTTAAGATCTGTGTTGAAACCAACTAAGTCAAAAGGTGCGAGAAGGGTGCCTTTTATAGCCGTTGAGTGACGTCGTATGGTAGGCGCATGTGCTATTAGAGAGGACAAATGTGCATGTCTGAAAATAAAAGATTGGGATAGTATGAAAATGGGGGAAAAGGTTATATATATGGCAGGGTCATTTGACTCCACAAAATTTTTTCGAGGCTTTCCTTATGTTCTGGATCCATGAGTTCCTTGGTACTGTCATGACGCTCTCCCATAGTTGAGGTTTAGGCCTGCAGCCCGGGATACATTTCGAGTCACGATTTCATTAGTGCATTGGGCGGCCCATGGACCTCAAAACCAAACCACTAAGCCTGCAATAACACAGTAACGACCCACCCCACAGCCTGGACGAATGCAGCGATATCAATTAGTCCCGCGCGAGCGATGGAAGCGGCAGTTTCTGTCTCAGTTTCATGTCTCTGATGATATGTTGATTTCAACGTGACTGTGGGCTGATTCAAAGGGTATATACGGTGTTACTCTACATACATATTGTAGTGAAGATTTAACAAACTTCCTAGTTTGATATGGGACTAGTATATGTGGATACACTAACCACCACTACCCATACGCAGGATAGATGAGCGACACGAATCAAACTCCTAGAGTCCACCAATTGACATATATATTTCGACTTCCTACCTCGTAAGACCCGCCACCTTGAATGCCAAAAAAGGGAAACAAGTTCATGTACAAAGACAACCCATCCGGATATTCCAAACCCCCCATTCCCCTTCCACTAAACATACATACCACGCACACTTACACACCTAGTAGGGAAAACCAGCCATGTATTCATATTCCCACATCGAGCTTTTAAGACAAGATAATCAAAAGTATCCATTTGCAATCTAACCCAACCCACCTAACCCCTAAATTTCCCACCAAGTAAGAAAAACCCAAGCACATGAACACATTTCATACCTCACACGCATATCCCGCTACTCGTTTATGATCATTCGTCTATCATTCACCATCGTCGTGTACAGAACATATACAACATAGTACAGAAGTGTAAAAATACAGACCCCATATACGCTCATGACTTGTATTTTCATAATTTATCTTTGTTAGTTAGTTAGGGTTGGGAACCTACATCGCTGAGGTGGCGTGATTCGTAGTGGAGCGGAAACGTCTGGGGTTAATTCGTCGTGTCACATGGGGCGACTTGGGGGCAGACATGAGCTTAAATTGAACATCGGTTCGATGGCGGGGTTTAGAGGGGCTTGTGATCAACAGGGCTTAAAATTGACGTTTAGTACCGTGATTTTCTGTGGTCTCCGATTAATTGTGGATCGTGTTACCGTCGAGGCTAATAATGTACTGGTGCCAATCACAAGACGTATGGATACTAATTTCTAGTCGAATTTCAAGTTGCATATAGACAGATTATATCATTGTAGTAGACACATTATAAACACACAAAGCTCTGAAGCCTTGATTTCATCGTCGTAGAGAAAGATTTCTCCCGTTCGAACCCGGCCCAATTGAGTATCATAACCTTCAAACAAAACCCAGACATTGATAGAGAAATTCTTAGAGAAAACGCCAATAAAGGTGACCAAACTGCTCCTTTGCTTTGCCGTGCTGAACAACCGCTGAAAGAATTAGAATTGCACATAAATCGCTTTTCCAATATATTCTTTCCTTAAGCGACAAAGCCGCACTCGAAACGCTGCTTCATGCAATCGTCGTGATTTATCGGATAACACCGTCGCCCTTTCCTGGTGGTGGACCAGCCGGTGGCGCGTACGCATCCTGGTCGCCGCGGAGATGGGTCGCTTGGGGAGATTGAAGTTCGACGCCCTGTTGCTGTCCGTACTGCGCGTACTGTGGCTGTCCGTACTGTTGTCCGCCACCGTAGTAACCTTGATTGGCGCCTCCTCCATAGTAACCGTTTTGAGGTGTCGCAGAGTATGGAGGTGCAGGTTGGTTGGTGTTATTGTACTGGTTGTTGTAGTACGGTTGAGCGTTCTGATTTCCATATTGACCGGGCCTTGCTGCCCAGCCGGTGCCGTAGAATGGCTGTCGGCCCGCGCGACGTCGACGACGAGCAGTTATGCAACTGAGGTGATTGTTAGTTGATGCGCAAAAACGATATTACCATGCGGGATACTTACGAGCAGAGGACGAAGAGCAAGAAGAAACCGATGATGATGACTGCAAGCACTACCCATCGGACCCAGTCGTTCCACGCGCTTCGATTACAGTATCGTACACCATTTTCATACCAACATCTACGGGCCATAATTTAGTCTTTGATGCAAGAGCGCTCAATGAAGGAGGATGATTCGGTGGGATTGGCGTGTGTCTAAGGGTAGAAAGGGGAGGATGTGAGGTGAAGAGGATATGAGGTGATGCAAGTTTTAAAGCGAGCTGGGGGGGGGGCAAACGTACTCTCTATAATATCTTGGTTCAAGGGCCGGCATCTTGGCTTGTCGTCGTCAATGATATCAAAGCTAGGTGAGACTTGGTGAGACTAAGTTGCAGGGAGACGGCGGTGCTTGATGGGAAATGGGTGGAGGAGAGGGGAGGAGGATGGAAACAAAGGCAAGACCAAGAAAGACGGGCTGGGCGTATGACGAATATGAATGATGGTTGGGGCAGGGATGCGCAGCCCTCACAGCCACAGCCAAGCGCAATCCACTTGGCTTTCCGGATCAAGCGGGTTGCGGGAATATGTCACTCTTTCTCACCACTCATACAAGTCTCCAGACTTGAGCCCTTTGCGCCTACGCGTGATGCTGCTGCGGCCACGCCCATTACGACACCTCTGTCTTCTGGAATACTCTCGAGCCACCTTGTTATCCTCTTTCGGTCTCGTGATGGCGCGGGGTTCTGCGAGACAGCTTACAGTTGGGTCAGCTCAACCCTGACCGGAGTTCTGCATCAAACGCTTCCATGAAACTCTGGAGTGGGCGAACGACTCTTCTCTCTCGATCTCTTTCTCACTTTGCCGGGCCTCTACTATACGTCTTGGGGGCAAACAGGTTAAGAGACGTTAATGCCAGGGCAGAGCGGATCCCAGAGCATCATTGCGACCCGAATTGGCCTGGCAGAGAAGGTCCAAGACTACCCATTTAGACTACCAGATTAGGTTATTTGTGCGTAACAGTACAGTAACCCAGTACTCCGTTACCCGTAGGAACAATTCGTTGGAGCAACTTAGCCCATGAGATGAGTCGCCTTAGCTCCTTGCTTAGCCATCTTTCCCAGCAGCGCCACGCTCATTGGCCACGCCACGGCCCTATGACGCTTCCGGTCCAAGCACCCGAACAGAGCGTCCTGGACGAGGCTTGCACTGCCCAACCAAAGGATGTCAAATGCCCTACAAGGGGTGCTAAAGTGCGAAAAAGCCACAGGAGAAACTCAAGACGCAAATGAAGATTTGCAATACATAGTTGCTAGGTCGTTATGTGTCCAAAGCCTCGGAAATGCTTAGCTCGTCAGTCAGAGAGTGACCGCCGGGGTTTCGCATATCGCACCTGGCGATTGTTGCGTTTCGAGAAGGCTATCTGACAACTGACTGTCGAATCGGACGTGTACGCTCCCGTTGTCTGCACTCGGAAACAACGGCGTTCGGCGCAGTGCTTTGAAGCCATGTGGAATGCATCAAACTGGCGGCAGAAGGTGTCGCGCATAGACGGGTACACAGGGTCCCGACTGTTGGGGAGGGCCAAGAGCATTCAATTCAAATTCAAATTCCCCAGCCTCATCAGATATCAAATATCAAATATGTATGCGGTTTACGAGGGTAACTCCATAGTCTCCGTCCATTCCACCAGCCTCATCTCATGTCATGGTCCAAGCAATGGTCAGCCACACCCAGGCCACGTTGGTTCGCAGTTGCACCTCATCCTGGTCGTTGCCAACGCGCGTAATCCTGCCCTGCCCGGGTCTGGCCATGATAACTCAGCTCAACCAGCCGCAACGGGGCCTTTGACGAATGATGCAGTGTCAGTCACCCAGTCACCAGGCAAGTCGGCGAACGGGCGAGCAAGTGAAGCGGCCAACTGACGAACTGGCTATCGGGGTTCAGAGAGGCAGGGATCTCAATCTCGTCTGTCTGCCCCGGATCGCATATGCAACCTTCAGCCAATGACGGGCCGCAACCCTCAGATTCCCTGGCACGCTAGATATGCATGCTGAGTTGTCAAACTGCCATCAATTGTAGGGAGAAATAATAGCTTGGGACTGGCCGGTCTTGCGAGCTGCCACAACTTTTTGCTCCTTTTTCTCGTCCCTCTACCTTCTCTCCCACTTGCGACTTGCAACTTGCTCCTTCACCCTTCGACTTTGCTCTTTGGGACATCGTTGGCATGGAGCGCAGTCATAGTGCGACAGGAGGCCTTGAGCTGGCTCTCACCCACCATCAAGTGTGAGCCTCGAGAGCCCCCCGAGATCAGAAGCCTTCCAAACACGTACAATTCTCCACGGCGCACCCATCCTCAATCACTATAGATCCCTCATCTCGAAGCTGCACAAATCTTCGGCATCGCCAAAAGTGCATACTGCTCTCATGATCGCAACCCCAAGGGCGTTTTCGCGGATTGATCAGTGCCCGTCGCAAACATTTCCTTAGGAACCAATGCTACCCACCAGGGAACTTGCGCACCAGACGCTCCAGCAAATGTGACCTGTCAAGACCAAGCTCTTCATCCTGCCCCTAGGAAGAGTTTGTCATGTCGAATATTCGGAGTTTTTACCCGAAATGGACCATGTTCAACTATCACTGCGCAATGTCGTTCACGGGACTGACCGAATAGGATGATACAATCGTTATCTGATACATACAGCTCCTCGCCAAATCCACTGAGCTGCGCCGACAATGGCCACTTCTGCCGCAGACGACAAAGTAGTGCCATGTCAGCTCGAACTTTTGGACCCAATGGACAGGAGTCTCCTTGGTCGAATGGATCCTTGATATATCCATTCCAAAGAAATCCGTTGCAACAAAAACCTCCAGCAGAAGGTGGGCCGATATACCGCCAAGAAGAGAAGAAAAATGAGAAAACCCCATCAATGAGCCCGATATCCATGGCCGCTTGCGAGAATAAACAAGACGAAACGAGAAAACGTGCTTCAAACTGAGAATTGAGATGGCCATCGCTAGCCTGCAGTCAAACTGCCCGTCTTTCCGTCACATCGTGAGAATCATTAAGTATGTCGTATAAGAGCTGACGGCCGTATTCGTTAGAACATAGGCTCATCAGAGGTCATGAAGTCCGCCAAAAAAAACAAAGATGGAAAATGGAAGCGCTCTGCCGACGAAATTACAGCATCCATGGCCTAAGGTCACGTTGCTTGGACAATGCCGGTACTGGGTTTAGATGCGAAGGTCGCTTATTTGCTCGCTCGCGCAATGAGCCACTGAAGGACCGCATCGAGGTTGGTCTCCTCTTTTGCGCTGATCCCGTAGCAGCTCACTTCGCGATGCGAGACGGCTTTGAGGTTCAAGGCCTCGATGAGCTCGTCGACTGAGAGCTTGTCGGGAAGGTCAGACTTGTTCCCGAGGACGAGCAGGGGGATTCCTTCTAGGGCTGGCTTCTCTAGCAAGAGCTTGAGCTCCTCGCGAGCGACAGGCAGCGCACCCTTGTCGGCAGAGTCGACGATGAATCTAGGACGATGAGCGAAGGACAGTCCCAGACGGATGTGCGCCTTACACGATAGCATTCACGCCGCGACAATACCTCTCCCACATGGAGCGAAACCTGGGTTGACCCCCGAGGTCCCAACTACAATGACGATCGTGGTCAGCAGATGCATCCTCGAAGGAGTAGATTATCCCAGCGCCCGCAACGCCGGCTCGAGGGCTTGGCACTGCAAGAGACGGAGATGCGTGACCAAGAGGGATATCAAAAGCACTCACCACTTCAAGGTTACGTGACCTTTCTGGACGCGCTTCATATTGAAGCCCACAGTGGGGATGGAGCTATGGCCAAGTATCAGCGCATGGGCCAAGTACAATGAGAACCTACGGTTGCGCGAGGCGGTGATTGGGAACAAGGACGAGGCGAGTCGTCGCCGGTTTGCGCAACAAGGGAAGGGCCTTTGACGTACTCTACGGTGAATTCTCCGCCCTAGGTTCGTTGGTCAGATCAGTCTTGTCGGCGGATGACCGGCCAGGTAGCACGGTAATTTCCCATTATGGGGAGACACTCACCGCCAGAACACGCAACAGCGACGTCTTGCCAGCGTTCTGCAGCCCGATCATAGTAATGTCCATCTCGGTGGCCCTGCACGGCGAGGTCAATCAGCAAATCTGGTCTGCGAGTTGTCGAGTGCATTTTTTGTTTTTTTGGTTGGAGACAAATTTTGCTTGGGGGAGGGTGAGAGGGGAGAGGTGTTGGGGTATCAAGTTGCGCGCGATGCGGCAAGGACTGTGGGAGTAGAGGGCAGATGAGGGGAAAGGGCAGGGCAGAGACAGACATAGGAAGAGAGAGAGAGAGAGACGAACCAGAAGAGGCGCAGTAACCAGTCGTAGATGCGTCGAAATATGCTGGCCATGGTGGGAGGATTGCAGAAGGACGAGGCCGGCCAGTGGTGGGTTGAGGATGGGGAGGATATGGGGGAGGGCAGTTGTTTTCTGCCTGCCTGGGTCTGGAAGAGAGTAGAGAATTGGTGGTGCTGGTGCTGGTGCTGGTGCTGGATGGGCGCTAGGAGCGAAAGTCTGGGAATCCTTGCGGGCGGGGTGATTTGTCGGGCAATGTTTGGCGATCTCAACGTGATCTGGGCTGCATATGCCAGTACCTGTAGCTGTGGCTGTAGCTGTAGCTGTAGCTCTAGGTAGAAGGGGCAGGGAGAGGAAAAATGAAAAAGGAATGACAATCCCTCGACAATGCGCAAGCTCCAGAGGAAAAAGTGTGCAAGTGTGTGTGCTTGTGTGTGTGTGCAGAGCTGGGCAGGGCAGAGCTGGGCTGCCGATGAGGTGTAAGGGGAGCTGCGGGAGCCGTGCCGCCCTAAGAGCACAAGAGTGAGAAGGCAGAGGAGCAGAGGAGCGGGAGAAGGAGAGCTAGAGTTGTTTTTCTCTCGTTTGAGTGTGAGGGTGTGAAGGTGAAGGTGAAGGTCAGAGTGTGGGTGTGTGTGAACTAACTGCACCCGCACAGAACGCACCGCACCGCACCGCACCGCAACCCAAACCCCATCCCAATCCCAATCCCAATCCCAATCCCATCCATCTCGAGCCGCTTCGCCAAGTCGAGCGCGTGTGACTTACTGGGGCTTGCCGGGCGGCGGCCAGTGCGCCAGTGCCCGCCCTCTCTCGCTTATGATAGCTGGACTGGCGCCGTGCTATCGCCGTTATGCAACTTTTTTTCCCAGAGCCAGACGGCCGCACAGCACGACACAGCAGGCTCATCACTCCTCCCCCCAATACAACCCCCCCTCCTTTCCTCCCTCCGCGTTCATGCCCACGAGGCGTAACATGTTCACCGGAGCTTCAATTTGATTTTGCCCGCCTCCTGCAGCTCAATTCGCCCACTCGCGCACCGCAGACTCCGCAATGGCGCCCGCCGCAACAAGCACCAAATGGTCCACGGACTTCGACACAGCTCGCCGGCAGCACCTTTTTCAAAACCCTCCCAAGGATAAGACCGCTTACCCTGCTCTTGCTGCAGCTGTAGATCCGCACATCAATTCTTTCAATTCCATATTTGAGCGGGGTGGCCTGCTGGAGAAAGCTATCAAGGACATTGGCACAAAGATTTTCCTCGATGGCAATCCCGCCGCTTCAATCGAAGAAGCTGGAGAAAGAAATAGACTGCATGTGCGGATACAAGAAGTCTTCCTCGAAAAGTCGTTTTTACCGCCTACGAACAAACATGCGCTCAAGAACCGACACATTCTCCCCGCTGAGTGCAGAGAGCGGCACGCTACATACAGAGGCAAGCTGGCTGCGCGCCTCGAATATAAGGTCAACAACGGCGACTGGCAGGAACTGGTACAGTCTCTCGGTTCTGTACCTATTATGCTTAGGGTATGAGACTTTCCGTACGTCATACGGCATGAGCGTTGAGACTAATTGTTCCCGTCACAGTCAAATAGGTGCCACCTCGAGAATATGACCCCAGATCAGCTCGTGCAGGCCAAAGAAGAGACAGAAGAACTAGGTGGTTACTTCATCGTCAATGGTATTGAAAAGATTATCCGAATGCTGGCGGTGAACAGACGCAATTATCCCATGGCGATTGAGCGAGGTGCTTTCACAAACCGCGGACCCGGTTACACGCCGTACGGCATTGTCATTCGAAGTGTGCGCCCGGACCAAACATCACAGACCAACGCGCTGCATTATCTGAGCGACGGTAACGTCAACCTAAGATTTTCTTGGAGGAAAGCCGAATACTTGGTTCCCGTCCTGATGGTTCTGAAAGCGCTAGTGGAGACAAATGACAGGGAGATATTCGAAAATCTTGTGGGTGCAGCTGGCTCGAAAGGCCTGGAAGAGAAGCAGTTCGTGATTGATCGTGTGGAACTTTTACTCCGCACCTACAAGGTCTATGGGTTACACTCCAAGGCAAAGACTAGAGCATACCTTGGGTCAAAGTTCAAGGTCATTCTCCAAGTTCCCGAAGACATCAGCGATGAGGAAGCAGGCACCGAGTTCCTTCGCAGAATAGTGCTACCCCATCTTGGCTCCTACGATGTCACTGAGAGTCAAAACGCCGACAAGTTCAGAATGCTCTTGTTCATGACTCGAAAATTATATGCTCTTGTGGAGGGAGAATGCGCTGTGGATAACCCTGATGCGGTCCAGAGCCACGAGATTCTTCTCGGAGGTCATCTCTACGGGATGATACTAAAAGAGAAATTGGACGAATGGTTGAATTCCATACGTTTGCCACTCCTGGAATGGGGGCGAAGAAACGATTGGAAAGCTTTTACGAGCACCGATTTCCATCGAGAGTTTCAGTCCAAGATTCTCGGCAGGACCAATGAGGATATCGGTCAGGCCATGCAGTACTTCCTATCCACAGGAAACTTGGTTAGCCCTACGGGGTTGGACCTTCAGCAAACCGCAGGCTTCTGTGTCGTGGCGGAGAAAATCAATTTTTACAGATTCATTAGTCACTTCCGAATGGTTCATCGAGGTGCCTTCTTTGCGACCCTAAAGACGACCACCGTACGAAAACTGCTCCCAGAGAGTTGGGGCTTCTTGTGTCCCGTTCACACTCCCGATGGCAGCCCATGTGGGTTACTCAATCATCTAGCTCACAAATGCAAAATAGCCACACAGAGCGTAGATGTCTCGGCAGTACCAAGGCTAGTCGCCCAACTGGGCGTTTCCAGTAAATCGTCTGCTTCACTTGACGCCAGTGTGGTTGTACAGCTAGACGGCCGAGTTCTGGGCTTCTGTTCCCCAAGTCAAGCCAAAGTCATTGGCGACACTCTTCGATACTGGAAGGTGGAGGGCACTCATGGTGTACCGGTCGAGCTTGAGATCGGTTATGTCCCTAACTCTAGCGGTGGCCAATATCCTGGAGTGTACATGTTCTCGCAGTCGGCACGAATGTACCGGCCTGTTAAGTATCTACCACTCGATAAGCTGGACTACGTGGGACCTTTCGAGCAACCCTTCATGTCAATAGCATGCACCGACCCCGAAATTGTGTCAGGCGACTCAACACACGTTGAATACGACCCCACCAATATTCTCTCCATCCTCGCTAACATGACACCGTTTTCGGACTTCAACCAATCTCCAAGAAATATGTATCAGTGTCAGATGGGAAAACAGTCAATGGGAACTCCTGGGACGGCCCTGCGGTACCGAACTGACAATAAGACCTACCGTTTACAGACTGGCCAAACACCTGTTGTGCGACCGCCACTTCATAACGAGTATGGGCTAGATAATTTCCCTAATGGAACGAATGCTGTTGTGGCTGTTATTTCGTACACCGGGTACGACATGGACGACGCTATGATCCTGAACAAATCTGCACATGAACGCGGGTTTGGTCACGGTACTATTTACAAGACTAAGATCTGCGACCTTGAAGAAGGTGCCCACAAAAGCAGATCTAAGAAAAACGTAACCAAACTATTTGGATTTGCACCAGGAGGTCTGGTTAGAGCTGACTGGAGAACCTCATTGGATGATGATGGGTGGCCGTTGATCGGTACTGAATTACGTTCGGGAGATATCATCGCTGCGTGGCATACCGTATCTTACGACCCGGTTTCTGGTGAATACATCAATCGGGATGGGCAGACCAACTTCTTCAAGTACAAGGAAGACGAGGTCGCGTTTGTTGAAGAAGTCCGAATCATTGGATCAGAATCAGGTAATGACCCATGTCAGAAAATCAGCATCAAACTCCGCGTTCCTCGTTCTCCAGTCATTGGCGATAAATTCTCCTCTCGTCACGGCCAAAAGGGTGTCTGCTCGCAGAAATGGCCATCCACAGACATGCCCTTTTCAGAATCAGGCATTCAGCCCGACGTCATCATCAATCCCCATGCTTTCCCATCTCGTATGACGATCGGTATGTTCGTCGAGTCTCTGGCCGGAAAAGCTGGTGCACTCCATGGCCTTGCACAGGACTCGACGCCGTTCCGCTTTGACGAGCAAAACCGAGCTGTTGACTACTTTGGACACCAGCTCATGAAGGCCGGATATAACTACTATGGCAACGAACCAATGTATAGCGGTATCACTGGGCAAGAGCTGGCCGCCGACATCTATATCGGAGTGGTTTACTACCAGCGTCTGCGTCACATGGTGAATGACAAATATCAAGTCCGAACGACTGGTCCCATCAACCAGCTCACAGGCCAGCCCATCAAGGGAAGGAAGAAGGGAGGCGGTATCCGTGTTGGTGAGATGGAGCGCGATGCTCTATTAGCTCACGGCACGGCGTTCTTGCTTCAAGACCGTCTGATGAACTGCTCTGATTACACCAAAGCGGCTCTATGTAGATCTTGCGGGAGTTTCCTTTCGACCGCACCAACTGTTAGCGAGTTCAAGAGGAGGAAGGAAGGGAGTAGCATTGTACGGTGCAGACGCTGTGCTACCATTGCGGATGGACTGGAGAGTAAGAGCGAAGTCTGGACAGACGGACAAGGAATCAGGTACACGGGCGGTGATGACGTTGCTGTGGTCGCAGTGCCCGGCGTATTGAAGTACCTAGATGTCGAACTGGCGAGCATGGGTGTCAAACTCAAGTTCAATGTCGATCCTTGAACACATCTACGGAGATGACAGAGTAATTGTAGCATTATTCGGCGCAAGGGATAAAAGAAGCCCTCTAGCGGGCGCATAGGCGTCACAAAAGTTGTTTTGTTTTTCTTGGACTTGGTATTCAGATAGTTTTCTCAAGTTCAAAAGATATCTTCTTGGATTACACATATTGAGAAGGGTAGACTCATGTCATATCCGTCATAATTTGATCGTAGAAAGAAAACAGGCTCGTCCGCAGCATTCTGACTTAGCAGACTTACGAGCCTCGTGAATCCCCAATGAAAGGGTAGGTGGGGGCCAGGGAAGAAAAGAAATCTACTGACCAGCAGCCCTCCACTGCTGCACCTCCTCTTCAGTAATATGCCTCAACTTATTCACATTCGGCGCCTCTCCGCTCGCAACGCCCTTGGCCAACTCAACGAAGCTACCCACAACTCCTTTCCTAGAAATGGCATATTGTGCGGTACTAGCTTTCACCCTGATGATACCGATACGTGGATCCTCGGGCCCACCATCATGTGTGCCATCGCCCAGGTCGCCGATCCAGGCCTTGAGCGCCGGGGAGTAGTACTTCTTGACGACGGCACGGTCCGTCTCGACGGTTGCGTGGCCGGAGACAGAGGCCCATTCGCCTGAGGGCGTGATGAAGCCGATGTTTACGGAGTTGTGGGTGGCGAGGTCGTCGGTCTTGCCGGATTCGGTGTTGGTGTGGAAGAGGAGGTCGAAGCCGTTGCCTTCCTGTGAGGTTTGTGTTGTTAGATGTGGGGTTTTGAGATTGGAGAGGTTGGGGGTTTGGGGGGTGTTGTACCTTTGCGGCCAAAGCCATGGCTCTGGATGCAAGGAGGTCGCTGTTGGCGGTTTGTGTAGTCAAGAGGCCAAACTTGACTTTGTCGATGAAGGCCAAAAGATCCTCAACCTTCTCCTTCAAGGAAGTCGGATCGAGGTTCTTCTGAGTGTATGGGTCGGCAGGGTTGTTGCCTGTCTGAGCATTGCTGAAGGACGACATGTCGAATGAGTTGCTCTGGATTTAGAGTACGAGAGGTTGTTGGTATGCTGAAAGTAGTAGTCAGTATCGCTTTGTAGACACGGCCATTGTAATTGACCAATCAGGACTATTCGTATTCGATACCCCCCTGGTCGGTACCAAGGCGACGACGATGTTCGTAGGTCCAAGAGGAAGTTGCAGGAGGAAAATACTCACCTTTGATGGAGACTGAAAATGAAACTTTTGGATACCCCAACAGAAGGGTCGTACCTTCTAAAGTATTTAATCACGTCAATAAATCGACGACGTCATAGCTTCGTCTTGTCACGTTCCTCTCACGACTCCCCTCTCAGGACCCCACATCTGCGACATCCTCGATCCAGTAATTGCCCATTGCGATTCTAGGGATCGTGGATTGCCCGCCTAGGGCCCATCGAATCGAAATCGCTTGCTAATATGGCGTTCCGCCGGATCGACGCCATTTCGAAAAAGGCCCATGTGCACCACCACTGCATTATCTAGCGTCATTATGGAGGGACCAAAAAGCACGTGCGATCAACAGGGACCTCCGGCTTCCATTTCACGCTTGATGACCTATGGCATTACGCGCCGTTCAGATTGTTCCTAGGTGCTGGCCGTGCCGGTAAAGACAATTTAGCTTCTCCTGGTCTGTTCTGCTCTTACCAGAAACGGTCGTAAAGCTACATAGAGCGCGAAAACCACATTCACCCGTAAACCAGTGTCTTTCAGCCTACATGTCTCGGCCCATGTTTCGCCGTACGTTCTCCATGAATTACCTATGATATCATTATCACGAAGCATGGTGGGCTAGAGAAGACTTGAACATTGTAATGCTTTCGTATTTTGTCAGGTATCCAGTAATTCGACAAGGCAAAAGTGGTCTCTGCTACCGGATCCACTATTGATCCGTAACAAATTGAAGTAAATAACGGGATGACTGTAGAATGCCAGGCCACATTGGGGACGAGGCGATGAAAATGCCAAAGCCGTAATACTAGACGACCTGTCCTAGACAAAATGTAAACAATTTTATGACTCGCCATATAATGCAAACGCTTATGCATTACTTTCTAAGCAGTCTCGTCAGCCTTGTCTTCCAGCTTGGCCTTTTGAAGCTCCTCCGCGACATCCTCCTCGGCGTCTTTCTCCTGCTCCAGTTCTGCAGCTGCCGATATAGTACCACCATTGACGCCCTGGTTCTTCTGCGCTGGTTTACGAGCTGTGTCCTTGGCACCATGGTCCTCTTCGGCGCCTTCAGCCTCTAGGCGGTCAATCTCTTTCTGTGCCTTGGCGATGTTCTAAGAAATTGTGAGTATCATTGCCGGGCTCAAAAAGCTACACAAAGGCTTACCTCTTTGGTCTTGCGATCCTGGTCTGATTTCCAGTGGGCAAGCTTCTCCTTCAGCTTTTCCACAGTAACGGGAACATCTGCCTGGCTAGAAGGAGCATTCACACCAACTTTGGCGAGCTCCTCGATGACGCCAATGCTTAAATTGAATTTTGCGTCCGTAGGAGTAGAAGCAGCAGCGCCACCTTTCTTTCCTTTCTTGCCCTTCTTGCCACCGCCGCCAATGAAGTAGCTCTCCTCCTCGTCATCCTTCTTCGAGATGCGGGTCCCCTTAAAACCGGAGTCATTAACGGTGCGCTGAGCTGATGCGGCAAATTTGCTTGGGCCTGTGGCTTCTTTGGCAGGCAACGAAGAAGGGTCAAAGTATCGAATCAAACCTTCGGTCGCAAGGATCTCATCTTGGTATGCGGGTGCGCTGGCTTCTTCGAGACGCTTGTTCGCAGCCTCCTTTCGCTTTCCGGCTTCCCATTCCTGCCTCTCCTGGCGCCTCTTCTCCTGTCGGGCTTTGCGGGCTTGGAAGTCGTAGTCTGCGTAAGCTCGCTTCTGTTGATAGTAGGTATCTTTCAGCGATTTCATAGCAGAATACTTTTCTTGTTGTTCAGCGCGGGCCTTGTCGGTCTGATCTCTCAGAGCTTTCATGTTCTTGAAGGCCTCGTCTTGTTCACCTTTCAATCCGTCCAATTCTGTCTGTAACTTGGTATAACGCTCGCTAAGGGCCTTCTGTTCGGGGTCATCGAGAAGTTTCTTTTGCTCTGCAATCTGGGCTCGGACATCATCTATGCCCTTTTGTTGCGCTTCGAAACCAGAAAAGTTCTTGCGGAGTTTGTTCAGGTTGGAAACCTCGGTCAATGCCTTTTTCTCGTCAACCAGCTTCATAGTCCCAGTATCGACCTGCTTCTGGAGACGGGAAATTTCACGATCAACATCTTCCACGGACTTGAAGTTAACTCGGCCTCGGGCAGTCTTGAGCTCATTGAGGCGTGATTTCAACTGTTCGTCGAGCTTCTTTATGCGCTCTTGGATTGCGTTTCGAGAAGACTTATTCCCCTGTTGAGTTTGGCGAATTGTATTCAGTTCGCTCTTCAATTCCTGTTGCCGCTTCGCGTTCGGAGAGTCCTTGTTGTTGGGCCGTGCAAGATCGAATTTGGCTTTTACAGCATTCTATAAAGTCGAGTTAGCACATGAGGGTAACCCTAGTGTATCATCCATTGCGAATTGAATTGCTGGAACTGGTCGATCTGTGTACGTATGCAATCTCGAAGCGAGCAATTGATGTAACGGAAATGGCTGTTATCGGATTTGGAGCACACAAAGATCAAGCAATTCGTTGAAGGGTAGGTCGAAGAATATGTCGACGAGTGATACGACCGTGTGCCATGGGTGGCGCTTACAAGTTTCTCCTGGGCAGCTGCATGTGCCTTTTCTGCCTTTGCGAGCTCCTCTTTGAATTGTTCTTCATTAGGTTTCTCGGGGCGGACAAACTGCTGCTTCCCTTCGGCAGCAGAGGCATCGGCAGTAGCCACCTTGGCGGTAGATGGGGTTGCAACGTCGGCCATCGTGGCACTCGGTTGCGGGAAAGTTCGAGGAAAGGTTGCGTGCGTAGCTCGGGGAGGTGGTTGCACTGCGGATGCGGGGATTGGGGAAGTGGAGAGGTGTCGAGGGTGAGGCCGTGTTAATAAATGCCCGCACAGATTTGAACTGTTGGTGCGACGTCGTCCCTAAGAATTTCCGCCCACCGCGAAATCTTGGCGCCCATGGCCCATGGCCCGTGCACTCGCTCTCGCACTCGCTCCCGCCCATTCACGGTTGATCCTCCAGATTATCAACACCTCGATCCTGCGCTGGGTTCGCTTATTGTCCTCCCAACATACGAATTGCCTATCTGCGTCGCCTGCTCTCTTTCGTGCATCTGCAGCCCCAAGCCGCAGCCGCAGCCTCACATAACACTATTCCACAATGGCTGGAGACATCCGGGACAAAGTCCCGATCCTACTTTTGAAAACAAAATCGGCCCCCTCTGACGGCTATGAGGAGTACTTCTCATCATTCGACAACGGCCAATATGACCCCGCTTTCGTGCCAGTTTTAGAACATTCTTTCAAGAAAACTGCTCTCGACCAGGTCCGACAGAACATTACATCTGGCAGTTTTGTTCCGAGCTCGGAGAACGAGCTCCCAAAATACGGAGCCGCCATTTTCACATCCCAACGTGCAGTAGAAGCCTTCTCTCAGGTCATTCAAGACATTCGTGAAGAGGGCACACATTCCGTAGATATGCTACTGCCCCAAAATGTCCCATTCTACGTGGTCGGGCCCGCCACAGCACGTGGACTGAAAGCGCTAAATCTCCAGTGTCCAATCTTAGGAGAAGAGACAGGCAACGGAGAGGTGCTATCCGCCTTCATTCTTGAACATTACAATGGTATATACAGGGAGTCGATGAATCCTCCGGTGCTGTTTTTGGTCGGTGATAAGAGAAGGGATATAGTTCCTAATTCTCTCCAATCCACTGACCTAAGCCCGCAGAGGAGATCACGGGTAGACGAACTGGTAGTATATGAGACCGGGGAAATGCAATCCTTTCAATCCAACTTCTCGTCCATATGGCAGAAGAATCAAGAGGGTAAGGCAATCCGCCAATGGGTCGTTGTCTTCTCTCCGACTGGGTGCAAGGCCATGCTCGAGAGTCTCAAACTGCTCGACCGGAACACGAGCAGAGTCAAAGCAGTGGCTTCGCAACGAAATGTTCTTGTGGCTACGATAGGCCCGACCACTCGCGATCATCTTATCAACGAATTTGGATTCACGCCTGATGTTTGCGCAGAAAAGCCTAGTCCTGAAGGGGTTGGTGAGGCTATAAGGTCATTCACCGGGTGATCCCGAATGTTCGGCGTCATATCGTAGTAGAGTCACTTGCGCCTAACGAGGCGATCACAGTGGCGGGAAGATATTTCTAAGAAGACAATGTTGGGCAAAGTATCTATAAGGTTTGGATGTATATACGATCATGGTATAATATCTCGAGTGGGCTATCAGAAAATAACCAACAAGTGTACGACCAGAGAGGAATTTATATGGATTCCATGCAATCATGAACGACCTAGAATGTAAAATTTGTTTGGCAATCTCGTACATGCATCCCACTATTTGTTCACTAGTAAGCTTTGCGTGTCAGGTACGGTTCCCTTTTTGGGCAAATTGTTTAATCGTGACGTCACTTGTCACTGTACACGTAAAGTGAGAAACGCGCTAAAAGGAAACAGCGTGGACCAGAGGTGAGCTCTCAAACACCAATTCAACCTCAACTACGTCAATTTCACCATTCCCGTGCATGTGAAGGTCAATTGGTAGAGACACACATCCCCTACACCCCAGGATCCTTCAACTACGCGAAGGCACAATGGTAGCAACACGTTCTTCCAAGCAGGCCACCGACTCGAGCCCAAAGCAAGACGATAATGCGGCAGCGGGTACAAAGAGAAAAGAGCATGCAACCTCACCGCAATCAGAACATGAGGCCAAAGCAGTCAAGAAGCAAACAACCATCGAAGAGACAATCAAAGGCCATAGTGACAATCGGACACCTGGAGACAGCGAGATGAGGGATGCATCAGAAGTTGAAGATGACCCTAAAGTGGACAAAGAGAAGGAGCACCCTGGGGAAAACAAGATTCAGAAAGACGAACAGATTGAGGAGACTCCAAGTGACCGCGGCAATGGTGCAGAAACAGGCGGGGACGGCGCGGTGCAGGAATCGCCCGAGCGAGAGAAGAAACTTCCATCCAATATCTTGGAGAAAGGAATCATATACTTTTTCACGAGGAACCGCAACAATGTCGACGATGCCGACAGCGTGGGTGATTTGCAGCGGACATACTTTGCCCTTCGCCCATTGCCAGTGAACTCAAAGCTAGGTGATGGACCTCTTCCAGACCTTAAGAACAACCGACTTTTTGCTCTACCAAAGAAAGTGTTTCCAAAGAGCCACAGTGATCGCTTTATGGCATTCGTGGAGAAATCCAATTCATCTATCCAAGACTTGAAGGACAACTTTTTCAAAGGCACAGAGTACGAAACACAGACATCTGGAACACGCCGAACAGAGCCAATCACGACTGTTGGAGAAGGAGTATATGCAATCACGAGAACGGAGGATCGCACAACCCATCTTGCATATGCTCTGACAATTCCCTCTGACCCTGGCGAAATCCAAGAAGATTTAGGGTTACGTTCTCAAGGTAGCTTTATCATTAGTGTCAAGAATCCAGAACGTCCAGGCCCAGCGAGCGCCAGGCTTCCTCAAGGACCCGGATTTCCGAAAGAGTAAGTCACTACATCATGATCAGGTGCTCGTCGCTGACCAAAAGTGAAGGATCGTTGAAGAGTTCCGAGGGCTTGCCTGGAGTGAAGTCAAGCCAAACTACCTTGACTATGTTAATTGTCAGATTCTTCTGATAGGCGAAGATGTAGAGAAAGCAGTTGAACAGACAACCAAGGATAAGAAACATGATAAAGAAACACCTAAGGAAGAGCTTGACGAGCTTGAGCACGAAGATGAGCTCCGCATCCAGCATCTGCATGGTAAAATCTATCAACCTACTTTTCCGATAATTATGCTGACTGCATGCCAGGGGACGACTCCATCTTTGACGACCTCTCTATCAGCAAAAAGGACTATCCACAGGTCCCGACCACTTGGTAAGCACTATGGTGGTAAATCTTAAGGTTTCTTGAGGACGTGGATCAGAGTCGAAGCTGTAAAGTACTCTTTCTTGCAACGTGTCTGCACTGGCGTCTTCGTGGGTTTACCTGGAAATTTTGCGGCTCAATACTCTGTACCATAATTCGTCTTGCCTGACAACCCTCGTGGGTTTAGCCTTAGCGTATGCCTACGTGGAATGGAACCTCTGCTATAGCATTGTATACACACGTGAATTCGACTCTTCCGCTCAATGATCCTCCGAATAATGTGAGGGAGTTGTTGGAAGTGTCAGGCTCGTTGGCGTACATGATTGAATTCAATATCTAGCCTTTGAAGCTTTATGATTTGGATGAATTTGGGTTAAGTATGGGTACATGCGAGCATACTTCATATTCAATCCTGAACCTTGAGCATAAGAGTCTGCATTATCAGCGAACATGATCCATTTGATCGAGAAATAATTCACAAGTATTACAGGTTTGTCAGTGTAGCAAAGTTGGGAAGGAAGCCTGGATGAGATGAATGGCACAGGCCAGGACCCACACGTGCACTCGCGTCGCACTAATATCCAATCTCCAAAGCTCCCCGCTCCACCACCGACCGTCACAAAACTTTCAAGATACATCATGTGCTGACACATTCAAGCGTCCGACTGCATTCTGTGACTTTCCAATGACGCCTACGAACTCCCTCCCCGCCTCAAACGGCGCCACTACATCCTCGACCAGCGCCTCTAACCCACCGTCCTCGACAAAGCCCCTCCCAAAACACCCCAAGCCCTCAACGGTCGGCCCAAACGTTGTCGAAGTAGTCCTCGGAACGCTCCTTATAAAGCCATGGTATCCATCATTCTACCCAGAAGAGCTTGTTGGTCGTGGAAAGATTGAAAGACTATATGTTTGCCAATGGTGTTTTAAGTACTCGAAAGAGCTTGTCGCATTCCTGGGCCATCTCAAGGTGTGTCCAATTGGCCACCCTGGTATGAATTCGGAAGAGAATGGAATAGAAAGCGATGCGAATGACACAAAAACTGAGCGAGAAGAGGTAGAGGAAGAGGAGGACGAGGTGGCGGAGGCCGGAGTGTTGGGCGAGGAAATTTACCGCAAAGACGGATATTCGATATATGAGATTGATGGCGAGGAACACAAGCTCTACGCGCAAAACTTATCCTTATTCGCCAAGCTGTTTCTAGATACGAAAAGTGTCTTCTACGACGTCACAACGTTCATGTACTACTTACTCGTCGCGCATGATCCCTCGCCCGCAATCAACACGACCTTTCCCCCGACGCCTCCCGAGCAAGGTACGAGTAGCAGTGCCGCGACGGGCACAAAACAAGTCGTGGGCTTCTTTAGCAAGGAAAAGATGAGCTGGGACAATAACAACCTAGCCTGTATCCTCGTGTTTCCGCCATGGCAGAAGCAGGGTCTTGGTCAGATACTGATGGGCGCAAGCTACGAGATGAGTAAACGAGAGGGTAGATTGGGTGGTCCCGAGAAACGTTCGTATTCCTCCTTATCAATTGCATCAAATGAGGCACTCCCTTTCTCGCACTCGCCCAAACCACCCCCCACCCCCCTAAATGCCACAGATCGAGATCTCAATTTACTAACACACCACCAGCCCTATCCGACCTAGGCCGCAGAGCATACATACACTACTGGTCGCAGACACTAGCCCGAGCCATCCTCTCCCTCACGGCTTGCTCCACCACTTCAAAATTCAAAAAGTCCTCGTCAACATCAACAAATATAACAGTCTCCACCATCCGCGACCTAACCTACATTGTCCCCGAAGACATCATAGCGACCTTGCAAGCCATGGACGTGCTCGAGAGCCGTCATCATCCGCGCAATAACAAAGTCAAGGTGGAAGGAAAGGAAGGGGGAGCTGGAGGGGAAGAAGATCAGGATTTCGGAGACGCGGTTATTAATCGAGCGAGGGTGCGGGAGTGGGTTGAGAGGAATGGCGGGATGGAGGCTCTGAAGTGTCCTGTTGACCCTGAAGGGTTCTTGGGGGATGATGGGGATGAGGAGGACGGGGACGAGGAAGGGGAGGAAGACGAGATCGAAGAGTAGGGAGCGGCAACTTAGAACGGAGACGTTTGATGAGGAACCTAATGTCCGGTGTTTTTGGTGTCGTATACCCTTGGGTTTTTGGCAGATACTGAATTATCAAAATTAAAAGGAGACTGGTGATTCGTTTTGATGTGATGTTAAAAAGTGTGTCTTTGTATGGCATTGAGCAACCTAATACAATGGTGACATAATGATGTGGCATGCGTATAGCGGAAAGTGGGTAAGGGTGAGGGTATCGCATATCCATCCATCCCTTCGTCATCAACGTTCCCTCATGATCTGGACTATATCCATGCATTCCAACCGAAAGAGAAAAGAAAATCCCCAGAACCTGGTATTTATCCCAAACGCCAATTCCCATACCCAAATTTCCCCCTTGAAACAAAACGAGAAAAGAGAAAAACGGATGTTGAGGACGTTTTCAAGCCTTGCCCTCAAGATAGCCAACAACATCCCCACACCTCTCCAACCTAGCCCTAGTCTCCGGTAACCCTTTACCCAACCTCTCAAGCCCAACAACAGCCCTCTCCCAACTCCTCTCCACATCCTCCTGCCTCTTCAAACCCTGCACATCCACCAATCCATCCTGCAACGCACCAGTAGTACCCTCAACAGCACCATATAACCCCTCAGCACGCTCATCATAAACCCTCGACCCAGCCAAAAAAGCCTCCTTGTACTTCTCCGCCGCACTCGCAGCCGTACCCCGTCGATGCGCACTGATACCCCCAATAAGCTTGTCCCGCTTCATAATCGCATCCGCGACCTGCCTCTGCAATTTTGCGTCAAAGTCTTCGAATTCTTCTTTCTCCACTGCCGTCTCCGCTTCCTCTGGCACTTCTGCTACTACCGCCTCCGCATCCCCGGATCTCGTGTCTGGTACGATGGGGATCCCGTTGATGCTTAGATTCGCCCGCATGCCTTTGAGCACGTCCTCGACGAAGGCGTCGACGAGTTCTTCGACTTTGCGCCGTAGCTCGTCGGGCGGTTGGTCTTGTGTTGATGCTCCGTTCTTGTTGTCTCCTGCGGTCCCAGATGTATCTGGGGATTGTATGGGTGGGAGGTGTAGGTCTAGCTTCTGGAGCGCTGCGGTGCGGATCTGCCGTGTGAGGAAGTGCAGGTCCGCTGGCGATTGGAGTTCGATTTTGCGGTGCGTTGGGTCCATGGTTCGGGCGGTGGTGGTGTCAATGTCTAGGTAGAATTCGGAGAGCGGGATTCGGTGGAGGGACTGGGTTTGTTCACCCCGCGTGCATTCGTTATGATGCAGTGCACTCGAAATGGGTGGATTCGCGTTCGGGGACTCGTTTCTATCTGCGCGTCGAATATGCGAATATTTGGGCTGTTCTGCTTCCAATGCCAATCGTCGAGCCCCTCATAGGCCCTCTCAGAAAATATTCGTGTATGACGGCGAGTGGTGTCGAGTGTTAAGCGTAAATCTTCCCTCGAGGTTGCGTGTTGACGCTTTGTTTTGGTCGGCTATTGAAGGTTCCACGCGTACACGTGATGTCTCGCGGCTAACGCGGCTAATCATCGTAGAACTTACAGCACCCGCATGCGAAAGGTGGGGCAAGGGCGGCAAAGTCGCAATTATGTCGCGACCATGATGCACTGATGGAGTCGAATGGCGAAAGCGGCGAGTAACAATTCGCCACGACAGTCTTGGTCCCCGCAAGCAGCTATGCGAACGTTTTCAATGATTTTAGTCTGGATTTGAGAGTAGAGTTTATGCGTGATGAGTGTGAAGGACTGTATCGAAGACCCACTTAGGTAGGCGCGATACCAACCCTTATCTATCTGCCTTGAAGAAGATAGCAATGACAACAATACGCCTTTAAAATGAACGGAAATAGAGCCCAGACCTCCGTAGACTTAATGACTTATACCGGTCCCTCCAGCAAATTCGATATCATATAGCGTAGAACCTAGACCGATCCTCAGAGCCCAAGAAAACCAAACGCCCCCATATCCGTAGTATATGCTTAGTGACCGAATACCCTCCAGTCGAGTAGATTAAAAGTAGAACACCTTGAAATGCCGAAAAAGTGAGGGGGTGCCAACGCGGCCGCCGCGCCGTATCTACAATGGTAGATCGAAAACCCGTGTGCGTAACTCGTAACATGATCTATGTTATGATGGGAACATCTTTGCGACTTCTTCATCAGTCACTACAATGTCCTGCACGGGGTCTTGTTTGCGCTCGAGGTCATCGAAGTGGTAGTCTGCGTACGAAGGTAGGAAAATCTCTGTTGATAGTGTCAGTCGATTCAATCGCGGGCAGCATATAAACTATGATGGATAGGCATTTGAAAGGACCCCAGACAGAAGCGCGATGTGCCGGTATTAGAATTCGCTCAACTTGAAGTGAGATATGAGCGAAAAGCAACACATACCCTGATTCCAATCAAATCCTTGAGAAGCTTTGACGCATGTAATCTATCTTCATCGTTAATAACTCGAATCTATGTCTGGAAACAATGTGCAAATAGAAGGAACAACATACCAATCGAGGGCTCTCTGAATCGCCAACATTGATGACCGTATGTTCAGCCTTGGTAAATGCCGCCGCTACATGTCACAAAAGTTAGCCGGGAGTGCTTTCCTCTGGTACTTTATATAACTCTTGTGAAAGGATGCGATAGTATGTGCATAGATTGGAACAGCCTCTGAGGATTGGATGGGAGGGCAAGAAGAGAGAATACATACACATCAGACTGACCCGCCGCTCCCTTGCACCTTGTACATCGGGCGCTGCGGACGTGGGTTGAGGGCTTCGCGCAACGGCGCTATCGTAGCTACCATAATCAAAGGAAGCCGCGGAACTCGAGGATGCAGCAGTGGGTAGGTCATCGTCGTTGGCTTGCTGATGTTGAGAGTTATTCGCGGTTGCACGAGTTCCTCGGCGGAGGGGAATGGTTATTGATGACGACATTGTTGGGATGGGTTTGGAGGTCGCTATATGAATATATGTGTATGTTGAATTGCAGACTCCGAGCCGGTAAGGGAAAAATGGCAGAAGAGAAGTAGGCTAGAAGGAGAGAGAGCGCGAAGGTGTGTGTATTAAGTGAGATGGTTGAAGAAGGAGAACAAGTGTGAGGTTACAGAGTGACTGGCAGCTGTCGACAAGTCACAGCCCTGTGCCTGTCCTGTGCACTCTGCAGTCTGCAGCAGCTCCTCGAGTCATCCCATCCTCTGCCTGGCGTGGTGCTTGGTGAAGCAGCCAATGGGGGGCGGGCACGCAGTCGAGACAGGCCGACAAGGGTAGCTTTAAACCGGTACACGCCGGGCTAGTGGCTGTTCTTCTGGGGGGAGGGGGCACGGGGGGGTTGAAGGCCAGTTGGTTCGGGTTCAACTAGACGACAATGGCGTTGAGCGTGTGACGGCCTCCAGGCATGTCCCCTTCTCTTTTCTGCTGAGGTTGTGGCCTCTATCCCACATTCCGTCCCCCTCAAGCGTTATCGTTATCGCCACTCCATGCATCAGCGCTTGCAAGGGCCCACTCACCTCCCCTCCACGACATAACTCCGCACAAGGGTAGTCCTCCCCTCCCACCTTGTTGGTCTACCGAGTATGAGTACACTGCTCTCCGACAGTCGGTCGGTCTCGGGTAACCTGGCCATGTTCGTTAGGCTGTAGCAGATCGCAATTATGCCCCCACCACCGCATGAAGTGTTTTACGATTCAAAGGTTAAACTCCAGAAGCCTCTGACATAATTGTCTCCGTGCTCCTCGCCTGTCGTGCCTGTGTCCATCTAGCGGGGGGGGGGGTTGATCTTCCGCCTCAAGTTTCTTGAAACTAGGGGCCAAGTTCGCTCCTAGGCAATCTGTACTGAGGCTGGAATCTCCGCACGCTGCCCACCATCCTAAAACGCCAGGGTACGTCAAAGGTACCAAACTCTAATCCCAGGCTCCGTGGCCTTGGCAATACTCAATAGTTACCATTGTCTGGACTACGAGAGAATAATGCGAAAACGTGAATGATGATTGGGAATTCAATTAACATCCTCCCGTCCAAGCAAGCACTTACTTCTCTAAGAATTAGCACTATCTTACATTGGTATATCGCCCTCGCTTTCGCTCACACTACACTCGGTCCCGCCGAAATAATAGGCAAACTTCAACAAACAGAATAGGAACCAAAGCAATGCTAAACTGGCCAATTCAAAACAAAAATTCAATATGGTGAACAAGCGTATTAGGAGCGAGGGTGAGAATGTATATAGAATCTCGACAGAAAGAAAAAATGTTCCGAAAAAAACCCCCCGCCAAAAGACCCATCGCAATTACCGCTTCATCACAAGATCAGAAGCGTTGGAAATAGGACCCAATGGTATACCGTCATCTGCCACACTTTATCAAACCCAACCAGTCCCTTCTCTGAGGTATATGGATCTTATAATCCACCTTCCTGTCTCTTACACGCTGCTGCTTCATCCCAACAGCTGCCCGATTTTCCATGCCATACAGGGGTCAATTTCACTCCCCAGGGGTATCCCGAAAAATAAAGAAGTGAATCGCTTTCCATTTCCTGCCAGACTCCAATGACTCCCCAGGCCACCACGCGTGCGGTGCTGATCCGAAGCAAGACAACAAAACGGCGGCAAAGAACTCGTACGCCAGATATAAAGACATCAATACTCAGAGACGTAAAATAAAGGGGATGGGGGTATCGTAAATTTTCGTTGATTGTTGTTTATCGCATCGGAGTTGGTGTCGAGTATCAGTCTACCAGCCCTTCTTGCGTGCGAATCGTTTGTTGAGCAGTACAAGGACTTTCGAGACGTTGAAGCGTACGTACTCGAGATCCAGATCTTCAATGTTGTCTTTCTGCATCTCCAATAGATCGTCGAGCTTGAGATCGAGCTCAAGAAGACCACGGTTTCGGCCTTTGTAGTGCAGCGAGATGACAAAGGTTCCTGGTAGAGGACTGGTAAAATTGAAGTAGATGTTGGCTCTCCGGTTTTCGGGCACGTTACTCTGTTGAATTACGCCCTCCTTTTCAAGCTGTTGGTGCGTGAATTTGTATGGCCCTAGGACCTGATGCTTCTGCTGCTTCCTCGTCTTGCCTTCAGACTGGCTGCGAACGTTGTGCAAATATGATTTGTACGTCTCAAGTTGGCCAACAAGGTACGCGTTGTGGTCACGGATGGTTCGGAAGACCTCACCCAGCTTGCCTGTCTCTTCGATGACCTTGTCCTTCATAGAGCCCAAATGAACCAGCTCTTGTTCGACCTCATCTCGCAAAAGGGAAAAACCATCTTCTTTATCGATTACGCCAAGCTCTTGCAACTGGCTCAACAATTCCATGCTGCGAATGCCCTTCTTGACCATGACTGAGTCATTCTTGGTGGTTGCTGCAGCTTCTGCAATGCGATCGAGCCGTAATGGTCTCCTCGTTATTGAAGAATTGGGAGGGAGAGTTCGCAAGATCATGACAAAAGTCGACTTTGCTTCCATGAAGAAGATCTCCTCTTGTGTGATGTCTAGTGCTGCAGTAAAGTCATCCAGGGGTGTCTCCCATTTACTGAACAGTGGCAAGTTAATCGCACGATTCTCCTTTCGGGGAAGCTGAGCTGGCGCTGGGCCAAGTTCTTGCAGGATCTCGCCTAGATGAGAGCTCTCTTCTTTGGCCTGTATTTTCGTCAGCACTCCCCGTCACCTCTTATTATCAAAGACATACCAGTTCAGTCGCATGCCTATCCAGCATAGCGTGCGTGGCGTAAACTTCATTCAGGGTAATAGAGAGTTCGAGATCGCGCTTTGACAATGCAACATAATTGTCCATCTCTAAACTTTCATAGAAATCCTGAACTTCACAAAGATCAAGGAGGAACTTGTTGATGCGTTCCTTGTTCTGGTGAATGAACGGCTGAAGCTTGACCATGTAGGGTTCCTTTGCATAGGATGGTTTATTGGCAAGATTCTGTAGCATCTTTGCGACGTATGTCAGGGTGCGCTTCGGGTTCTCTGCAGGCGTTGCATCGATGAGCATATACGATCTCGGCGTGACGATCGCAGGGTTGATGAATCGGAGGAAGAAGAAACCTCCAATGAGCGTACAAATGGTCTGATCCTGCGCATCAGGGTATTTTCGCCGGGATAAACTTCGAATCTGTTTGCAAATCCAGCGGATGCCGTAAGGCGTCTCTTCTAGGCCTTTGATAATGGTCGTAAGGAAATTGTTGGCGATTTCCATGAGCATGGTAAGCCGCGGAGCAATTATTTGCTGGACTGTTTCATTTTCTGCAGCCTGTTCTGCAGTTACTCCTTTCGGAAGATTGGGCGGCAATCGTCCCTCTTTCTCTTCAATTTCCGAGACCATCTTTTCGTAGACCTTGAGTGGGTTAATTTCGAGATCGAGGTCCTTCAATTCAATCAATGAATTAATCCTCTCTTGTAAAACAACCTTGAGATAACTTTGACCGGGTCCTCTGCGGGTGTAAGTGGTCATCATGCGAGAGACCGGGGTGTTGGCTCGAAGTAGGGAACTATAGTCCGGGGTATTGTCAAATTGATATGTGAGGACAGACTATTTTCTGACATTAGCTGTGAAATCCCGGGCTATTGGGAACACATCATACCTGAAACATGGTCAGTAGCAAATGTTCTTCGCGGCTCTCATATTGGTTTCCGTATATGGTGAACATAACGGTCTGGAGAAGTGCGTCAATTTCCGCCATGGAAACAAGGCGGCACAAATGTGCAATGTGTCTGGGTTCTGATTGCAACAGAAACAATAGGTTTCCGTATTTTTGCGTTTTCTCATCGTTGGGAAAGAATCCTTCTTGTAATTCGGCAGCTTCGTCAAGGTGGCTTGCAACCTCATTTTGCTGTGTACTGTCAGCTCTCGTTTACGGTATGCCAAATGCGATACTACACGTACCTCTTCTAGAGCCATACGGTTCTGAATCAACAGCGCTATTCGCGAGTCGAGATAGCGGACATCCTTTTCGAGCACAAAGTTCTTCTTCGACTGCGAAGAGATCTTGGCCTTCAGTTCACGCAACGCTTTTTGGGCTACCATTACATTAGCATTCTCCCACGATCACCCACGAGTGTAGGCATGTCGATATCAACAATACCTTTGGCTAGGTCGTCGTCAATTTCCAATTCCTTCTCCTTTGCAGACATGGATAGATAGAGCGCGGTCACTGAGTACCGTTTGGACTGTCGCACCGAGCGGGACCCATCGTGCGAGGACATTGTGTTCTGTCGCGAAACGGGGACGAAGGACGAAGACGAGGATGTCGACGCTCGGGAGGGAGCGTGTAGCATAGAAACGGCCATGGCGATGTAGGTTTTGCGGGTTGCGGGGAGGCTCGCAGGCCCAAAGGATGAGTCGTAGAAGTAGTGTTAGCAGAGGAATGCTGTCCCACGAGGCCTAGTTGGCAGGCTAGCGGGTCTGACAAAGGCGGATCAGGGCGTCAGGTACGTGTGTAACAGCACCAATGGAGGTCGCACGGCCAGTGGTCTGCGTGCGCTTTGTCTGAAGAGCGAGTTGTGGAATTTAGAGGGGTGGTATCTCGGAAGGATTTCTTTGTGCGCGCGTTGGACGGGGTGACGACGTCTGAGTGGTGGTGCCTGAGAAGTTAAGGATGGATTGGGTCCCCTCAGCTAGATTGCACCAGGATAGCCCGTCCAGCGAGACTGGCGATATTAAGAGGTTATTAGAGAGGGGTGGAAGCGAGGTGAGGAGGGCGATACGGTGGTATTATTTGCGGCGGTCGTCCTCAGAGAGACGGGGGGTTGGTGGACGTGGGCGAGGAGGAGAGAAGGAGTGGTACGGTCAGGAACGGTTCGCGGGACTTTGTGGATCGGATATGTGGCTCTAGTAGGTCAATGGCTCAATGGTGGGTTGGCGTTAGGCTCTGCGGGAAAGGGCGCAACTGGTGCGGAGGCAGCTCAGAAGGTGAGTGGGCGGAGGCGAGACTGCGACATTCCAGAAGACGGGCCTGGGTGGGAGATTGTTGGAGATTGGGAGCGCGTCTTTGGAGGCGGATTGGGTGTGGCAGAGGGGTGGAGGTGAATGAGCGAGGGCGCAAGGAGCGAAGCGGGTAGAGGCGTATGTATGGCGAAAGAAGGTGGGTTTTGGCTGTTTCAGGAGGGGCTCGGGGCTACCAAGGTAGTGTGCCTGGGGTTAGGCAGGGCAGGGCAAGGGCGCGCACACACACACACGCACACAACGACAAAGGCCGGCCGCACAAAGTGGCCGCGGGTGCGAGGGCGACGCGGAGAATTCGGCGGGATCAGATCGAGGAAACAGAAGTGCGTTTCCAGGGGGTCTGTGTCTGTGAGCTTGTGGTTTGAGAGAGGCCGTCCGGACTGCGCAAAGACGATGTTGGTGTTGGTAGGTGAAGTTGAGCAGATAGGTAGCGATTCCTGGATATGGAACTAGGACACCGAGGAAGGAAGACCAGACGAGAGGGGAAAGGAGGGAATGGAAGGGAAAAGGGAAAGGGCAACTCAAGAAGCGGAGGAGGAGGGAGGAGAAGGGTAGGCACGTAGGGTAGGGCAGGGGCAAGGGGCAGGGGCCAAGCAGATAGACAGTGGGTGGGGGGGAGGGAAGGAGCTGGAGGTCAGAACAGACGAGGCAAGAAAGCGTGATGCAAGTCTCCCCCGGCACGGAGACAGAAGCAGAAGCAGACAAGCACCGAGTGTGATAATGATGCACAGCATAATGGTGATGATGGAGACAGATCCCGGCCGTCTCCTCTGGACAAAGCTCCCCCGACATGTCCCATTCCATGGCCATCCCACCCCATTCTATTCCATCCCCATCCTATCCTATCCTATCCTATGTATCCCAGAGCCTGCATACGCATCCCAGAACCGGAAAGGGCGAGGGCAGCGCAAGCCCAGTTTCAGATTGGCCGTGCGACGAGCACATCCAGATAGGGGGGGAGGGGTGTTAAGCCTGGTGGGTTCTTGGATTTGCCCTCTTGCTAATACACAGTAGTGTGCTACGGTTGGTCACGGTCACGGCCATGGCAGCGACGGACTACGCTATTCTTCGATGAGTCTCTGCTGCGCTGCTGTCCTGGTCCCCTTTACCCACTCGACGGCACCCACTCGACGGCGCACAAGCCCAGGAACAGCACTGCACAGGCCAAGGTAGACACCTGCGCAGTGCACAGTGCACACAACTCTTCACGGTCCACGGAGATGGCATACAGACTCGGGCACCACAAGTTGACTGACCACACGCGCACGCCTTGTTCCCGCCGTCGACGCCACATCGCAGCCATCGCCCTAGGAGGCAAGCCTTGTGAGAAGATATGTCCTGTTTCCTCTATCTACTACTTATTAAAATACTCCAACATTTACAGTCTAGCTTGCCAGTGGTGCATCTCTGGTTTGGCTCTATCTATTACCTAGCAAGGCCCCTCCTTTCGCCCCGGCAACTCGCATGCGATACGGGCCACCCCCCAAGGCCACACTCCAGGGCTAGTGGCTGGCGTGCCTGGCTAACTGTACCTAGGAGCAGCAGGCCCCTCCGCTAAAGCACCCMCCAGCCGCAGCCGCAGAACATCACCACCTACCGTCTACGTACAGTAGGCCCGCAGTACCTGGTGAACCTCACCTCACCTCATCATATCACGGCATCTAACACATCTACACATTGTTCCTGGAACATCAACCGGACCCCTCGCTCCATTGCCCCCCACTGACAAAACATTTCTCACACACAAACAGATATTAAAGGACACATAACTGTATCGGCCCAAGTCGTCATCTGCCCCTGCCGTTGTTTCTAATCATCCTCATCGCACATCAGTTTCATGACTCAACCCTCGATCCAAAACACATACTCACCCAACAAAACAAGCATTGTTGTGCACCACAGTCAGACGGTCCCTATGCAATTCTAATCCCAAAATCAACCTTACATGTGTCTTGAATTGCCCAGGTACCAAGTATCAATGGGATGCGTACCTCTCACCTCGTACTTGGGGCCAGACGCTTCGCCTCAACCTCGCCTCGCCTCATATCAACTTTTCAGGAATGGGAATGCAGTTTGCCTACCAAATCATCTGTCCTTGCCGCCACATAAAAGCATCGTAAACTTCACATATCAAAAATGCATCAGATATCACAGGAACTGCTGCAGTGCACAGCCCTCTCCGCATATGCCATCATCCCACTTCAGGGCCTAGCTCGAACAACCCTGGCTGATTGCCTAGAGCGGGAGAATAAGTGCCGAGTATCTAAACCATTGCCCTGGTCCAATTGCACGCGCACATGATCAGTCAGAAAACACACCTCATGTATACGACATGATGAAATATCTAGCTGCGCAGAGCTGCGTACGTAGCCTAGCTCGATATGCATGCTTAGCTCGGTGACGATGATTTATTAATGGTCCGTTGATAGATAAGACGATGATGTATTTGTGTACGGGATACGCTCCTAATTGCTGATGACTGATACATTATGATGACGACGACGAATGATGAAATCAGACACTACCCCATCCCATGAAACTCTATCTGTGCTCAACCTCCAGAGTATCGAACCGAACCCCAGAAGAGAACTGGTCGTGGCGTCATCTCGGTTCGGTTCGTCAATCTTTTCAATCTTGGAAAAGCTCAAAAAATGAGAAAAAAATGGATCCTGAGAAGTGAAAGGGTGGGGAAATTCGAGAGAGGAAGAGAGAGGAGATAGATATCACACCACCTCAGGGTCCTTTGCAAGCGAAGGGTCCATGATGCAGTTCGCATGCCCGGCCATGGCAGCCCAAGAGGAAAGCCAAGAGCTCGCGATAGCTTCTGTGCTCTCTCTGCTCTGTCCTGCCAGTGGACTCGGCGCGCCCGCACCGCATGGCTCGGTCGTGTCCCCAGCCCTAGCCCTAGCCCCCAGCCCCAGAATATCCGGGGCCCACGCTGGCAGAACGCTAGGCACACGTCGACCCGTCAATGGCACGCCCACTACACCCATTTCTCTGCGTATAGCCCAGGGGGGCCAGTGTGTGTTATCGTTCAAAGGAGTAACAAAAAAGAAATAATCGTCCCCAGCTTTCTTCGTCAAGTGACTACCTTTCTTGTACGCCACCGGATCCCGGCCTTGAACAAAAAATGGCGCCAAACCAACCAAAGTTCCGAAAGGTTAAAAAAGAGCACCCATCAAAACCCAACGCCCAAAGCTGTGCGCCATCGTCCCCCTATCAATAGTCATAGCAAGTCGTGTTCGTTCTTAGAAGATAATGCCGTACAGTTCCGGCTGACCTGTCCAGAAACAACCCCGGATTAGTCGATCGATCTCAGTTGGGCATGGGGTAAAAAAGTTAAAGAGAATTCCAAAAAGAAAAGAGGCCGTCTCATCAGGGTCATGACGAAAGTGTGGTGTGCTCGCTCCTGCTGAATGGTACGCTGTCCGTGCCCGTCCCTTGTGCCCGTCCTGTGCCTGTTCCTGTCTGTGCTTCTTGTACCTGTGCCTGCGCCTTGAAGCCTGTTTCCTGTCCGTGCTTGGGTCGATCGCACGAGTCCCAGAGTCGACGAGTCAGTGCACCACACCCGCAACTACCGCCATCAACCCGAAATAGCTATCAACACGCATTAGCTTTTGTGTCTGACTTCAGGAACTCCCAGCTACGGAACGGATATCGGTCAACCCAATCCTCCCCTCCCAGACCGCTGCTGGTCTCCAACTCCCCGTGTCGCCATCGCTTGGGCTGTGGATAAAAGCGATTCATCCGCTGCCTTCCTCGGGCCATCAGCGCCGCGACAAGCTTCGCTGACCTGCGAATATGCTTGCGCGTTGCCATATAACGGCATGCCTCGGCGAACCACATCTTCTGCATGTGGATGGGGAACCTACGCTACTGCGAACTCGTGACAGGAGAGACCCCGCAAAAAGCCGGCTCAGCTGTGACTGTCCAGGCTCGCCATGGCGTTTTCTCCCTACTCGCTTGATCCTTCGGCGAATATCCAAGGAAGGATGGAAAAGGAAAAGCAAAGGAAAAAAGTGTCTGTGCACTTACATTGACGCGCATATGACCCATTCCTTGATCGCCATCAAGTCTATCAGCTCAGTCGACGTGACCACAGTCACTTCTGCCGCCCCGATAAGCGTGATTATGAAGAGTCGCCCAAGCAGCCCGGGAACTATGGCAAACACCATGAGCGGTGATACTAGGATGAGAGGCAGTCCTAATGCCGCCGTCTGATGGAGTGAGACGACGCCACCAACGGTGCTTGCTGACCTCTCTCGCCTGACTGCCAATAGGTCGTCCCTGCGCTCCAGAAACCGGGCTTCGTTTGGCTCTACGACCCCGTGTCTCTCCATCCAGGCGCGATAGGCATGGATATCTTCATTTTTGGCTGCGTCCATACTCTTGACCACATTGCTAAAAGAGGACAAAGCTTGATCTGGATTACAAAGAGTCAGCCCTATCTTCACCGCTCGGATTGTAAATGAACGAAATTGAAATGGTGAGACAGGAGTTGCATACTGTACTGGCCCAATTTGAGATATATTCTTCCCAACAAATCTGTCCTTCTGTAATGCAGCTCGCCTCCGTAGCGTGCCTCGCCTCGCCTCGAAGCAGGTTGGATTTGGCCTGCCTCACTTCGAGGTGCGCCTTGCGCTATGCACTCATCGACATAGCGGAGTTCCTCTTCCAGTTCGGAGATTTCGTCCTGAAGGTGGAGCAGCACACGGTGATTGAGTTGCTCGAATTTGCGATACATGGGCACGACTTGGCCTTCTCCCGAGACATTCGTGTCGCCTTTAGAAACCTCTGTAAGCTTTTCAGCCAGCAACTCGTATCCCACTACCGTGGTCTTGGTCAGATCTGGCCCCGTTGGCTGCAGTTGATAGTGGGGTGGTTGTGCATGAGCGGGATGAAATGGCGGATTGTGAACCCCACTGCCGGGTGGATGCATAGGATGATGAGCGGACACAGCAAAGTTGTTGTCTGATTCCGGGAGATATGGCGCGGGTGGCGCATGCGAGGGCGAGTAGTACCCTATTGGTGGTGGAGGGGGTAGGGGAGGTGACCAGCCAGGGACCTGCGGAGCTGGAGCATAGAAATTGGCTGGCGAATCTCCAGCACGTGAATACGGGTCGTACAGAGGCATCGGAGCATGAGGGCTTGGAGAAGGTCCACCAACAAAATGGAAACCTCTATGGGGCTGAGGCTGCAAGACATGGTCTCTAAGTTCTCGCTCCTGGTTTCTGAGACGCCTTGAGTGAGGATCGCTATGCCGTGAAGATGTCGCTGACGGAATCCTCGGAGGCGCAGCTCTTTCTAGAGCAAGGTGTTGGATGTAGTTTGGAGCACCAGTTTGGCCGTCAGCAGTGTAAGTACCCGTCTCGTCCTCTTCATCGCTTTCTCCTTCTTGATCCTCATCGTCATCTTCATCTTCGTATTCTTCTTCATCCTCATCTTCATCATCTTCCTCATCTTCCTCGACTTGGACTTGATAGTGATTCATTGGGGCTGGATGGTTCGAATTGGGGCTGCTGCTATTGGGGGATACATTTGAAGTGTTACGTACATCACGATGTTGGGAGCCGGGGTAACCATGTCTCTTGATTGAAGCTGGTGATGTCATCGGCGATTCAGTAGGTTGATCTTCAGCATTAGACGATGAACCATCGTGTTCGGTGGAGTAGATTGTGCTTGAAGAATGCGCAGATGATGATGTGGAAGGTCGACTTTCCTCGTGATCATCATCATCGAAGAGTCGCTCCGACTGTCTTCCCTCTTGCATGTATTGGAACACATTGGATGTTTGAGGATCCATATCCTTACTTCTTGGGGTTGCTCTTTTCGCTTGGAGACGTTTCCTCTCCTTTGGTTGCTTTCGCTTGAAATTATGGGCTTTGTCATATGTTTTCTGCGTGATAGTCGAATTGCTTTCGTTAGACGCGCTGGACTGCTGGGTAAGCCCCGAAAGGACAGAGATAAGTGAGGGGTTCGGAAGGCTACCCAAGCTCTCAGCTCGCCGCTGTAATGAGCCGTGCTTCTGTCTAACAGCTCGTCGATTTACGGTAGCATCTTCAACTTGTCTATGCCGACGTTGTGTAGACGAGATATCGGTTGATGTGCTCACAGTCGACTTACTTCGACGATTGTGCGGTCTACTTTCCCTGCCCTCGAGGATCCGGCTGAGTTTGGGAAAGAACCCCCCCTCTTTTTCCTTCTCTGGTACTTCCAATGCCGCAGCAATGTATGTTGGAGATGTAGGGCTACGAGGCAAATTGGACCCCTGGGATACCTTACTAGGAGTCGCTCGACCTCCTCTGGCCTTTCGTGACACCTCTTTATCGATTTTTACCCGGGGTGGGGATGCAGATTGCGGGGTCTCATTGGGAAGGGACTTGGTTCGTAGGGGACGACGTCGAAGCACAGGGGCGGCCTGCTGTGCGGTGGGACCAGAGGTGAGGTTCTCGGGATGCCCTGAACTACCCTGAGGAGTAGGACTGTAGTGTCGTTGACGCCCTAGGCTGTCGATGGAGGCTCTACGATCTGTCTGTGGGACGATGGGGCAAGGTTAGAAGGGGTACTGACTCAGGGCGTTGGAGGGGGTCAGGAGAAATTGAGTGCTTTTTCTACGCACCATGCTACGTGTGCTTCGTAGGGCTGATCCTAGCGGAAGCCAGGCTTAGGAAAAAAGAATCAGTGAGTTTGGAATTGACGTCGTGGGCTAGGGTCGACGATGCTGGTGCTAGCCGTGAATGAACTGTGGATTTTGACAGTAACGCAAAGTGCGATTGCTTGCATGCTGGAGGCGAGCGTATGAACCATCAAAGAGCATACGTTGTGCTACGGGAGAGGCTTAAGGACAGCTGCTAAGAGCAGAATCAGGGTTTGGGCTTAGACCCGTGACAATTGTGTGTGCTGTCGCCGCCGCTCGTGCCATGGAGAGACAGGGTAGAAGGCAATATACGACACACGGATTGAACATGGCGTCCCCAGATTCGAGGGGGGAGAAAAATGAGGGAAGACAGAGTGAGCATCCGGGACGTGCGAGAGGCGAGAAAGGGAGGACATGAAGCGCAGCCAGTCAGTCACCGCTTCGTGGTGGCCGCATGTTGCGTGTGCATCTCTTGCTGCAAGTGGGTGGATTCGTCGTCGCGGGTCGCGGAGCAGCGGCAGAGGGGCCAATGACGACGCCGGACATGCCATAATCCCCTCCCCCCTAAACCCTCTCCCTCTCTTGGGCATCCTTCTCCACGCTTCCACTCGGCTTCTGGAAAATGAGGAGGCAATATCAATCTCATATGTGCCAGCTCGAAGCACATATTGCCCGTTTCATCCCCCTCGCGCTCTGGCAATTAGGTCCGCTGACAAGACTCAGCCTAGATCCCCCACGGCCAATATCCACGAAACGAAATCTAGCATCTGCTTCACCACGAACATAGCAAGATATATCCCCCAAAAAATATTATAATCTGCCCAAAAAGTGGGCAGCCACGTTTCTCTACTAGTTGGTGCCGCTAGACTCGGGACTCTAATCATGTATTATGCGCTCTGTAGCGAACCTGTCCTGTGGCCGCACCAATGGAGCATGAGCGAATCCCGTCGCCCCTCGTGCCCTTCCGTCCCACACCGCCTGCATCTCTGTGCGTTCCCTTGCTGCGAGACAAAACCGCCGACATGCACATGCTCTGGCGCTACCTATCCTGGGAGTCTTCTTCCGCCAGGGTCCGCCCTCGTCGAACCATGGGAACTTGCGCATCTGTAGATATCTGCACCAACTGCAGTTCTCATGACATCATACCATATGATGGTGTTGTCTAAAAATTAGTTCTCAGCTATTCCTGTGCTTCAGAGACGATTGATATCGCGACCAAATGCCCAATTGAGGACCCTAAGAAGGATATCAGTTTCCGGTACTCTACTATAGACGCTCAAAGAGGGCAACATACCAATACACTGGTATCAGAATCCTGTTTCTTATCGACATGGTCCTGGTAAGGTACGCTCCGCGCCAGATAATCCATGCAGCACGACCAGAGATATTCGCACCTTTGTCGCCTTGGAAAAGAGCATTCCAATTGCCAATATATGCCAGGACCCCTAGGTTCTTGTACGTAAAGCTAGACTTGTCGAAGTCATCGTTGTTGAGACGTTTCGCAAGCCATTGCGCCTTCTGTGAGGCAACTTGGGCAGTGGCTGGATAGTTGGTGCCCTCGAGTACAGCACAGTCTCCGAGAGCATAGACGTCATTGAGGACGGCTTCCGGCCCTTTTTGTTCCTCTCCCTGAGTTTGAGCTTCCAATTTGACTCGTAGGCGATCGTCCGTTAAGACGGACCCAGACTTTGGCTCTTTCTTGACAGTCCAATGCTGTGACTCCAACTTTTCAGCCCCAGGTAGTAATTTGATGGCTGGGCTTGGAAGTTCCGGAACGTCCCGCAGAGCCTTCACCACGAATGGATTCCCCATGAGACCGGTACCTATTGATCAAAGTTAGCGTGGACGCGAATCGAAGAGTAATGGGCTTAAAGCTTACTCCACACGACCATCCCTACGCCAAGTTCACCTTCTTCCCTAATTTTGAGGGTGAAGCACGTTTGCTCTGCTTCGTCTAGTCCCGCCTTCCGCTCATGCGGAGACCCTAGCTTCAACTCCTGCACACGCCGACTAGTCTTGATGCAAATCCCTTCCCGATTAAAGGTCTCCATGGCATATGCAGCGAGTTTCTCATCGAACATGGGCAGGACTTTTGGTGCTACGTCATATACCGTGATTTTGTGGAACTTTATCAGATCTGGGTAGATTTTAGCAAGATCCTCCTTGATGATGTCGTGAAGTTCTGCTGAAAACTCAATGCCGGTAGGGCCTCCGCCGACGACAGCAAAGTTCAGTAAGGTTCTCTTCATCTCTTCGGATGTTGTGGGTAGAGATGCTGTTTCGAAACATGTCAGGAGCCGGTTCCGTATCTTTCTTGCATCACCCACGTCCTTCAGGAACAATCTAGACCTTTGGGTTAGATGGCACGAGAACAGTGAAAGCGATTATGGGAGACTAACGCATGCTTCCTCACTCCTGGAATGTCAAACGTTTGACTGTAAGCGCCAACAGAGACGATAAGCTTGTCATACTGCAGGCCGAACAGTTTTCCCTTCATAGCTTCCTCTCTTCTTTCCTTCTCTCTTTGCTCGATTGTCTTTCCAGCGTGCCTGTCGCCAGCAACAGAAAATGTTTGAAGAGGATCATCCACAGCTTCTTCTACAGTGACAATCTTGTTCTTGAAATCGACTTCGTCTGCCCATCCCTGGAAGAAACTGATGTTTGATTGTTTACTTCGGATGGATTCAAGAGCTACTCTGTATTCAAGAGTACCAACAGCTGTTGAAGCAAGCAGGGGAGTGAAGGCGAAGTAGGGCCTCGGAGAGACAACAACGGCTTGATATCTCCTCTTGTCGAGGCTCTTGGCCAATGTGTACCCAGCCCATCCACTACCCAGTATGACTACTCGTTCCCGCCCTATGCAGCTTAATTCAGCTCTTATACCCACCGACGAGATGGCGTAGTAGAATTATCACTCACGGTCTCTCCTTCGATCCAATTGAGCTATGGAAATATCTCGTTTCTGCCATGAAAAAGTTGTTTTCCGCACCGGAGACAGCGGGAAGGTTGAGTGTACTCTAGTGAAGGTCTTGGAAGGAGCACGAGACACAAGCTCTTGAATGTCCGAAGGCAATTGCTGCCGACGGGCAATGCGCGTGGTGATTTTCATTGCTGTGTGTTGCGTGTAGAAAAACTCAAGCAATGGATGTGTGTGACATGTGACGGACTATTTATACAATATACAACAAAAGACGTCTTTGTACGATTCTGGTAATTCTTGCTTAAGACGGGAGCTTGCGGAGCAAAAGAATGAGATGAGTCTAGATAAACTTTGATGGCGGAGGGCTGACGTCGGTGAAACGACGGGGCTAATAATTCAATCGCCCATTAGATCATTGGAACGCATTGCACAGTCATTGATGATGGCGGAAGTTTCTTGGATCGTCAGTGGTCGTTCGGAACAGGGTCCAGCTCGGAACAATGGCTGTGACATGGCCGGGTCACAGGCCCGATTCCACCACGCATTATCGCCCAAAAAAACAAAACAAAAGTTTCCCAATCCATCAGATCAAGCACAGAAAAAAACCAATTGCCAATTGCCAACAAACGCGCCCGAGACATGGAGACAAGAAATCTCGAATGCGCCTCGCCCGTGCATTGCGCAGAAATCTCGGAAATCCCGTAGCCTGGGTCTCGGCCTGGCACGCCTCTCCGCATTTTCAACAAAAGCTCTAGGAAGGGGGGGATATGAGATGGGGAACCGCACAAACTAACCCAACAATCCACCAAGCTCCAAATCTAAAATCTCTAGACGATAAATCACTCTCGTATAATTGGCCAAATGCATGTTCCCACTGATCCGAAAATAGTCAAGGCGTGTTCGAAACCCTTCACCGCGCTCTCAGCCCTTTAGCTTTCTTCCGATCCTTTTTCGTAAGAACCCGTTGGACACACATGGCCAGCACGTATGTACGCTGAATCACCCGAAACACACTTTCCCCAGTTTAGAAGACCTTGCGGATGTGGGCGTTTTTTTTGTGTTGTTGTCCCTGTTGAATTTATTTGACGGAGCATGCAATTTGGCGAAAGCATGCAAGTGGAGAAAATTTATCTGCCAATATTGAATTCTGCGCATTTTGAGTCAGAATTTCGACATGCAGAGCAAGTGGACTGCGTCTACCCCTATTAGACAAGACGAAGGATATGCAATAATTGCATTGCTTCGGAACCCAAGGACTCTCCCTAGAATTTGACCATAGTTAAGAACGAAAATATCTGGCTTCTACGGCGTGTACAGCGTGAACAGTCTATTCCTACTGCTTCAAATATCAGAAGAATAGCGTTTACTGAATTACTCATTTAGGAAATGTGTCTACTGTATATCTAATTATGCCCGAACCCCGCAGATGCTTGTGACTAGTCTCGGAGTGGAGCCGAAAAGCAAGCCAGGCACGGAGTCATAATATCGTGCCGATGTTGAAATTCCAAGATGCTAAACATTGCTGCTGTTGTCTTCCCACTTTCTAACTTGGAAACGCCATGCTATACCTTAATTCATAGAAGAGTGTCGCCGAAGGCGCATCGGACAATGGACAGCCCGCTCCTTACGGTATCACTTGCGCCGTGTTCATCGAGACTTGGATTCACCTCTACCAAGTCAAGAGCGACTAGTGACCCGGTCTCTGCCACACATTCCGCAATGAAATCTCCTTCTCGTAGCGTCAGACCGCCTCGGACGGGTGTCCCTGTACTGGGGGCCCACATCGGATCTAGGGCGTCTACATCGAACGAAAGATGGATAGGAGTATCGCTACCGATCCACCCCAAAGCCATTTCCATGACTTTCCCGATTCCATGTCTATTTTACCAGCGTTAGCCCAAGTCATCTTGGTTTAGGTGATCCCCTTACCGATCGATATCATGCATAGAAAATGCCTTGATTCCATGCTCCCTCAGCAACTTCTTCTCGCCCTTGTCAATATCCCTCAGGCCAATGTAGACGAGTTTCTTCGTGCTCAACCGGTGGTGATCTTTCAACCACCCGAAAATATCTTCCTTCTCTTCAGTAGCCAGGCCAGTCAAAAACGCCACGGGCATGCCGTGGATGTTTCCACTTTCAGAGGTCTCAGGGGTGTTGATATCTGCATGAGCATCGACCCATATGACCGCGATCTCTCTGCCCAGGCGTTCACGAACTGCTCTCGCGGTCCCGGAGATGGTCCCGACAGCAATTGAGTGATCGCCGCCCAAGGTCAAAACCAGCTTCCCACTCTTTGCGTGACTATAGACCTGCTCGCTGACCTCCTTCGTCACTGCACTGACAAACCGCGGCTTCTTCATGTTGCGATATGGGGGATCCTCAGCAGGAACAATATCAGAGTACGAATGGACTTCTCCATCAAAGGAGACGTTGAATTCGAGATCTTCCTTCAACTGCTGGATCAATCCAGCCTCGATGAGTGCCATTGGTGCTGCGTCAACGCCAGGTTTTGGCTTCCAAGGGTAAGCGATGTTCTCGAAAGGCTGAAAATGCAAGTACAAACCTGGCCGCCGCTGAATCCCACTGCCACCACGCCCAGATCATGGCGATTCGGGAGGAACTTTGGCTGTATAGATGGTGCGGAAGTCATATTTGGTGAGAGTTGAAGACTGGTGTTGGTGTCAGTTCCGGGAATGCAAGCAATGCCAGGGAGTTCCAATAATCGCATTGGGACCTCTTGAGCGAGGGCTATGGGACCACTTACAATGTGCAGAGGGAATGTATGCAACGCTGAGAGAGGGTGTGCAGCACCTGGCACGCTTTATCGCCAAATTAATCTCGAATCTGCACACGACGCAATCGCGCTTTACGGCTATACAGAAACACGAGGAGTAGGTGTCTGGAAAGTTGGAAAAATCAGGGAATGGAGGGAAGGGGTGGAGGAGGCCAGCTGTCGGGTTTTGTATGTGCTCGCTGCGCCATTGTCTTAGGTAATTTGTTGTGCGCTGAAATCTCTTTCACGGTTGCAACTGTACTTAAGGGAACGGGAGAAGTGAGGTTGACCGTTAAGTACAGGTTTAGACGGAAATGCTATCTAGACACCCCCACTAGACAACAGGCCCGACCAAAGCTGGCAACCTTGGGCCTTCGGCACCTGGTCCGCTCGGGTGGATAAGACTTGTCATCAGGTAATTGCATACCCATCTTCAGGTGAAGCTCTTGGCCCCTCTTCGTCCTTCGTCCATCAACATATCCAGAACATGGAGAGAAGTTCGGGCGATGGTTTGCTCGTATGTGGAAAGCGTTCGCTCAGATCTTGCTGGGGGGCGATGGGCGTCTCATTGGTCGTGTACGGGCCGAGTACAGGATTAGCACAGACTCTGGACTGGCCGGCTTAGATCGGCTTTATCTCCCGCTCAGGTCATGGCCCAGCAAAAGCCAGCTGACCCTCTTCTACATTCACCAACCTAAAGATTCCGGAGCTATCCAAGTCACATGGCCCGTCAGCTGCGAGTTTGAATCGTGGTATCGGTACGCCGCTGATGATCGATGAGAGACGATGCTGACCCCAGCTATCCGTTTCATTGCCGCCAAGGGCCCCTCCAAGTCCCAGGGAGGCTCTATCCAGCTGCTGTGTCATGTCAAACCAGGTGTCAGTGCTAATAGGGAGGGCATTTCGGCTGTCACAGATGAACAGATTGATGTCTGTGTGGCTGCTCAAGCGAGAGAAGGCGAGGCCAATAAAGCCGTGAGAGAAGTCATTGCTGAGGTCAGTTTAGTCAGGTTTTTGTCTGTACCCTTCTTTAAAATCATATACATACCCTTTCAAATACTGGCGTAAGGTATGCTGTCCTGGACACACACCTAGAGCGTTGTTCTGAGACTTTCTTCCACAGATATAATGTTTAGGCGTTGTCACTAACATGACAGCCAGGCGCTCAAAGTCCCAAAATCAGACGTGGAGATAGCAAGAGGGATGAAAAGCCGAGAAAAGACGGTGCAGATCAACAACATTCAAAAATCAAAGGACTCGACGCCCGAAAAGGAGATCGAGAGGATTAAGATTATATTGCAAGGGAGCGTGGCTATCTAGTGTGTGTGTTTCGTGTCTCCGTTTATACCTTTCCTTCCTTCCTAGCGTATTTTCCTCCATTTTATCATTATTAGATGCATAGCGTTAATTAAACTGTTACTTTTCACGTTCATGTAAAACGCCCTTGGGGGCATGGAGTAATCTAGTACTCCCAAGCGCCGGCATCAGTGACGTTGGCTATTCCAATCAGCGATGTTGTCATTGGAGCAGAAGACAAAAGTTTAACTTACCAGTGAGAGCGCTGAAGCCCAAGCAATCCGCGCACGGTGCTTCGAAGCCCTCAATCTGACCATAGACCTGCCATCCTTCGCCAGTCTTCTTCTCAGGGCAAGCAATCAAGCCCCCTTCGAAGGACAATTGACCAAAATTCTCCAACTCGGCCTTGCTCCAGCCGTCAACGACGGATCCGTCTGGCTTGAAAGCGGAGTGGGGAGCAGTGTAGCTCAAGGTACCATCGGGGGCAACATAGACTAGTATTAGTCAGTATTATGAGGAGAGGTAAGTCGATGTAGGATATGGCTCACCCTGCTGTCCTCCTGGGACAACTACACCAAGGGAGAGCGTGCCCTGCCCACCAGCGAGTACGGTAGTGTTTCCGGGAGGGCATGCATCACCAACTTGCTCTGGGCAGTAGGCGGATGGAGGACCGCCACCGAGGTAGAATTTCCCTCCTCGGGCAGTCAGGGTGAGGAAGTGGATTGGGGAAGCACTGCGTATGGAAAGGACGCCGAAGTACGAGGACTGAGCGAGAGTGCTGGCAACGAGGGCCGAGAAAGCGAGGACGGACTTCATTGTTACTTATGAAGCGAGTGTGATGGAGCGAATGTAGGTGACGAGAAACAGAGCTTCGAAAATCAAGGCTGTACGGTACTGTGTGTATGACTTCTTTTGCTGTTGGTGATGTTCGAAAATGCGGCGCAATGCCTGCCTTTTGTACTGGTAGTGAGGGGCAATCGGCAAAGGCGTAGTCTTAATTAACCACCGCAAAAGCGAACGCGATATGCACCATCGTGCTGTCTGTACCTGGTCTACTCGGTCCTAATGGTCCCTGTCCTGGCACTTCAATACGCTCGCCTGCTTTTGGTGGTCTGATAGCCGACTTTGGCATGGCAGAGGTTGCATCGTCCGTGTCCAAACAGCGTTGTTTACAGGGCGCCATCCCCCAAAAGCGAGGGATCAGCAAGTGAAGATCGTTGCACGGTCACAGGATACAATAATCTCAAAACCACGGCTTCGGAGACAGTCACCTAAGCGAGGCGCAGAGTGTCCTTGAATTTAGAAATTTCGATAGCGCCTTCGCGGTATCTGTTGAGCAAACGCACAAGATCTGCTTTCCTATTCGAGTCCCCGACCTACGCCCCGTTTGCGAGATCTTGGGCGACTCCTGGGGTACCTTTGAGGCACAGCGGCCGCATCCTGTTGGAGGATCAAAAAAGCTTGTGACGTCGTTCGCCAATGCAGATTGCATTTTAGTGGCCCGCTGCCACACCTTAACTTTAATTTCTCCAAAGTCCTCGTATAAATAGTATCACCAGCCTCGCATGGCTCACAACCAAATGGGCTAAACCCCAACTCGGCAACATATAAAATCAACGGATCACTTCGACTAGCGATGGGAATTTCCGAGGTTGCAGTGGCGTAGTATCTTCGTATCTTCAGCTCTGGTTGACTATGTTTGAGCTGTGGCTCCGGTCCGCTGTCTTGCAATATCCATCGCAAGCGTGCGACGTGATGACTGAGCACACCGCGTCTGAGGATGCACAGTCCAAGGAAATCCCGGTGCAACGGCCAACGGTCTAGAGTTCTCAGAAGGGCACAGGGTGGTTGCTAGTATCGGTTGCAAATAGTTTCTATCTGTGAATAATGATTCGTTCGGTGGACGCCATTTGCAGCGGTATTCTCCGAAATCTAATATGGGTGGATTTCCGCTTTTAGCCAGGCTCTTTATTACTTCAGCAACGAGGAGTCTAGCACAGGTTGAGTACGGACATATTGAGGCAACAGGGAGTTATAGTTGCAAATCAGGCTGTGCCATGCGCAGAACCAGAGAAGTGAAGGCGCCAGGTACAAACCACTCCATACCGCCGCTCGGATCCTATCCGAGGTGTACTCTTTCTACATCCACAAACATAGTTTTCCGCTAGCTGTGCCTGCTGCAATCCAGTCTTGAGAGGGGTGGAACCTCGCTACGGAAGGAACGGCAGTGATCCCATCTCCCCCAAGTTGCGCAAGTTGCTGGCCATTAGATGCGTAGATGTCAACGAATCGGTTCATATTGCCTATACAGTAACGTTGAACACCATCTTGCGGGTGTAATTGCCACTGAGCTCGCAATCTATGTGTACATGTCAGCGTGGCACGATCATGTCAGAGTGGAACCGTAACAATAAATACGAGCGTCTAGAAAGGGATATTGGACTTACATGGTAACCCATCTCCCAGTTTGGTTATTGTGCGGTATAACGACGGATGGTTTCATTTCGGCATCAGACAGTGAAGTGCCGACTTTCCATTCGGTAGATTTGTTGAAGTCGTAGATCTTGATTGTGTCATCATAAGATGCAGTAGCTACTTGACCAGCCGAGTTCCAGGCGGCGTGTGAAACAGACAATCTGCTCTCGTGTTCTCCGACTAGCGCAGGGAGCCGCCAATCGCCTTTGCCATTAATCTTGCGTAGATCCCATATCTTGAGGGTCCGGTCCAAGGACGCGGTGGCGACTAAGTGCGGTTGTAGGGGATGAAGACTGAACCCTCCGATCTTCTTCTCTGACAGATTGAAAATCTCCAAACCCGCGGCTTTTTCCGAAGGTGTACGCATATCGTACATGCCGAATCGACCATCCAAGGTAGAGAAGTAAAGCATGTTTGCGTTGTCCTCCGAAATCTCAACACCTGACAATGGCGCATCTTCATCTTTGTCCGCAGGCGCGTAGACCTCTACCGCAACCCCCTTTGCAAGGTCAAGTTTGCGGACGGTCGAGTCGTACGATGCGGAATACAAAGCATTGGCATCGTGCGGGCTAAATTGAAACGTATGTATGGTTCTTGTATGAGGCTTCAATGTAGTTATGCTTGGGCCTTCCACTTCGGCATCCTCATCGTCCTCCTCTTTTACTTCCGGAGCTTTCTGCGAACAGTCGCATATCCCAAGATTTCCAAGTTTATCACCCGCAAAAACCAAAGGCTTGTCCGCAGTCGGATGAAATCCAATTGAGTACTTTATACTGTTAGGACTACCATCTTCTGCTGGATTTGGGTTACTACTTACAATGCGCTCAGGGGTAATCTTGATCTCGTTTGGCTCGAAATCCTCCCAAAGCTCCAAACTATTCATGCGCTCTCTTAGAGCTTTCAAATCCGCACCAGAGGTTTCTGTAACATCATCCGCAGTGAATGTACGCTCATATGGCTTGGCTGGTCCAACCAGAGATGGGAAGTTGCCCATTCCATCCCATCCTTTTCCTACTACTACAATGTCATTGAAGTTGAAGGCGTCGCTTATTCGCTGTCTCTTCGCTTTATCCGCTTCTTTACGAGCTTCGTGTTCTTCCTCCGCCTTCCGTTTCGCGACGGCGCTGTCTGCTTCTATCCCCCGCAGCCGTGACGATGTACGGCGGGGAACTACCTCCTCTTGTTTGATCTTTTTTGGTGCTGGCTTTTTCGATTTCGGCTTCGCGGATGCGGCGGATTTGGCAGTTGGTGCTAGCCCGGCGGAGGCAGCCTCCATCTCGAGGTCGCGCAGGAGCGCTTGGGTCTTCGCAATGTTCTCCTGGCGTTTGCGCTCATAGTCGCTAAGTTCTACTTTTTGTCGAGCCATGTTGGAAGGATGACTTGCAGGAGATCTCGTTTCTTCGGATGTCAATTGCGTTGGAATATCTTGCTGGTGTCGTCTGTGACGACACTACGGAAGGAAGAGCGCCAAAATCGACCAGAAACTGTGTGACGTACGAGATTGTATGTAGCCAAAGATACAAAATCAATCGAGGAATGGGATAGGGATACTCAGAAGCTCTTGCGCAATTGCGGTTGATATCGAATATGCTCCCTAGAATTTTGGGATGAGTGAAATGGTGCAAGCCCCTGTCGCGTCCGCACGCGACGGAACGCGACATGAACTCACGTGATGCCTGGCTCTCCACTTCGATCTCGAGACCCTTGTTCAGATGGCAAAAACCCAACAAGCAGCCCTGCCATCCATCGAAAAACCTTTGTGTCGAATCGCACGGTCGAGACGTTGCCCCCAAATATTGAAAAAAGTCTAGACTCTTGTGTGGCCAAAACAACGTGTTCGAAGAACTCTGGTCCCTGATCGATCGACAAGTTGCACGCCTCTTGGCGAGTCCAGCGATTTGACCTCGGGAGGCCAATACGCCTCTGATCAGAGCCTCATCCCAACCATGCCTCCAATGCGATTATCTAATTCCCTGCTCGGCACTGTCCGGGGGACCTCACGTCTACCGATATCTGCAAGGCAACGATGCCTATTCCATTCGTACGAGCACAGCCAACCCCCGCCGTTCGCTCCCGCCGAGTCTGCCATCCTGTCTGCGGCCTATTCACACATTCCTGAATATGGGTTTACAACGGCTGCTCTGAAGCAGGGCGCGCGCGACGCTGGATATCTGGATGTTTCCACCAACATACTTCCTCGGGGAGTATACGATCTAGTCGAATACCATCTCGTCACTCAGCGGTTAGCCCTGAAAGACTCCGTACAATTTCCTGCAGAAGGCGAGCAAAGAGATGGCAAGAAACTAGGCATTGGAGCAAAAGTTAGAACATTGACCCTGGCTCGACTGCGTGCCAATGAGCCAATTATACATCGTTGGCAAGAGGTAATTGGGAATTTCTCTTTGTACTGATACTATTGGTATTGGAAATAACAATTGGACAGGCCCTTGCTATCATGGCTCAGCCTACATACGTCCCAGCTTCATTCAAGGAACTGGCAAGTCTCGCAGACGAGATATGGTTCCTCGCTGGTGATAAGAGTGTGGATTCTAGCTGGTATACAAAGCGAGCTAGCCTGTCAGCAATTTATTCGGCCTCTGAGGTGTTCATGACCCAGGACACATCACACAATTTTAAGGAGACTGAGGAATTTCTGGATTCAAGATTAGAAGACGTTATGAAGATTGGCGGCTTCCTGGGGGCGGTGGGCGAATGGGCTGGATATACAGGACATTCGGTAATTAATGTTCTGAGAAGTAAGGGCATGAGAATATGAAAATTGGTCTTTCGGTGAGAAGGATGAAAATGAGTGGTATTCACAGACGTTGACTAGTATGGTACGTTAGGCTTTACTAATTGGGAAGGGGATTTTGTTTTCACTGTATACTAGCATGTTGTAGGCTATGAGTTGTAAAGTGATATCTGGCGCCGTGACGGAAGTATTTTATAAAACACACAGACATCTTTGCTGGCACACATTGAATGCTGAACTCTAAACATACTGTCAAGGAAACGTCTGACCGAAGGTGGGCATACATGATGCGCTGCTAACGAGCTGAGAGTAGTGTATTCCGCGAGTACACGATGCTTTGGTATAGCAGCGAAAGAGGCCGGTGGGGGCGGCAGGACCTGACTCGGAAGCGGCTGGGATTCAATATTGTGAAGTCACGAAGATGGGGACGTCTGACGCTGAGGGCCCACTACCCACGTTCCAAGGCGCAAGCGGTGTATAGCGAGACGTCACCCCATGTAGTAAGCGAGGTGAGCACGCACGTTTGCTGGCGAGGGCGGCCGTTGCGCCCAGGCTCAAATGATAAGTTGAGTTTGAGCTTAATGGGGAGAAGATGAAGACTATGACGTTGGCAGGCTGGGGACGGGGTCGCAAAGGGACGCAGGTCATCACGATTGGGATGCGCTCGGGCGCCGATTGGCTGGCGCCTTGTCCGTGGAACAATCTCAGGGTCTTGTAGCGCCCGAAACCAGTAACGATGAACACTGCAAACTCGATCCCGCTGCCAGGTCAGCTTCGGCATGCGCTGCAGAGCTGCACTTTGAATGCATCTGGACTCGCGAAGGCGCCAATCAAAACGCCTTGACACAATATCCGGGCCAACTGGAAGAATCCAGGGTCCAGCGGCCGGCAACAAGCACAAGACTGCTGCCCTTGCCCTGGGGGGAGGGAGGGATGAGGGATGAGGGATGAGGGATGAGGGATGAGGGATGAGGTCATGCTAGGGAGGAAATGCACCCAGGCCGCCCGCCAGAGCTTGCTGGTTAAGAGGAGGATCGTGATCCAGCGTGCTCGTATGATACTATCTACGTCGATGGTTTGGGAGGATGCCACCCAGAGTGGCATGGTCGTCCAATATTTTTCAATGCCGAAGAAGCGAATCAGCCCTGTAACTGCAGACAGCAGCTCTCTCCGTCGTCGTCGTCCCGGCTCGCACCGACGCAACGTCTCGCAGGATTATAAGTAGCTAGTGTGTAGGTGGGTGTGTTGAATGCGGCCCTGATGCTGTCGTCGGCTCGTTCCTTGTGGGCTAAGGGCTGCGGGCTGTGGGTTTTTTGAGGTTGAGTGTGGGCGTGGTCATTGCGGCGGCGGCGGCCGGCGGCGTTTTCGTCGTCGTCGTTGTCGTGTGAATATCGAAGCCTGCCGTGCATCATCGTCCGATGTCCCACCCTAGGCATCCAGGGTCGGCTGTCGCTGCCGCAGTATAATCTGGGACGAGACGAGACGAGACCAACAATTATTCGATGGCTATAACCCCCGCCATCAACTATCCGCCATGCATCTCGATGGGCTCAGGATCTTGCCGGGAAGAAGACACCGATGGCATCGGAGTATCGTGAGGGGAGAGGGGTCCAGGCTGGTGGAGTAGTTGACCTGTGTACACAGCAGGTGCTGCCACAGCCGCAAGTGTTGCAAGTCGCGAGGCACGATCACCGATCGCCGCAGGTTTGGGGGGCGGGCGAGGGTTCGAGATTGGCATGGGGCCTGGATTGGGAGTGGTTGTGGTGTTTGCGACAAGGAGGTCATCGACGATGGGCAAGGGTTTGCACTTGGTCTGTCCGTGGTCTGGCCGCTCCGGCGCTCCACTGCTGCCCTCGCTCAGCACCACAGAGCACCACACACAGCGCTCTCTTCCGATCCCCAGTCTGCCAAGCCTTGCATGCAAATCGAGGATCAAGACTGTGAACGACACTTCAAGATCCTCTCACACTATGCCTGGACCACGCTCTTTGCCTTATGCCCGCCGCGCGGGCGAAGCGTCATACTTCCCTCCACCATATTCCCCAATTGCCCTTCATTGCTTCTACTCCTACGCACTCCACGCACGCTCTACACCATAGTTCTCCTGCCATCATCGTGTATTGCTATTCCACCCACCCACTCACTCACGCACACACACACGCTCACACACCTCTTTCTGGGCCCTGGTTTCCCACTACTAGCCTGAAAGCTTGACCAATATCACCTCGTCTGCATATACCAGGCCCCTGTCCACTCAGTCTACCTCTTCATCTACTCTCTCAGGAACCGCGTAGTATCGATTCGTACACCCTCGCATTCGACGATCCACCTCCACTCGAGATCGAGCCTCAAAACCTGCTCACCGCGCCTGAGCATGGTCTATTCTTGTAGCCACTTCACATAGTCGCCTTCTAGGACCCAACATGAATGACCCTCCTGGCACGATACCGCGGTCGACCACGCCGCACCCTCGTCGTCCTCCAGCACACAAATCCGTCAGTCTTCGACATAGTCCTCCTATACGAGAGGCCGCTGCTCGAAATGGACCATACGCCAAACCCATTAGACCTAATCCTCAAACCACGTCGTTGAGTCCGCACACTGCACCGGCCAGCGACAAGGCGAACCCTCCTTCCAGCGTCTCACCCAATATTCATTCCAATAAACATAGTTCTGGGGAGAGCAGTGATGCTGGCAAATGGTTTGAAAACACCAACAACAATGCGGCCCAAAGCACCGCCAATGCTTCTTTTGTCGACAGTAAGTGGCTTTCTCATAATTAGCGCTTCAATACATGCTTAATGTCCAAAAGATGATCTTCCATTCTTCCTCCGAAATTCTTCGTCATCCGAAACTCCACCAGATGGGCAGGAATCTCGCTCTGCCCCCATACATCAATCAACATCGATCCCATACCGTCCTGGATTAGCCCATCGTAGCTCCGAGGAGAGTAGCACAGAGGAATTTAGGAGCGTGATAGATGATTTGACAATTGCAAATAAGAGACTGAAGCAGAAGTTAAGACGGTACGAAAAGATGTATGACGCGCACCTCCAGGACGAGAAGCTGTTCGAGGTCAGATTCCACGGGCTGCCGGACCACAAGAAGCGGGAATTGGAGGAGACGTTGCGGAAGTTCACGGCAGATCTCGACATCAGTCCACATGGCGAGCATCCACCGATTGCCTATGCCCCTACCTTGGACGCGCAGAAGACGGCGGCTTCGTCCCATACATCGCGATTTGCCGAGTCCGGTTACGCTTCCATGTCTGCCTCTGGGCAGAACTCTTCGCAGGCGCCGTCTTTCCAAGAAAGTGAAGGTCACAAGATGTCCAAGTCGCAGTACAATCGACAGCAACAGAGCGTGCGCTCATATCTCCACGACATGCCGGTCGGGCTCCTACCAAAGGCCAACGTCGCAATGACGGAGAAGTCTAAGAAGAAGTTGGTGGTGCGTCGTCTGGAGCAGATTTTCGCTGGAAAGCGATCGGCGCCCGGCAATCACCCGCAGCCAATGCAGCAAGAGGAGGTGGCCCAATCAGCAGCCATGGCCGATCGACAGGCAAGAGAAGCCACGGGACTGCGGCCTCAGAAGGAGGGACTCCGTGAGGCTCGCATCATGTCCGTCCGCTCAGAGGATGAGGGCATCACCGGCTATCACGCTCCCGACCATCATGTGGAATCGTTGCAGAAACTCCGTCCAGGCCTGCACATCACAGAGCAGGACTTTGCTGGCTCCGGCTCCCCCGACCAGCGCCCTACTCGACCTTTGGATCTGGATCTGTATCGTGCCCAGGTACCCGCCGAGAATATGGAATATATTCGCCATCTGGGCTTTTCACCCCCCGACACGCTATCTGGAGAGGCGCCAGAGACTGGCCACGGCTGGTTGTATCTCAATCTGCTCATCAACATGGCCCAGCTACATACCATCAATGTCACACCGGACTTCATCAAGGACGCCGTGAACGACTACAGCACCCACCTTGAGCTTTCTCACGATGGCCGCAAGATTCGATGGAAAGGTGGCCACGACGTCTCACGTAACAGTGACAGCTCCCCCGACATGCTCGGCGAGAGATCACCGTATTACGGCGGTGCCTCTAGCTCTAAATCCCCCAACAAGGGACTCATGACCAGTAATAGTACCGGAAGTAGTGAGTCTATACTGGACTCGGAGAGGCGCGCCGCCATCGCCGCACGTACAGCAAAGGAGCGGGAACAGAACAAGCTTATGTACACACCGATTTTTTTCCACAAGGACGATTCCGACGAAGAAGATGATTACTACAACATTGACATGGTCTCCTCGGGCAACTCTCCTCTCCTCGCCCAGCAGCGCGGTGATTCCTCCGGTTTTGGTAGTTCAGCCATGCGCAGCTCATCTTCCCGCAAGAAGCGTGACGATGGCCCTATCATCTTCTACAACAAGGCCAAGTTCTGCACAGACTTAAGTGGTGACCGCTTCAGTCTTTCTGTAGCTGATCCTTCTACGTACAAGAGCATATCTTCACAGCCACTAGGCGCGTCCTCGACACATCACCATTCTGGAAGCACCAAATCTGCCTTTGGAGAACCTCGGGGGCCACTAAATTCGGCACCCATGGATTTGGATTCTAAAGATGGGAGCCAACAAGTTTCCAGCGAAGAGGACATAGGGTTCTCGCCCGAAGATTTACGAAACGACACAGGCAATGACAGCCCTGCAACCGTGGATTTTGAGGCTTCTGGACTTGGTGGCGTTCAGCCGGAAGATAATTTTGCCATTCGCGTGAAGCGGTCTCAAGTACGTGCGGATTCTTCTGCTGTTACCCGCCACCACAAGGTACGGAAGATGGAACGTTATCCAAAGAAGATTCTCGATGCGCTGAAGCAAAAACCATCCAACGCCCACCTTCCACCGCAACAACAATCCGTCATCAAAGAGCAAATACTCTCTGCATCGCGAAGGAGCCTCCCGAGCTCCGCATTACCGCCAGCATCATTCCTTCCCTTTGACTCTACCTCGTCGGGTGATGTTGACTCGGATTTGGAATCTGACGTGTCCTCTGGACCCTCGACTTCCAGTTCCTCTGATGGAAGCCCTGCGGCTGCACTTCAACATCTCAATCTCTCCCCGGTTCACTTCAACAATGACGAGTCTAAAGACTCGAAGGAATCCAAAGACTCAAAAGACTCTGAAGATTCTAAAGGCAGCAAAGCCTCTCCAGGATCGAAGGTGCAGGAGAATGGATCGGAGGAAGATAGTTCCGCGGATGCCGATTCTGATGATTCTGTAGATCTTCTAGCAACAGCCCGCCAACTTGACCCGAGTACCGTCCGAGCCAGCGAACGAGAATATGATGCTGCACTCGCCGATCGCCTCGCTGAAGAGATTCCCGCAGGGTCCTCAGCTGCCACTGCCGGTGGTGGAAGTGGTTTTAACTCACCAGCGAGCATCAGTGCAGCACCTGGTGATGATGAAAACGGAAATAGACGTCAAAGCATCATCAGTGGCAGCGCGAGCACTAAGACCAAAAACCTAAAGCGGTCTCGTACGAGCGATAGCATCGCTGCAACACTGCAAACAGGCAAATCGCAGAAGACGGAGGGGCAAACCTCCCCCAGCTCTTGATCACTTGCCTTCGGTCCTTTCACACAACTGATCATGTGAAAAATGGACTTGATAAACATAGTACACAGACGCCGTGTCGTCACAATTGGAAAGCTGCATCGGAACGGAGAATTTGGGAAAAGTCCATGATTTCCAATCATCATGACTGATTTAAGGGAACATGGAACACGGAACACGCATTTGGAGCATGATACACGCAACGCATAACGGCACGCATATACCTAGGCCTTGGGATTCTCTACACGGGGAAATTGAACCTACGCCACCCACCCATCTGTGGGCTTTGGGCATTTCTCTCTCATCATATATCAGGCGACGAGTTGGTGCAAAATTCTGGATATTTTGAAATTTTGCAAGGGAGACGAACGATGAGGATCGAATTGGCATTTTACCAGGTGTTTTTATTTCACGTACGGAGAAATTTTGGGTTGTCTTTACGGATTGGGATCGAGTTCATTATTACTATACCCCCACCTCCTACTAGTTTGTCTGTAGCGATATACCTACCTTACCTACCTTGTTTTGAAATAGAGAACGTTTGCTTCACAACATGTGCTTTTGATATCGATTTGTTAGTGACTTTGTATGTTTATGTGCCAAGGGTCTTCATAAGTTAGTGTCCTGTAGCCAGACCAAGAGCGCAATTCGAAACGCCGCAAATTCGGAATCTAAAGTGTGGGATAGGATCGTCTTTGGAGCCATACTATCTTGTTCATATATAATTTATGGTTGAATTAGAACCGACTTTTTTAGTTGTACACTTCGTTTCCATATACCATGTTCCATACATATATCTGCACCAAATACAATCCTCTGTCTATACACGGCTAACTATGATACAATACTTCCAATCTCCTTACGTTCACTCTGCTGTTTCTGAGCCCCCGTTTCGCTATTGTCTGCACTCTTCATTCCCGACCTTTGCTGCACTTGCTTCGCCTTCTACCACTCGGATGTGTTCTAGGCAGGGGCTGATACAGCCGCCTTGCTGTTGAAAGTCGGCTTCCTTTGTTGTAAATGCTTCCTCGTATAGGCCGACTTCTTCTGTCCGCCAATCTCAAATCCAATACCGTCATCAGGACCACGGGGGCTGCGCTGATCAACGGCAAGCCTACGGACAAGTGTGCCGTCCGTAGCGCGTTTCTCTGTCCATGCATGAAGTCTTTGCATCACGGCTTCTCTCCATCGGAACAACTTTTGGGAAGATTCGCGAACTTGCTCCATGCGCCAAATGCACTGACTTGGGTGCCCCAGACGCCCAGTTCGAGCACCTGCGTATTCTCCTACAATAGCATTGAGGATGCCCAATGTGCCCAAATCAAATGCAATGCCTCCATTGTCCATATCCGTGAGCAATTCAACGATATAGTCGTAGGAGAGGTGCTGGACCCACACGGTACGAATTATAAGGTTATACAAAGAGGTTGTAGCACCTAGAGCGTAAGACGAGCGGCCTAGCGATTTCATGGTAGGCAATATAGAAAGGGGGAGAGGGGACGCGGGGAAGTTCGAACGAAAAAGCCGAGTCGCGAATACAATATGGGAAGGAAAGTTGGGAAAGAGAATGCGAGGATCGTATCTTGGTTCGTCGGAAGGCTTTGGTTTATTAGGGTTCTTCTTGGGACCGTCAAGATTGAGCTTTCGCATCATGTCAAAAACCTCTCGATCTAGAATTTCCCAGAGCTCTCGGTCCGTTTGGGCTGATTCCAAAAGAAGTTCAACCCGAATCCTTTCCTGATCTCGAATTGATCTGATCCGAGCTGCTTCCGCTTCTGCCTCTTCTTTAGGTTTTTTCTTCGCAGCCTCTACTTCAGGCTTCAGGATTTCCTCTGCTAATGTCTGTAGGCTCTTCATTGGCCGATTGGTTTTCGATTTCGAGATCTTCCCAGGTGCGGGAGAGCCGGCAAGGACAGCATCGAACAAGGCGTCAAGTGTGTCAGGAGTGGAGTCCTTATCATCTTCTTCCTCGTACCACTCATCAGCAATTTGGTCCACCTCGTGCGCAAAAGGGATTTCGTCCTGAGGCATCTCGGCGTGGCTGAACTTGTTGTATAATTTCTGGAATGCCGCACGTTCGGGCCCGGTTATGGTGGTCTTCCGTGATGACACTGCGGTCTCGATTGTCGGAGATGAAGAGTCTGCATCTTCAAATGGAACATCTATATCGGATTTGGGTCTTGTAGATAAATTGCGGCGAGCTATTGGACGGGAAGTATGGTTTCTCTGCTGAATTGTTGCAGTCTGGTAGAGGAATGGAACGAGAGAACTAGAAGTATAGGAGCTGTTTGGTACTCTTGTGCGAGAGAAAGCACCCAGAGTGCTCCTACATATAGGCATTGGCATGCAATGTAGTATCTTAAAGCGCGAAAACGGAGGGACGCAATGGTGACGATGAAAGGGGGAGTGGATCAAATAAAAAAAGTTGCGCGAGTTACGGGTGGAAGCCGCGATATTTTGCGGCGATCCCGTTGGCCCGTGCGCTACCAATACTTCGGGATCGGGCTGGGCTAAGGGTTGGGGGATCTCATGAGAAAAAGCCATGTAGAAACACGAATAGTCAGATCAACCTGCAACTACGCACGGTAAATGCTTCTTGATAATGGATCTTCGATATTGATGGCAAACGTTAGAAGCCATTCTCTGATTCCTTATCTACACTCCATCCCATGCTATCCGCCGTGCCACATGCTGCTTAGGACCTCATAATGTCTCCCAACCGCCATTGTTAATGTCGCCTTCCAGTCTCCTCGCAATCAGGCTCTGAATACCTCCTTCAAGCCAGACTTTCCTAAGAAGAATGTCATACCGCTTCTGGTTGAGGAAAAGTTGGTGATGCCTCCTCAAAGTCGGGTCTACTTCTCCATGCTTGTCGAGGTATGGTGCCACCGCCCAAGTGCCGTTGTTGAGATTCAGGAACAGAACCATGCATTTTCGGATATTGATATAAAGGCCAATGTTGCCGCCGCACCTATCATGTTTTGTCAATCATCTATGCCCTCAACCAGAAAAGAAGAAATCATGGACTCACTTGGACTGGTGCTTATTGCAGCCTCCTTTATTTCTGTCCGTCATACAGCAGACGCCTTGACTACACATGATCTCTCCGCAGAAAAGGCACACACAGGGATCTGTAAGTTCTTTACCAGTTGTGGGGCACTTTCTTCGGATAGCCTCATCTGTAAGGGAGTCATAGTTCTTAGGGAGGCCAACTAGCTCAAAAATGGCAGGATGCGATAGGGATATGGAATGCTGAAGAGGTCGCTTGCCTTCTCTAGCCCAAATCCAATGCCGGATCCACCCTCCGACAACGTAGCGAGTGGCAAACCCACCTGGAGATTTACTCGTGAACGAAGCAAATTGTTCGTGAAGAGAGGGAAGCCGAAGCAGAGAGGAGAGTCGATCGAGTTCGGGGTCGTCCACGTGTTCAAGGGGAATGTGCGGGAGCTCTACTCCATAACGAACGTGCATAAGGATGGCAACCTTCCTGATAAACGGTAGTGCATATGTGGAAGTCATCGTATACAGGAAATACAGAAAGTTTGGATCCTTGAATTTATCCGGTAGAGGCATATTGTCAAGATCCATGGCGGCTGGTGCGTCGTCGGAATTTGCAACATTGAAAACGAACCCAACAAAGATGAGAAGGTTTGTCATTTGCCCGTCTGTAAACGCTCCATGGTTGACCTTTTCCGAATTGATGAAACGTTCAGGTTCCCTCAGAAATGCCTGAGGGGTACGCTCTTCGCCCGTCATCCCCGCACCCGTGGAATTATCTCCAAGAATTTCCGCGCTGTCAGATGTGAATGCAAGGACAACTCGAACCAATTCGGCCAGGTAGCACAGTCGCAAGATATGGTGGATGTCGAGGTTCAGGGAGGAAACTACGCCTATAGCACATTCTGAAAGGAAGATGAATGGATCTTGAATTAGCAAAGGTGCTATTCCTTTCAGATCGTATGGCAGCGTGTTAGGGTCAAACATATTTGGGTGTCCAATGAAGAGCTGGTGCAATTGTCTGGTCTGGCTCTCTAGATATTCGTCCATGGTTTTTGTGGACCCTTGGTTTCGCAGGCTTCCTATAGCCACATAGGAGGAGACAGTCTCAGAATAAACCCGTAGATGTGTCAGGGATTGTGGAGAGATCTTGTCTATCAAAGTGCCTTTGACGGATTCTGAATGATTACCTCGTTGAGCAATCTCAACCGCAGAGATTGAAAACCCAAGGGCTCTTGCAAGGGCATCCGTATGTGTTAGATCTTCAACAACAGCAGAAGGCGTGTGAGGATAAGTAAAAGTGCTGGAAATGGAGTTGATCCGGAATGTATCTCGAAGCCTCTGATAGATTCTTACGAGTTCCAACATCGGGAAGCTCTGTACAACCGCGGAACTATTCTCGGAGGGAACTACTACTGGCTCACGGGGATCCTCATTTTGCACTGGAAGAAAGGCCGGGATCTGGAATCTGTGCTGAGTTGGCTGTTGAGGCACAGGCATGTTGATAAGATTGGACTTCACAATTTCAGGGAGTCGAGATGCCACAGGCTGAATAAACTCCTGGTGACCATATTCAAACAAAGCCCTTTGCTGACGATTCAGATTTGCTGGGGGTTCGCCACTGGCTCTTTCCGGGCTTTTGTCCAATTTGGATATGTTGATAGCGACTTGCGACCCAATCCATTCTTCAAAAGAGGTGGGAGTGTCCAGGACCGCCGGATATGAACATTTTTTTCCTTTCCATATTATTGGCAGAAACATATTCCCCAGCGCTTTACAGAGTGGGCACATAAACTCTTTGAACTCTGGTCGTTCTGGGTGATTTCTGGCAATCTGACTCACATGCCGTCGCTGGGTTGCTTGGAGATATACTTCGAAGCAGGAGTAGTGCATTATGTGGCCACAACCGCTAGTAACAGGCCCCCTCCTTGTTTGAGTGCAGGGGAATCCTTTTCCAAGATCTTGCCTCTCCGTGAGGATCTTTTCACCGGTAGACGTAACTTTCTCCACCATGCGCCTGTTCTTCCCTGCAACACCAAATGGGCGCATACTGTCTGCTGAGCGATCGAGACTTGTTGGCGTCTGAGTGACTTCGTCCACCCATTCCTCATCTCTTATGTCCGAAAGGCGAAGTATGCTGCTCTCAGATACGTAGCCAAAGGTTCCGTAAAGACGCTGATCATCCGTCTCCTCCTGGCACAGAATACAAGTGCCGGTGGGATATTTGATCACCTTTTCCTGCTCCGTAATGGGTGCATCATCCTCGTCGTCAAGGTCACTGAAATTCTCGCCCCAGTCAACGGGCTGACTTGCCATGAACTCGCCTTGTTGCTTCTTCATTAGATCCATCACTCTTCGTTGGCGCTCGAGAGCTTGTTTCTTTTTCAATTCCCTTTCTTGAAGGGTGATAGAGGCAGGKGAAGCTGTGTCCATTCTATCCGCCGACATGTGGAGACTTTCAGATGCAATGATGAAAGTGCTTTGTTGGCGCTGTTTCAGCCGGTGCAGTATCAGCTTGATCTTAGGTTCACAAGGCTTGAACGCTTCTTTTTCCAAAAGAGACTTTAGGATAGAGAGTATTGTAGGGTGATCAGGAACGCCAACATTGGCAGGTTTGGTAAGCACGGATGATACAAAGGACCCCGGATGGGGATGCGACCATTCGTGTTGATCAGAGTTATCTTCGAGAATAGCCACGAGTAAGAGCTGGAGTACAAACTGCACGTAACTTTCCACACGAGTTGTTGGAATATTTGGTGTGACGTTCGTGGCTACTAGAGCGTAGCCTAGCAAGTAGTAGATGATTTGTGTAAAGAGAGGAGACCTTGTGAATTCGGATAGGTTCTGGAAGAGGCCGGAAGGTATTGGGCGTAGTTTTGGTTCAAATACCATATCGTCCGCTTGTTTCCCAGTCTTGTTGGCCATGTAATTCTTATATATTGTCTCTGCTTCCTCCCTTTGATTTCGGCTGTACTGGTGTGTGTATGGATCAACCAATTCAATGTACTTCTCTTTCAGCTCGAAAGTACCAGTATCTGCCAGCCCCTCAGGAGGCCTGAATCTGGTCATTTCTGAGAGGATATCGGGGAAATCATCCGCGTTCTGCACACGATCAGACAAACGAGATGTCATGTCCGAAAAGGAAAGTGGTTTGAAACAAAGGACGTGGGCGATGTCCCTACGCATGGCTGTGGCTAACGGGTCGATATCGTCCTCTACAGGTACTAGTGAAGTGCGATCGCTCAGAAGTATTATAAGAAGGTGAACGAAATCCTCCACTACTTCGATAGCTTGGCTATCCTCGAAATTATGTTGTTGAGTCTCGTATCGACCAGTCATCCAACCCATCAGACCGAATCGATCGACCATGGTTGCTAAGAAAACAGATGGGTTGCAAAGAACTAGAGCTGTTTGCAGCAAGAAAATATCCCTTTGATAGGAAACGTCACGCTGCGAGACGCTTCGGTATTGTGTCATTTGATGTCGTAAAGTGATGCCATTCCTAACCCAAATGCCTGCTCGCATCTGGGCGAGCCATGCGCACACTCGCAAGGGAAAGTCGAAGAATGCAAGGAGGTACTCATCAGGCTGGCAGTCCGGAACGGTCGCGTGCAGAGCAACGTGCGATTCTTGAAGTTCCGAATGCCTGAACATGAGCAAGTCGCGGAGGTGTTCTCGAGGCATACTTCGAGCCCGATCTATAAGCCAGGATAAAGTGTAGTGCAACGCATGATGGAACGACATCGGTTCTTCGGCAACAACGTAATCCACAATTTTGTAGGTTGGCCCAAAGAATGTGGAGGGCTCAGCATCGAATTCGAAGACCTCCAGAGTCTTGAACCGTGTTTCTGTCTTCAATTCTGCTTGGTCGAATCTTTTTCGTTCTACCCCTAGTGAATTGACGATTGCAACCTTCGCAGCCGAGCGAATTGCGCGGCGGAGATTGACAGGATCTTGTTCTCGACTCCATGAAAATGCTTCAGAAAATTGTCTGCACAGTTTGTTGATCTCCCTGGTGATGAGAGAAGCACTGATCCATGCTTCGGTCTCATATTCAAGATGCTCCCCGACAGCGCGGACGTTGGGACAGATGCCTTGGTGTAACTTGACCAAGTCCAAGAACTGCAGCAAGTATCTTTCTTCTTCGCGTATCCTCTCTTGTATGTGCTCGGATCCAAGCAGGTATTTCATGTCCAGAAAGAAATGGTACATTCGTCGATTTGTCACAGCACCTTGCTCAAAGGCAAGTGTTGCTTTAGGATTGACATTCCAAGGATACCCAACTTGACGAGTTGTGAGAAAGGTATAAAGAATGGCTATGAGATTGGTTAGGAAATTTCCCCGTTCCATAACCTCCGAAGTGATGGAGGGTGTGGTCAGCATCTGTAGAGATAGATTGATTATAGAATGATCCGGCTCTCTGTCCGCAATAAGATATAGTTGAGCAAGTGCCGTATATACGCCGGCAAACCTGAGGCCTAATAGGCGTTTGAATTGCGGAATAGTAACAACGGTACTAATGAAGACATCGCGAACGCCTATACGTAGACTTTTCCACATCCTTAGATCGTAGAGTATTAAGCGATCTAATCGTAAACGCTGCCATAGGTCTTCGTGTGCTGGTGTACCAGGTTTCTTGCCGTAGCTATCAGGCTTTTCGAACCAATATCGAGGCGGAAGAGATGGCCGTAGTGGCAATGACCTGGTCCTTGGTGTTTCGGGAACCTGCATCGAGGGCTCAGGAGTGGGTGCCGTCGCGACTGGCTCACTGTCGGATTCGGCGGGAGTCAGATTTTGACCTCGCCGTCTTGTTCCTGCTTGAGGAGGTGGTGGAGGCGGTGGATAACCAGCAAGTGTTGCTTCGGAGACTTCAAGTGCCTCATCAGGACTCTCATATGGTTCCATTTCTATGTCACCATCGTTGTCCTGAGCAAGGACATCGTCAATATCCATATCATCCCCGGCGTCCCCAGCATCTCCAGCACTCTCGCCTTCTTCATCGTCATCTTCATCCGAGGCTGTGGTATCGTCAGGATTAGCGTTAGCATTCCGTTGACGGCGCATCCGCTGCGCTTGCGCCCGCCGTTGCGCTTGTAGATATTGGTGAAGAAAACCGTTCATATCAGATTCTTTTTCTTCAACTTCATGATCATCTAATCCATCCTTCCCGATGTTTTGATGAGAGGCTTCACTACCCACACGCCAAGGCTTCAAGAGTTCTTCACAGACCGTTCGCCGAAGCACTTGGTTATCATCCCCAACGCTACATCCGGCAATATCTGATATCCAATTAATGATTGTGCCGCCCATTTGTTCCCGGAATGTATCTCGGGCGGACCGAATGGTCACTGTCAACTTGATGTCCTCGATAATTTTAGCCATCCGAAGCAGTTCTTGGATATTCTTAGAACGTTTGATAGCGCTACGGCCGACTGCATCGACTTCATGTGCCTTTGAAAGTCCGAATGCCAACTTTTGTTTGCAAGCCCGTGCTACCTGGTCGCGAACGTCGTTGACCGTATGTTTCTCGTCATTCCACAACACCAACGCAAACATCTGCTCTTCTTCAGGGAGATCACCCGGCCCGTACCACTTAGGCGACAGCCGCGAGGTACGCTCGTCATCTAGTATGGTTTGCTCGGTTTTGGGTAACCTTAGTTGCTCCGGGGAACACGAAAAGACATCGAGGAGATAGTCGAGCGCTCTCGCGATGGTCATATGAATACTGTTCAAAACTTCCTCCGGTAACATCGTTCCATCCTTTTGCTTGCCAGCCGACTTCGATTCTGGAGTCGCGATTGCAGAATGTATGTTGCAATGCACTGGACGAACCCATGCCTCATCATCGCCGCAATCGCAACATCCTGAGTTACCAGGAGAAACGCTGACATACACCTGATGTCCTTCATGATCTGACGCATCGAAGCATCGGGCGCATAAGACGCACGTATCGTCAGTGGTGCAAGTCTTACACCTATAAGTAGCTTCCCCACTCTTGAAAATATGCCCGCAAGGTTTTCCACGCGCAGCGGCGGTGTATTCAGCCCCCTCAACTGCCCCTTGCGCATCCCGCAAGCTCCATGGTGTTTCTGGGTCGGCCGGTGGGCCGTGAGGGAAGAAGAGCGATAAGTACTCTTCGCGACCTGCGAGCGAGCGAAAGAGGAGTTGGAGAAGCTCTCGACTAGCATGCTCCGTGTAGTCGTAATCATACTGGCTGGGGAGGTCGCGCAATCGAAGGCATAGCTCCTGTTCCTGCAAGGATACAAGCATCGTGGTCGGCGGAGGTGGGATGGTGGCGGTCGAACGTTTAGAGAGGGGAAGAGAAGGGTTCGATCAGTCAGTGGAGAATGTAAAGTCCATAGATGTGGACCGGCCACGGTAGAAAAACCTGTTTGTTGTCCGCTCAATAGGTTGTCGTTGTTGTATTAGTGGTGAGTGGAGTCAAGGGAAAGTTGTGCGGGCACCAGCGAACTGCCACCAAAGCTTCTTCCGTGTGCGGCAAGACAGCACGTCATATATCGCAACGCAGAAGCAACGAGTTAAGGCCAAATGGTCTAGTGAGTTTCGTGCCAGGATATCACCCAAGACGCTGGAAAGAGTCATTAGTGAAGGCAAAAGCCTTGGACGAATGGGAGAATGTTCGGAAATGCCAAGATCAGCGTGTTTGCCTCAACGCATAAAGTTCGGGTTGGTCAGAACTTCTGAACAAAGTGCCTAAGTGAGTTTCTTTATATCGTAGACTAGGCGGCAAACACGGGAGAATAGGATAGGAAGGAACGGGCTGCGCAGCGTTACAAAGGGTTTAGGCTAGTGAGTGAACGTCCGTCAGGTTCAGGACCACTATGCGGAACTGGTTCTTTTCCACGGAGGCCCTACGAGGCCGATTGAGGTCACGCAAAGGAGGCCACAATAAGTCCTCAAGAGCAAATGCAACGCCCACAACACCAAAGAGTACCACATAGGTTTAGAAATTTCGCTGCTGGTTCCCAGCAGGCGGTAGTTGTATTGCGAATGCCGTAGAATACACCAAATATACAGTATTCATGTCCCCCAGAGTACAGCTATTCCAGTCTATTTCGCGCTTGGTTCCATTCCGCTCCGCTTCTGCGTTTACTCTTCCTCCGCCTGCTCCACGTAACGGTGCTTGATGTCCTTCCATTGTCGCTAGCAGTCAAATTAGCATCCATATATCCAAAAGTTCGAATTTCACATACGCCCTTGTTCACAAAGTCCCACACCCTATCTGATCCACTGTCAAAAGCCCTGTGAACCCGCGATTTAGTATTCGGTCCCGCTGATCCGGAGTCTAATGGCATTGGTAACGTACAGTTGCATGCCAAAGGCGGAAACAAAGATGGTGGCCAGCATGGTTGTGTTTCTTCGGATGAAGACACTGTTATCGCAGTCAGTCGCCGTCGTCCACAAAGTCGGGGGAGGTCATGGCTTGCTTGTAGAGGGTTGAAGAGAGCTGCGCGGTCCACGATTAGCTGTCGTCTCAGGAACATGTTGTTGGATCAATTGACTTACGCCCGCCATTGTGATAGGATGAGGGATGTGTATGTAGCTGCACCGGGGGATGGTCTGATGGTATGGAGGGTGTCGCTGGTGAAGTTGAGCTTGAAAACCCGGGCGTTGGGGAATTGGCTCACTTCTGGTTGGCTGACGAATCAGGTATGGCGTCGCCCCAATCGCGGTCGCTGCTGAGAGAACTTCACTACTACTCCACTGCTCCTACCTTTACCAACACCACCACCACCGCATTTCAGAGATCGCGGCCAGTGCGCAAAGACCACTGATTTCCAGACGTCTGGACGCACTTCAATCACACAATAAGTTGAGCTCAACAGAGTTGTGCGCCCGAGTGGTCTGCTTTCTCGATTTGTCGGCATCTCTAAGGTGATTCTCTGACCTGAGTCAACACTACCATCCTCGCAGAGGCTACCCTCTCCATCCGCCCAGCATGCCCACTGTCGAATCACCTACGGTTTCCAAGTCAGGAATCACGACTTCTGCCACTGGCGAGCGTCATATACCTTCTTCAACTCGCGCTGATGGCTCTGTGCGCAAGGAAATTCGCGTTAGGCCGGGCTACCGTCCTCCTGAGGATGTAGAAATCTACAAAAACCGAACTGCAGAAGCCTGGAAGAATCGGGGAACTGGAGGGATTCCTGGTGCTGAGAACCTGAAAAGTGAACCCGACTCTAGTAAAGGAAGCGCTGCCGCGAACAAAAACGCCAAGCGCAGGGAAGCCAGGAAGAAGGCAGCAGCGGCAGCAGCAGCAGCAGATCCCGATTCCAAAGAGCCACAAGCACCAGTTATAGAGCATCCCAATAGTGAGACGAATGGAACATCAACACCACCTGTCGATCCAGAAGCAGAGAACGAGAAAGAAGCAAAGAAGTTACTCAAAAAGTTGCGCCAGGCTCGAGATTTGAAGGACAAGAAAGAGAAGGGCGACGTTCTCCTACCAGAGCAATTCGAAAAGGTCATCAAAATCAACGAACTCATGCGTCAACTAGAGAATCTCGGGTTCGATGCTAATGGCGACAAAAAGACAGAGCCTTGAACATCTAGTCTTCGGACCGAGACGGACCATGCACATACCATTATGACTTTGGAACGAATTCAAAATTTACTGCAATTCATTCGACTCGGATAGCCTGTTCCCACACCTTCTATAGAAGGAACGCCTCCCGGCGCACGGAAGCATGCACAAAAGCGGATTTTGATATTGCCCAAACAAGGCTCTACTTGACATTTTCACATAGACCTAGAAGCTCGAATAACAGTCGATTCGAAGCTCCTATCGGCTTTGTCAAAGGGTTTTAGGGGGTCTCAGGGGGACAACATTCCGTGCAGTTCTTGTGGGAGCACATTATTGTTTTCCCAAAAAAGTCCCATCCATCCGCTTCGGCTCAGTCTGTCCCAAATCTTATGGTACAAACCATAAGATAGGAAGACGTACAAGATATCCTCCTTGTAATCTTATTCTATCATAAGATGAATGAACATGACATTCTCACCTGCTGAATAATTCGCCCAAGTTCCTCAGTTGCAAAGTCCGCACCTTGTGCCTTTCAACACCTAGCGTCGACACGAATTATAATGCATTGCTTCGACATAGTATCGTACAAGCCAAACTCACTCACGGTCCTCAAAGTGATTTCCTCCAGCCGAACAGTCGTTAGCACTTGCCCAGTAAAGTCGATCTCTTGAATCGCAGCTTCAGTATGCGCCTCTGAAGACCGTCGTTCTGTGCTTATAACGTTCGCCATCCTACCGAAGAAGTTTTTGCGTGGCTGTTTCCCTGAGCTCTCTGGCTGTGACGGCTGTGTAGAATTTGATGGTCGTAATGGTGGCGAATCATTCAGCAAGTCCCTCAACAATCTTTCTAATTCCTGGACTACACCCTGTGATCTCCAAAACTCGGTCCTGTTCATTTGCCCTTGCAACCTCACAATTTGAGGTTCTTCGTCTGAAGAGAATCCAATAACTTCAACCTTCTTCTCACTTCCAGTGTCGAACGAGAATTCGGACTTCTCTGATTCAGGAGCTGGTAACGGCACGTCCGAGGGGATCATAGCTACGATGGTTTGCGCTATGCCATACATTGCTTGCTGCTGCACCAATGGGATGATGTAGCTGTCGATGACTGTGCGAAGATGTTGGGCTCGGACTAACGTTAGTTGATCTAGAATTTGTTGTCCGCGGGGAGGTGATCGTGTGCGCGTGATTTGGGAACGTCCAGTTGCCGTGTAGTTGAGTGCATCTTCATATGAGGGTAAGGTTGAGCTTGATGCTGAGAGTTCCTCTTTGTCGTTCCCCGACATGGTGTCTTGGGAATTACTAGCCGAGCCTGCCACCCTGTTTACGTTCTGAATAAAGCAGAGTGAAATTATTAGAAACCCCGTAGTGCCTAGTAGGTGTACACAGTTGGCGCATCAGTAGACCCTTGCTCGATTGGTATATGTTGGTAATGAACTGTGATTTATCGTAAGGAGAGATGTCTAGTGTTGTCAATGATAAGAACTGAATCGGCTCTAGATTTCATATCTACCTTGATATCAGCCTTGCGTGGCGAAGACCCATTCGGCCCCCCTTTGCGACTCAGAGGTTTTAGCTTAATCTCGTACTTCCGCCAACACGAGGACAAGCACGACGCACACGCCACCAGTATGCCTTGGAGGGATGGGCAAATATGTACACGTGATTGATTTTTCGGACCGGTCGGGCTGGGCACGGAACTGGTCTTGATACAATGGGAAGTGGCAAAGATTGGGAACTGCGACAGAAATCTACTGGGGAACCATAGTTCGTCGATGAAGGCCAAGTCAGCATATGAGGCTTTGGTGCCGTGGATCAAAGAAAGAAAATGCTGCCTGGTTCAATGATCTTGGTTCACACCAGGTTTTCAAGGCCACGAAAAATCGGTACGATTAGGGCTAGAAATGCGCACTTTTGCTTGAACTGGATGAGGTGATACTTGGGGTAGGAGCGGAGAAACAAACAATAGATGCCTAATGCGCCCCGTTTGGGCGGGAATGCCTAAGGTCAGGTGTCCGTGGCAGTGCACGACAAGGCTGAATGCTTGGCCTCGCAGCCAATCAGAACGTCGTATCTAGACTAGGTGAGCTTCCACCTCATGTTTGTCTCTTTCCGTACACCGGTGTAACTGCTGGAGTGTGCCGAGACACCGAAGGCCCCGTATAATGTTCATGCACATGAAAGGATTGTTTCTGCATTGCCCTGGTACACAGCCGGGGAAGTGGTGCATCGACTCAGGAGACCAAATTATAAATGTCCACGGTATCCCTCTTCTGTGCTAGATTTGTTTTCATCAAAGTTCATAATTGTCGTCTATCACCTGGACGACTGTTTGCTCGAACGCTTGTTTGCTCAAACTCTTATTTGCTCGAACTCTGGTTTGCGAGTTGTATAATATCCTTCAGTCATTCATAAAGAGTCCATTCACTCTTACCACCCACAATCTCACCTCCAACCGAATTATCTAATTGCCCTCAAATATCTTCCTTCAAATCGTTAAAGCCTACTTTAAGTCAAGATGGGTGTCTGGTATCATGTCGCAGAGCCGAACAGCTACCTCGTTATCACGGGTGTGGGGGTGAATAAGGTGATGATCAAGAAGAAGGTATTTCAAATATTGATGACAATGAAGACATTCCCAACAGAGAATGAAGCAGTTGTCAATTTTTCTAGACTGACAATTCTAACGTGAGCACAGGCGATGGTTTATCCCTTCCAAAAAGTCTCGAAAATCAGTATCACACCTTTTGATTTTAGCATGTCACTGCAGGCTATGACAGTAGAGAAACTGAAGTTCTCTTTACCAGCAGTCTTCACAATTGGTCCCGCTGATACACAGGAGGCACTCGAGAAATATGCTGTTCTCCTTACAGGCGAGTCTGACGGTAGATCGACACTCCCAGCCTCCAAAGGAGCGGTGACAGTGGGCGCTGCTGGTCGAAATCATGTCCAGGACATCGTAAAGGGTATCATTGAAGGCGAAACTCGTAGTATTGTTTCGACAATGACGATGGAGGAACTATTCAGAGAACGAAAAGTCTTTAAAGATAAAGTTATCCAGCAAGTCCAGAGCGAACTCGACCAATTCGGGCTTCGTATCTACAATGCCAACGTAAAAGAGCTCCAGGACACACCGGGATCTGAGTATTTCACGTTTCTATCAAAGAAAGCTCATGAGGGTGCTTTGAATCAAGCTAAGGTGGACGTGGCGGACGCGAGGATGAGAGGTAAGCCGATACGCACTGAAACAACGATAAATTGCACACAAGTCGTTAGAGAAACACGAAAATTTGGCGCGAAAAAGACAATCTGGCAAGAGATCAAGGATAAGGCAATGATCAGGCTTTATCGTATTATACGTTCTCGGCGCCTAATCAGACGCGGCGATTGTAGCGTATTCTTCTGCCCGCTACCCTACCCCCAACCCTGACCACACCGATGAAAGTCACTCCACTAGTCGCTAACTAGATATTTCTATAGGTGAGGTCGGTGAAGCCGAAAAGCAAGGCAAGACCAAGCAAGAAGTTGCCAAGATTCATGCTGCTACAGCAGTCCTCGAGACCGAAAGGAAAGGCGAGAAGGCGGCAGCGGATGCTAAATTGACCAACAAGGAAATTCAAATCGGAAAAGACCTCAACCTTGCTCGTATCAATGCAAAGAGGGAGGCAGAAGCTCGCGATGCTGAACTTAACACTGATGTCGAAAAGAAGAAGGCTGTTATGGAACTTGAACGTCTGCGTGCAACCACTGTCACACAGGCTATTATCTCTAAAGAATCTGCTCAGCAGAAGGCTGATGCTGAGTTATATGCTCAGGAGAAGCAGGTTCGTGTTCCAGTTCCAAACATTCATATATGACGGCACTAATTTTATCACAGGCTGAGGGACAAAAGTTCGCTGAACAAGCCGATGCTGAAGCAGCCGCGTTCAGGCTTCTGAAGGATGCAGAAGCTAGCAATCAAGCTAAAGAGAGAGAAGCAGAGGCAAATTTCATGGTATCAAAGCGTGCTGCTGAAGCCGAATATTTTGCCAAAGAGAGGGAGGCCGCAGCCAAATTGATCACTCAACAGCGCGAGGCTGAAGGTCTATCTGCGATGGCTAAGGCTTATGGTGACCTCGCCAACGTTCTTGGTGGTCCTCAAGGCCTCATGCAATATCTCATGCTCCAGAACAACACTTACGAGCGCCTTGCCAACGCAAATGCCCAAGCTATCAAAGGCTTGCAACCTAAGATTAACGTCTGGAACACTGGGGCTCAAGGAGAAAATGCAGCAGATCCTACTGCACCAATTCGGAACTTGTTCCAGAGTCTGCCACCACTTCTTAGCACGATTCATGACCAGACAGGCATGCAGCCACCAAGTTGGCTTGCACAAATGCCCCAGGGCCAACAGAATGCCTACAACCCTAAGGCCTTGGACGCTAGGAACGGAAGTGTATCCTCTGGATAGACGCCACTATCGTTGAATTTCTTTTGTTTTCATTCCCTTATTGTTCAGGAAATACCCTATTTCGTCATATCTGGCGTTCGATGAGGGTTGTCTGATTTCACCGCCATAGTACTGACTAGTTCTCCTTATCTCCTTTGAAAGATAGACCGGCATTCAATGTCATCCCCACTACCATTTCCTCATCATGTCATAGACTGTATTTGATTTGTATTTGTAGACGAAGAACCTAAATTGACTAGCTAATTTAATGCACTCAATATAACGATCGTGGATCCTGTTCAATTTCCATAAGTTGATTCCCATGGTTCATAGCCATCTTTTTTGAATATCTTCTCAAGCTGTCTCCTCCTGACACCCACATTGCCACCATCGAACAACGGCAAGCAGGCAGCATCCTCCAGCATTCTTGAGAAGGGTAGATCTTTCGAATAGGAAGTCCTATATAGTGTTGTAAGCCCTCTGGTAATAAATTTGGAAGTGTTAGGAGCCTTACATTCCTACGACACTCATAGCCTCGATTACTGCCTTGGGTGCTTGGTCACTGCACCATATCTTCGCTTCCAAGGCCGTTTCGAGCCTTGCTTCCCACGATCCGGGCCCTTTCTCAATTCCACTCAGTGCTTTCCAGGTCAGTACTCTTCCAGCCTCAACCTTCATCTTAAGGTCAATCAACCTGTCTGCAACGCTTTGATGCTCAATGATGGGAACAGTCCCACCACGCCGGTCTTCTTTACAGTACTTAAGTGCTGCCTCGAACGCAGATCTCATGACGCCAACAGCCATAGCGCCGACTAGAGCAGCGCTTGAGCCGAACGTCTTCTCTACTATCTCAGCACCCTGACCAGGTTCGCAAAGGAGATTCGCACCTGGAACTCGGAGCTTTGTAAAGCGAGAATGTGGGCCATTCGCGGATCTATGACCAGCCAATTCAGGATCGCCGATAACCTGGTAGGCAGAACGATCATTATCCTCAATGACCTCTCGGGTTACTAGAAGGATGAGAATGTGGGATGCTGGATCTGAGTTTGGATCTTGTTTATGATCGGATGGAGAGGGGATCTCGCGGCACACAACGCATTGGAGAGTGGCACCGCGATTATCGAATCCACCACTGTTCGTAGTCCATAACTGTAGCGATACACACATTAGGTGCCGTTCAAGCCCAATCCCATGCGCACAAGGACAGATACAGAAACAATACCATGTAGGTATTACGAAAGAGATGTGACATTAGATTAGCAGACAGAAAGGAGACTTTCTACTGCGAGAGTGTGATAAGGTGACCAAAAAAGCTTGTGTATATCAAAGAGAAGTTTGAATGGAGATCACACCAAAGGCTGGAAAGGAACACCTTGGAGCAGATGCAGAACTTACCTTCTCGCCATCGATAATCCAATCATTTCCATCTCTATAAGCTGTGGTTTGTAGACCAGGTGCTCCTTTCTCCAGCCAATTTGCGGTTCCGTCTGGTTCTGAATGGACAAAAGCGGCAATGGGCTCTCCTTCTCCGCTGAGAAAAGGCTTCAAAAACCGATCATGGTGAACCGGGCTACCTCCAAGTATCAATGGTGTCAACCCAAGACCGGTTCCTAGAATAGTTATTGCCGCACTAGGCTCCACTGCGTAGAACTCCTCAATCACGATTGCGGCATCTAACAGACCATTTGCGCCGCCACCAAGTGGCACAGGGACTTGGCCCTTGATCAGTCCGGCTTCCACGGCCGCGCGGTAAATCGGACGGGTCGCTTCAAAACGGCTTCTCTGATCTGAAAGATGGCCATACACCTTTGGTGCTTCCGCGAGAACTTGTCGGGCAAATGCGCGAGCTCCCGCCTGGAGCGTCTTTTGCTCTTCCGTCAAAGTGAAGTCAATCATAATGTTTGCTCTTGGATAGCATTCAATGTCTATGGGTATGCTGATTTCAGTGGACAAAACATGCTGGAGAATGAATCTTATGCATTATGGGCGGATGACAGATGACTAATATTCGAGCATGCTATTTCTATATTACCAGCAAGGGTCTAGTCAGCCAGAATGAACCCAATCCGTGTATGGCTAGAGTATAACCATAAAGACCAGCGAAGCTGCGGAGCAGCTTCATGTAAGCGCTGGCCTCCTTTGCTTGTATTCACGATATGCAAGTTTTACAGATGTTTGGAGCCCATAACAGGTTGCCCCACGAAAACTCCTTGATTCTAATAACACGTTAGCTGTGGGGCAATTTTACGAGCGGTCACACTTACAATACAACCTGAGTAATCTGAAAGTAGGGCCTCATCGCCTATGAATACGATTTCTCCACTAGACACCAGGTTTGCTCGTTCATCGCAAGCGGGAGTTTGTAACATGAGTGTTTAATGGATCCAATCATCACCGCAGCACACCGGATATATCTCTACCCATAGAGTTGACACGATCTTCAAGTCCTCTCTTCTTCTTTTCGAGCTGCCGGACCTCCTCCTCTTCTCTTCTTAGATCCTCTTCAGTCATAGACGGTAAGGCTGATGCTTCTGGTTCCGCTTCGGCCTCCTCTGGTTCGGAGTCTACATAGTCTCTCGACCTGTTCATTCTGCTGAGCTGCGTTACTTGTTCTGCAATGCGGTATTCATAGTGCTCTATAGATGTTTCTAATCTGCTATGTCGCTGGCGCATCGCCGCGATTCGCTCGTGTGCCCCTGGTATAGGGCTAATTCATAGTCAGTCAAATTCCCAAGAGTGGATCGAGGAGGCATACTAGACACTGAGAAGTTTCTCAGCTCCTTCTAGAAGTGTTTCGACATCGACCTCATTCTTGTGACTACCATCGAATGTGCGGTAACCTAATCCTGAGCCCGCACCACCACCCCCTCCTTTCCGAATCTTCTCGACCAGTTCGGTCCCCAAGACGGCCGCTACAGCTGTATTCCGCTTGGGTGCCCTCACGGCATTCGCGCCTCCACCCGTGATACTGGTGCTTCCACCGCCATTAATGTTGAAAGTAGTGTTGCGTCTATTGGAGCTTGCGGAAGGGTCCTGTGCTTTAGGAGGAGGCGGAGGGGGAGGGACTGAGAACAGTGCACGTTCGTGTGATTCAGTGTCACGGATGAGCGCTGTGATATCATGTTGTTGGAGCAGTGCATTTGTGAATATCTTCGGTCGAGGAAACCTATAGACGCGTTAGAACGGGAACATCTTGATTTAGTATAAATAACATACGGTAACTCGGCAATTGATGTTGCGCAAAGCGAAATTTGCTCCAAGTGAGCGTCCAGGAGCGTCATTATGGACATAAACAAAGGACAGTCCTCGATTGCGCGCGCTCTTGTTGCGGACGCGGGGTGTTTGGAGTTTGTACTGTTTGTTGTTCTAGTATGCTTACGTGATCGATGAGGCTCTGACGAAGGTCGCAATGCAACCACCGGCGCAGCTCACTAGCTCAAGCTGTCGCCTCTAAGACATCCACACTCACCTTAACCCTCACCCACCTACATCACCTCCGCCTAGCCACTCTTCCCACCCTCCTCTTCTCCCTCAACTTCGTTCCGATCCCTCAGTCATCGATATGGCGGATAGTATGGAGGGCGTCGTCACCGAGGGCGACCAGGCCCAAAGCGAGAACGTTGAGCAGAAGACCGTAGCAGGTATGTAGCTACGCATCACTTGACAGCGTCGCCAGGTGGTCTTGTTTTCACTGTCCATCCTGGCCGGCTAGTCTTTGTTTACGCCCGATTTCCCTACGTGCCGCATAGCATCCTCTACTCTGATATTTGTTGCTGCAGAACGCTGACCCAACGCTCATAGATATCCAAGGCAACTTCACTCTTTTGGAGCGAGCTGTTGCACAATTCGATTCCCGGTTCACTCTAAGAGCCCTCCGCTCAATATCATCCCTTCGGAAGAAACTTACCGACCGTGTACTATGTTCCGTCATCGTCTTGACATATTCGCCGAGCAATCCCACAGCAAGAGTCCTCATCGAGGCGATCGGCATGGAGGGGGAGGCGATACAGAGTGTTGCCTCTCAGTACAAGGAACAGATTCAGGCTATCAAGGCAAGCACCAAGGAACCGCTACCTGAGATCGATGTCTACATAGCTATCTTGATCCAGGTAATTATGACAATCATTCACTATCGTGGCATCCACTGACGCCATCATAGGTGTACCTTTATGACCAGAAGGAGTACGAGGAAGGGGCGGAGTTCTCTTCGCAATTAGTTGACAAGGTTCGAGAGCTCAACCGCCGAACCCTTGATTCTCTAGCAGCGAAAGCGTATTTCTACTTCTCCCTCTTCCACGAAGAATTAGACCCGAAGCCCCCATCGAAACAATCGCCAGTCATATCAATCCGTGGCAAGCTGCTTGCTGCCCTCCGCAGTGCTGTGCTTAGGAAAGATCAGGATACGCAAGCCTCCGTTACCACGTTGCTACTTCGCAATTATATCTCAACCGCCGACATCACGCAAGCTGATCTTCTCGTTGCGCAAACTCAGTTCCCGTCCGCCGCTCCCAATAATCAGGTCGCTAGGTATTTATACTACCTTGGCCGCATTCGGGCTATTCAGCTGTCATACACAGAAGCTCATGAGCACCTTACAAGTGCTACGCGAAAGTCCCCAACAAATTCAGTTGCAACTGGGTTTTACCAAGCTTCAACCAAGCTCCTGGTCGTTGTTGAACTTCTCATGGGTGACATTCCTGATCGCGCAACTTTCAGCCAGCCACGTCTAGAGCGTGCTTTGGAGCCGTACTTCCGGCTTGTACAGGCAGTCCGTGTTGGTGGTTTACAAGGTTTCTTGAAGGTAGTGCAGACTTACGCCTCTACTTTCCATCGAGACGGGACTTACACCTTGATTCTTCGTCTTCGACAAAACGTTATCAAGACAGGGATTCGCATGCTCTCACTTTCCTACTCTCGTATCTCTCTGCGGGATATTTGCATTCGACTTGATCTCGAGAGCGAGGAGTCCGCAGAGTATATCGTCGCAAAGGCCATCCGAGATGGGGTTATCGAGGCTTCTATTGATCATGAGAATGGATTCATGCAGACAAAGCAGGCAGGTGATGTCTACGCGACTCGCGAACCTGGCGAAGCATTCCATGAGCGCATTCGAGCTTGCTTGGGACTACACGATGAATGCGTAAAGGCGATGCGATACCCTATGAACCAGCATCGCTTGGAGCTCAAGAACGCCCAGGAAGCCAGAGAGAGGGAGCGCGAGCTTGCTAAGGAGATCCAGGAGGGTGACATTGACGAAGATGACGCAGCGGGCGATTTTGACGGGCTATAGAGGACACTCGAGAGATCTGAGAGCAAAGCGCTTCACGGGTGTACGATGTGCCAAGCGAGCAGTAATAGACTAGCCAGATAGTGAAGCAATAAATTTATAGCTGCAATGAGATCTGGAGGATTGATCATGCAAGGATCAAGTGCTCACTCCCAACAACTATCATTTCGTGATCGTTGATGGTATTGTCTAGTTCAATAAACTATATACCTAGATGACCCTCTGTTTTTGGAAACGAGAGTTGATTTCTAGTCACCACTCCCAGCCCTTGGCCTGCCCGGGTCCCCTGCAAGCGGTGGCCATCCAGTCCTGACTTCAGTCGGTGTCATAGCACGTCTCCGCTCCACTGGACTCCAGTCCATACCCGGTGCCGGGAGGCCAGCAATTGCTGCATCGTCTCTAGCACGCTGTCTCTCTCCTGCCGCTAATTGTTCCTCATTGGTCACAAGCCTTACTCCAGCACCTCTCTGCCTTCTCTCGCGGGCCTCTTCAGCCTTCTTTTTCTCGAATTCAATGATCAGGGTCTTGAAGTATGCTTCGGCTGCCGGCGTTGCCGAGTAGTGAACCGGTGTCCAGGAGTGTAGATTCTGTGCGAGAGGATTGGCACCATACTGAAGAAGCATACGTAATGCTTTCAATTCGCCGGCAGCGGAGGCATGATGCAGGGCGGTATTGCCCGTGTTATCACACGCGTTCAGGATTGAAGGAGATAAATTCAGAAGAGTAGGAATGAGATGCAGCGTCCCGGCGCCGGACTTGCACAATAGCATCAACTAGATCAGATATCAGTTACACCTGAGACCTTTGGAGGCGACGAGTAGACATACGGCATCAAGCCCATTCTTATTCTGCCAGGGTATGCATTCTGGGAATCTCTTTGCGAGAATGACACCCATGTCTTCCTTCCCTGCTGTGGCAGCAAGCATGAGGGGTGTCTCCCAATCATTGTTGCGACTTGCAATTTCAGTTTCATGGCCAGATTCTATGAGGAATTCCTGAGTACCACCATCAGTTTTGATATTAAACCTTTGGGTTTCCACGTACAGCGATTTGTGTGAAGCCATTCTTTGCAGCCAGATGGAGAGATGTATTGCTCTTGTCCTCAAAGTCTGGATTAAGGAGATATTTGGGATTGTTGCGAACGATGCGTTTCACAAGGGTGAGGTCGTTGAGAAGGATTGCACGGCGCAGACGCCGCGGTACGTCAATCCTAGGGCTTGTCAGCTGGGCGAAGCTTGTGGCAATCATGTGTAGTATTTATGGGTATCATGACGACGTACATTGTAGTAATCGGTCAGCATGGCTCAATGCTCAATGGGGAGTGTCTTGAAGTTCGAGGGACCAGGTGTTGCGGAGAGGTAGCGCGCACCTGGCACCTCCGACAGCTATCTTCGAGGGTGGGGCGGGGCTGGATGCGGGTGCCCTGACCACCGTGCCACCCAAATCCTGCTACCTAGGTATTTAGCGCCTCTCCGGATATACCTAGACACACCAGACTGCTAGAAAGCCCTCCTTGTATTAAGAATTGAGTTTCCATGGATTGAATTTAGCTATGGCTGCGCTATTTGTGTCTACATATTCGAAACTGTTAGTTTTGAACTGATCGCGCAAATACTTTGCTTGGTACTTGAGCACTGTTAACAGTTAAGTTAATTAGCATACACTTTAAAGTTCTGGCAGACCTTGTAGAAGGAGCTTTGTGTGGAAGGCTGTGGTGAAGGTGGAAAAGACAAGAAAGAAACGGGAGGCATAGTCAAAAGGAGGTCAAGACAAGGTTATGTTTGTTTAAGCATACTGCGAGTTGGGGAATTGACATTAGCCCGCACGAGCTCCCGCACCTTTAAACAGATCTATACTCGAAGAGGGTGAGGATCTGAGCTGCAGAATTGGTACCCCATCACGGATTAGTCTCGCGTCAAAGGCCCGTTCACTGAGTAGACGAGGATGTGCTAATCAATGAATGAATCGACTATCCAGAGCGATAATGAAAGCGTATGTTGGTAATAGCATGGCGTAGTGGTTTTCCCTGAGCATCGGCGTCTGGAAGTCTGATATCCTTCCGGCTATGGTGGTTGGTGAACTCCTCGTGCTTTTCCTTTTTGGTCGTGCGGCACCGAGCGGGGTCGTGGGGTCAAGAATCATAGAGAGTAAAATGGAACGCAACAGCTTCCTAGGTAGGCCAGAGAAGGGCATCAGGGGCCTGTGATGATATGGCTTTGCATGCGTTCGCGTCAAAGCGAGGTAGAAGCATGCCGGGAAGCAAGGTTCTACCCGCCTCTTCCAGACGGTGCAATGTCATGCAAATGCACGATTCCGACACTCCGAAATCCAATACGCGGCCCTGGATCTTGCGGAATGAGTATGGTTGGTAGAGGGTCATTTCATGGGGGGTAAGTTCGCCGCCGTCGGCAACCGTCTTCCCCACGAATAGCTAGCGGTTGACCTTTCCCGTAGTTGACAAACGTAGCTTATATAGAGGGAAAGTAACATGGCCGCAGATTGTGACCACAAAAGCATTGTGAGCAATAAGAAGCCAAATTGATCATTATTAGGCTCTCGAAAATTGGATTTTATCAGGAAAATACAGCATAATGGGGTCTTTGGATAAGAAAACCATGCTTGCGCAGCAGTAAGTGCATCCCTAGTCCCTCTTATGTGTTGTGTAGTGTGGATTCTTATGAATTCAGGTACGATGCTCGTGACAACAAGCTGCACCTTAATGAAGTCCCTATCCCGGAGCCGGCGGCGCATGAGCTTCTCATCAAGATTTCTTGTGCCTCATTGTGCCATTCGGACGTCATGCTGTTCGAGCCAAACGACCAAGGTTTGATCCTTGGGAAGAATCCTGTGACTATTGGCCATGAAGCTTCGGGTGTCGTCGTTAAGACGGGTTCAGGAGAAGTGGCCAGCAAATTCAACCAAGGAGATGCTGTCGGTTTCTTATGCGCGGTAGAGTGTTGTTTTGAGTGTGATCAGTGTAAACATGTTCACAATGCCTGGTGTAAGACTGGAAAGACCAAAATGCAGGGATTTACTCTTGACGGGTATTTTCAAGAGTATGCCGTCGTGGATGCCAGGGAGGCCATGGTATTGCCTGAAGGATGTAAGTGGAGAGAATTGCTTCGTGGACCTCACTAACGCAAACGATATAGTGGATCCCAAATCTGCAGCGCCCCTGTTCTGTGCAGGAGTGACTGCTTTCCATGGTGTTCAAGACTGTGAGTTGAAGCCTGGACAATGGATGGCCATCATTGGTTGCGGTGGATTAGGTCATATGGGTATCCAATATGCAAAGTAAGTGTATCGCTCTCTTGGGAAACCGACACATGGCTAAGAACGTAGGGCTATGGGTTACAAGGTCGTTGGCCTCGATATTACGGATCAGGCTTTGGAAGAAGCAAAGAAATGCGGTGCCGACCACGTTTTCAACTCTTTGACGGATAAGGATTGGCAAAAGAAGGTAGTGGAGGTCAGTAACGGTGGAGTCGACGCAGCAGTGAACTTCACTGCTTCCAAGAAATCCTACGATGATGCTCCAGCCATCCTAAAACCCGGTTTGGGCCTTCTGATGGTAGTTGGCATTCCGAGGCAGCCGCTAGAGCTGAATGCATTGGACATTGCGCTCGGCAGGTACAAGGTCAAGGGCTCAAACAACGGAAGTAAGTTGCCCTCGGGACAACACAACTCTCTTGACTATTGTTGACGGGAAACTAGCTTGCTACAACATGCGGCCTGCTATTGAATTTAGCGCAAAACACAATATTAAGCCTCATCTAACTTCCTTCAAACTGGAAGATCTTCCAAAGATGGTAGACTTGATGGTAAGGGTCGAAGTATCGTGTTTCAGGTTCATAGATTGCTAATGTGTGTTTAGAACGCTCATAAATCTCAAGGCCGCATGGGAGTCGTCTTTGATTGAATAACGAATTGCGATGAGATTCAACTAGCATGGGGGAGATTCTGCATAGGATAGGAGTTTGGCTTTAGCTTCATATTGTATGATATCGAATAAACGCTTCGCTTTGGACGACGTGAATACATGAGTCATTCTTAAACTAGCCTGATGTAGATTAGCGAGTCACGTGGCTGCGCGTCCGCGGGCTGGGGAGATCTTGACCAAGCGACGCGTCCCTCTCTTCGAAATACTTCAACACTCCCGCGCCCCTCATCTACCCCGTTTGCGTCGTCGTAAAATGTATGTCTTTATTTCAAGAATACTATGTTATTGTTCTGACAAAATTAGGCATAGGCCCAGCCGCCCTTTGAAAGGCGAAAACGGCACCCCGACTCAGAAAGCAACGCGCCTCTACGGCGCGCCATCCTCGTCTGATAGACTCCACAAACCTTTTAAATGCCCCGGTTCTGCTGCTCCTACGCGCGCATCGGAGAAACCTGCTCGCAAGCGAAGGAAGATCAACTACGCGGGCGCTGATGGAGAAAACGAAGATGGCGATAAGGCTTATACGAATGAAGAGCGACTGGCTCTCGCCACCCGGGATGTAAACAGATTTCCGGTATTCAAGCCAAAGGACAAGGAGACCGCTTTCAAAGCCAAATTCGCTATCCCGTTAATAAATAAAGATGTTGGATCCTACAATCCTTTCAGACCGGCGCCATTATTAGGAATGCGACAGGGGCGAGTTTTTGTGGCCCGGCCGTTACATGATCCTAGCGGAGAATTTGCCATTGTGCTATACGATCCAACGATTGATGATAAGCCAGTTGCTAAGGAAGAAGCAGTTGAAAAACTTAGTCAGCAAGAAGCAACGACATTGAATGAACCATTGGTGCATAAGAGTTTAGCAGACATCTTGGGCCTAAAGAAGAAGGTAGAAGAACGCCCTCGAGTACCCGTTGTGATCGATCCACGATTAGCCAAGGTTTTGCGTCCCCATCAGGTTGAGGGTGTCAAGTTTTTGTATAGATGTACCACGGGCCTGATCGATGAGAAAGCAAATGGCTGTATTATGGCGGATGAGATGGGGCTGGGGAAGACACTACAGTGCATTACGTTGATGTGGACTTTGCTTAAACAGTCCCCTGATGCCGGAAGATCGACAATCCAGAAGTGTGTAATAGCCTGCCCATCCAGTCTTGTCAGAAATTGGGCAAATGAGCTAGTCAAGTGGCTTGGAAAAGATGCCATAAATCCATTTGCGATAGATGGGAAGGCATCTAAAGAAGAATTAGTCCAGCAGATTCGGCAATGGTCTATTGCAAGCGGTCGGGCTGTTGTTCGTCCGGTTCTTATCGTGTCGTATGAAACATTGCGGCTCAACGTTGGGGAGTTGGCCAACACTCCAATTGGTTTATTGCTCTGTGATGAAGGACATAGATTGAAGAATGGCGAGAGTCAAACTTTCACAGCACTCAACGGCCTCAACGTACAAAAGCGCGTAATTCTTTCCGGAACACCTATACAAAACGATCTCTCTGAATATTTTTCCCTCCTCAACTTCGCAAATCCAAACTACCTTGGCACTCGCAACGAATTCAGGAAACAGTACGAAATTCCGATTCTGCGTGGTCGCGACGCGGCCGGCACCGATGCGGATCGCCAGAAAGGGGATGAGCGCCTTGCAGAGCTCCTAACGTTGGTCAATAAGTTCATCATCCGCAGAACAAACGACATCCTATCCAAATATCTTCCAGTCAAGTACGAACATGTCGTGTTCTGTAATTTGTCACCGTTCCAGAAGGACCTTTATAATCACTTCATCCAGTCTCCAGATATTAAGAGCCTTCTCCGCGGGAAAGGGTCGCAACCCCTTAAGGCCATTGGAATGCTAAAGAAGCTATGCAATCACCCTGATCTACTCGATCTCCCTAGCGATCTTCCGGGCTGCGATAACGTTCTACCGGGCGATTTCGTGCCTAAAGACGCTCGTGGCAGAGATCGCGACGTCAAAGTATGGTATTCGGGCAAGATGCAAGTCTTGGATCGAATGCTTGCTCGTATTCGAGCCGACACGAATGACAAGATTGTTCTCATCTCCAATTATACTCAGACACTAGACGTATTTGCCAACCTCTGCCGCACGAGAGGATATGGCTGTCTCCGTCTAGATGGAACAATGAATGTCAGCAAGCGGCAGAAGCTTGTTGACAAGTTCAATGACCCAGAAGGGCCAGAATTTGTTTTCCTCTTGTCTTCCAAAGCTGGTGGTTGCGGACTCAATCTGATTGGCGCAAATCGACTCGTTCTCTTTGATCCCGACTGGAATCCAGCGGCTGATCAACAGGCTCTCGCCCGTGTCTGGCGTGACGGCCAAAAGAAAGACTGCTTTGTATATCGGTTTATTGCAACCGGGACGATTGAAGAGAAGATTTTCCAGCGCCAGTCTCACAAGCAGTCATTGTCTTCTTGCGTTGTAGATTCTGCTGAAGACGTAGAGCGCCATTTCTCCCTCGATTCCCTGCGAGAGCTTTTCCAGTACAGGGACAATACAACCAGCGATACACACGATACATTCAAGTGTAAGCGGTGTAGGAAGGAAGACGGCAGACAAGCCATTAAAGCCCCGGCAATGCTTTATGGTGACACGAGTACATGGAACCATTTCGTCAATGACGGTGAGAAAGGCCCACTAGGGAAGATTCAAGATCTTCTACTCAGGCAGGAAACGAGCGAGGACTGCACGGACGTGAGTGCTGTGTTCCAGTATATTAGCCATTAAGTTGGTCAAGTATATGCAAAGAATTCAGGTTCAGACTGGATTGGAATGGTTTCCTGGGTTGTTTAAGAGACCTTCAACCCGGACGTATTGGAGCAGCTTTTACGATCAATGAAGATGTCATGTAAGCTATCTTTAGCACAACTTTGTAGCCATCGACTACTACTTGAATACATTGTGGCAAATGATCAAACACGTATTTCGAATATCACTTGGCCTTGCACTGTTTGCAACAATTTCTTGACGCGAAGAGTAAAAATCAATTTCAGAAATATAGAGAAAAGGGCTGTAGGGGAGAGTGTGCTGGTGTTCGGACGGAGGTATAGAGCGGATAAATAGTTTTTCCGCCTCGCGAATCGTCATAACTTTCTACAGGCAACTTTCGCCCTCTTCCATTACTGCAGCACAGAGAGTTCAACGCCGCAGTCACCCTTGCAAAGCTATGCGCGGATATGCGCCTTGCAGGGTAATTAGCGATTAAACATTCCTGCCACTGATTTTCTAGCCACAGATTCAGCTATTTCACCACAAAGATGCCTCCCAAAGATCGCAATACAGAGAACCTCGCAGACTTGCGACTGCGCTCCCGGCAGGACTATCTTGCAAAGCGTGAAGCCGAACAGTTAGCTCTTCTTCGAAAGCAGGTTGCGGACGAAACTGAGGAAGAGCGCACAAACCCACGGCTCAGTAAAGCAGAACTACAAGACTTTGCGCGGAATCGCGAGACCCTTCGTCTTGCAGAGGAAAGGCTTGCTATCGATGAACATCTGGATGGCTACATTCTTCCAGACGCGGATTATAGCAGCAAAGCGGAGGTACTGAATAGGCGCCAAACAGAGGACAAATACGTATCTGAGGTCCAAGAGTGGGAAAATGAGCAGACCGCGAAAGCCAAAGCCCAGATAAAGCGAGCGGAAAGAACTCGAGAGGAGGATTATGAGTTTGTGTTTGATGACAGCCAGGCCATAAAATGGGTAGCAGATGCGGCAAGCCGGCTTGACCCGGACAAATTGCAACTGCAGCAAATGCTAGATGCAGCTGAGAAGAAGGCACAAACTATCGAGGAGACTCGCCGTGGTCTTCCCATGTTCCAGTTCCGAGACCAGATTCTCGCTGCGGTAGCCGAACATCAAATTCTCATCGTAGTTGGAGAAACGGGAAGTGGAAAGACCACACAGTTGCCCCAATACCTCCACGAAGCTGGATACACTAAAGGTGGCCTCAAGGTTGGCTGTACACAGCCCAGGCGAGTTGCTGCAATGAGTGTGGCTGCTCGTGTTGCTGAAGAAATGGGCTCTCGATTAGGCCAGGAAGTCGGCTACTCGATCCGTTTCGAAGACAAGACATCACCTAAAACAATTCTAAAGTACATGACCGATGGCATGCTTCTTCGAGAATTTCTCACCGAACCTGACCTTGGTGGTTACTCTGCTTTGATGATAGATGAAGCTCACGAGCGCACCCTGCATACTGACATTCTCTTCGGATTAGTGAAGGATATCGCCCGCTTCAGGCCTGACTTGAAATTGCTCATCTCTTCTGCAACAATGGATGCACAGAAGTTCAGCAAATACTTCGACGATGCTCCAATTTTCAATATTCCAGGTCGCCGTTATCCAGTCGACATTCACTACACACCTCAACCCGAGGCAAATTATCTCAATGCAGCGGTTACAACTATCTTCCAGATCCACGTTTCTCAACCAAGAGGAGATATATTAGTTTTCTTGACTGGTCAAGACGAGATCGAAGCCGCGCAGCAAAATCTTGAAGACACTGCACGAAAGCTTGGTTCAAGGGCGCCTGAATTGATCATTGCCCCAATTTATGCCAATCTTCCAACTGATCTTCAGGCCAAAATCTTCGAACCTACTCCACCTAAAGCAAGGAAAGTCGTGCTTGCGACTAATATTGCAGAGACGTCTCTTACTATCGACGGCATCGTCTACGTAATTGATCCCGGTTATGTTAAAGAAAACGTTTACAATTCGCGGGCTGGTGGAATGGAGAGTTTGGTTGTGACCCCTTGCTCACGAGCGTCTGCCAACCAACGTGCAGGTCGAGCAGGGCGTGTCGGCCCCGGGAAATGCTTCAGACTCTACACCAAGTGGGCATTCTATAATGAACTCGACGAGAGTACCACACCAGAAATTCAACGAACAAATCTCAATTCCGTTGTTCTTATGCTCAAATCTCTGGGTATTAATGATCTCATCAATTTCGATTTCATGGATGCGCCCCCGGCAGATACACTGATTCGGGCTCTGGAGAATCTCTACGCCTTGGGAGCGCTCAACGAGAATGGCGAACTTACGAAGATTGGGCGCCAAATGGCGGAGTTTCCCACGGATCCCATGCTTGCCAAGGCCATTCTTGCTGCTTCCCAATATGGATGTGTAGAGGAAGTTCTCTCAATCGTCTCCATGCTCTCCGAATCCGCAGCCTTATTTTTCCGACCAAAGGATAAGAAAGTGCACGCTGACTCTGCCCACGCCCGGTTTCGAGGAGAAGGTGGCGACCACATGATGTTGTTGCGTATCTGGAATGAGTGGGTGGACGCGGACTATTCACCAATCTGGGCAAAGGAAAATTATTTGCAGCAGAGAAGTCTCACACGGGCACGCGATATTCGTGACCAGCTAATGAAGCTGTGTGACCGGGTCGAGGTCCAGATCTCGTCGTGTGGCATTTCCGATCACATTGCTATACGAAAGGCTATCACCTCAGGATTTTTCTCAAACGCCGCGCGCCTTCAGAGAGGTGGAGATTCCTACCGAACTGTGAAGAATGGCGTGACGGTGTATCTACATCCAAGCAGTTCGTTGATGGAGAACAGACCCAAGTGGGTCATCTTCTACGAGCTTGTTCTTACAAGCAAGGAATATATGAGGAGCGTCATGCCTCTGGAGCCCGACTGGTTGGTGGAAGTTGCTCCCCATTATCACAAGCAGAGCGAATTGGACAAATTAGGGGTGGATAAAAAGATGCCAAAGGGACCAGGGAAGGTTGGCGTTTCCTGAGGGCAGAGTGCATCTGGTTTTGAGTTAGTAACAACCCTGGTGCCAAATGAGGATAATGCCATGAAAAAGGGGTCAGACTTAAAGAGATGACGGAATTGATATTACTCCAGCATTGGCGAACCCTTCACGGCACATCAAGATCAGTTTGCCAGTACCTCGTGCGGCAACGAATGGTGGAGTAGGTGGAAAGTTAATGAGTCTTCAAGTGGGCGGCAAGGAGCAGCTGCCGACACCATGAATGACCAACCTATATAGATACCCCTCCAATGAAACATTTACGAACATGTAAGCCCTTCAACTAGAAATTTGCGGTTTCATTCTATCAACCCTCGAATTTCCCACCACAGTAGATGCATACATCGCATGCTAGGAACAGCACCCTTGCTAATGAGACGGGTATCTCTCTGCTCTCTACTGTCGTTGTTTTGATGGCGTAGGCAATCTCACTTGCTGGCGAGCTTTCCTTCTCAGAATCGGTTCCCCGTCCAAAAGATGACGCTACATCTACTTCATTCAAGTCATTGCCATCCGCGTCCTTCTCTTCCGTATCATTCTCATCTGTGCCCTCCTCTTCTATATCCTTCTCTTCCGTGACCTTCTCATCCGTAACCTTTTCGTCGGCAGCCATCTGATTCAGAACTGGTCTCTCATCCAAACCTACTTGCTGAACTCCCTCCATATTCTCAGGTTCTAGAAATTCCCCATCGCCAACATTAGAACGCTGGCCGTTTTCCCTGAGTAAATCGTCCTCTCCTCCTGGTACGCACCGTGAGAGAACGTACTCATCGCTCAAAAATGTTGTCTTGCACGTTGCACATCTTTTTTCCATCGCCGGAGACTGGATGGCGACGAATGACAGGCCACATCGCTTGTAACTGTGACCTTGGGGGCAACTAGCCGCAGTATAGCTTGTGAACGGGATGTCGGCTTTGCAAGCCGTGCAGCGTTCGGGGATGATATTTGGCTGTACAAGTTCTTCCTGATTTCGGGGCTGCGGCTGTTGCTCTGAATCATGCCCCGTAGATTCGTTTATCAGGGCGTCGATTAAACGAGCGGTCTGACGATGGCGATCCAGAATAGCCTTGCTAAAGTCATGGGACTTAGATAGCTTTGTGGGTAGCTTGTGCAGAGCTATGGCGAGGCGAAGGGCGATCATGGCTCTTGGTAATAGTTCCGGTTTCGAAGAAGAAAAAATTAGTGACATGAGAATCCTGTAACGATATTTTAGGATGTCTTCAGACAGAAAGATGTTGTATTTGAAGGATTCAATGAGTGCCTCGATATCCTCCGAGTCATATGTGCGGATAGATACCTCACTCCTGGGATCGTTATCGTCCTTGAAGATGTACGACTTGATAAATTTTGTGAGTGTTTCCTCTTTAGCTGCGGGAAGGTCTTCGAGACTCTCAAGATTATAATCAATCCAGCTCTTGACTGTGAACATAAGTCCTTCCACGCTTATGTTTTGGTAAGGAAAGTGAATCTCGGTCCTCCCAAAAAGGTCGGTGATACAGACAGTGGTTCGCTGATCCCCGAGAGGTCCATATTCAAGCATACTCGATGGGTGATGTGTGAAAGCGCACGCGGTATAGTCCCCAAACGGAGATGCTGTAAGACCCCATACTTTTGTAGTCGCATCTCCTTCCAGATCATTGACAGCGCTATAGTAACCTTGCTTGCCAGCGATCTGTTCACGCCAGAAAGGCCAATACTGCGTCTGAGGCACAGAAAAACCGGTTGACGATATATCCAAACCTGCAATCGGGTTGCGCACTGTGGTCAGGTGAGATGCAAAGTGAAGGCAACAATGCCCTTTGGCGTGAACGTCCCACGCCACGCCCGAGGTCGTGTCCCAACGATTGTTGAGGGGATAGGTTTTTCGATTGATAATTGAAGCATCTCTCGTAGACACGGCAAGACAGACCACCTCCTCATGTGGGAATAATGCAAGGGTGGCGAAATCGCCATCGTCAATTCTAGGGGACCAGCTCATTGGACCAGCGTAACGTAAATCGACTTTTGGATAAATGACTTCACTTCCAAACTCAACGTTGCCGCCACAATAGTATATGACTCGAGCGCGAACATCGGTGTTTGTGGTGTACGCCAATATGGACTGTACACCGTCCTTGACAGCTACCCATGGACTCCATTCGAGCTGTGAAACATGTCGTGGATGCTGGAGAATTTCATCAAAAGTGGCTTGATCGGCATGGCTACTTAAACCTAGCTGCGGTGAGAAGTGGCCCAGCACCTCGGCACTCCAACTCTTGTCAACACCATGTGTTGTTGTGGGTGAATTAAGCGCTAGGATCGCCACTTGATTATTATCATTGCCAACGGCAATGAGATGTTGACCCCAGTAAATTTGAGTGCCAACGGTGACGATAGAGCCTTCTTTCTTCGGCATAGATGGCGCCCACGCAAACGCTCTTACTCGCCTACATAACCGTGGGATCAGATCAGGGTCTCCAGACATAGAGCCATCTGGCTGTTCTTGATTTTTTGAAAAGTAGCTCTCTAGAGAATGATTGATTATGAGTTTCCGATGCCAATTGGCTTCGTCTTGTGGATTTCCTTTGGAGGTCCAAAGTGAGAGTGCAAGGTTTGATGTGAGTACCGCAAGAGCACATCTCCTGTGCCTTGCGAGGCCAGGCCGAGACCAAGACACTCGGACAGCACTGCTTGCTGATATTTCTTCTCCTACGGAGTAATCTGGATGAGCTGTACGAACTGTCACTGGAACTTCTTCTTTGGAGAACCAAGGGGTCGCAATAGGGAAATGACGCCACTGCGGCATTCCGCTCTCCACGTCAAATATTCGAGTATCTGGAAACTATTCTTTTCGTTAATGAAAAGCGGTCAATAGAAGATTGGGTTTGGTTTGTTCACGTACAATTAGGCTGACATGTTCATCGCAAGCAACGGCAACAATGCCATCTGGAGACCAGTCCACCGCGTTGGTACATGAGGGCCAGGAAGCCAATTCTAGCACATGAGCCATTCCGATAGGTTCCCTTCAATGCAATAGCCAGAGAGGCTAAATAGAGGTGTTTCGTTAAGTTCCATGGATTGTCACGTTATTGTTGTGGATTAGAGGGACAAGAGAGGGTGAAGTTGAGGGTCGGTGCCTATTGGTTGGCTCGCCGGATCGGGTATTTTATGTGCCGCGAGTCATGTCACCACCTGCAAGAGTATTCACGTGTTCTGTCGTACTCCACAATAGGTCGTTCTTTCTGCACACAATAGTGTTGACGCATTATAGGATTTTGATTAGAGCATAGGTAGGTCTATAACAATTTGAAAAGCTTGCCCCCGACGCGATTCCACTCCTCATCCCATCGGTGTTCGCTTTCACTCATTGCGCCCTCCTTCAAAGTTTGCAGCAATCCATCCCGGCCTTCAAAAAGATTAACGAGCAATTGCCACAACTTATCAGAGCTACCAAAGCTCTTGCCATTGACGTCTTCCTTGACGAGCTCGGGCCAAGCCTCGAATTTGCCCCAGCCTACGACAGGGAGTCCTGCACCGAACATGTCGACCACTTTCATTGGCAAATCCACACCAGATGAGGAGGTATGTAAGGAAACACCGAGATCAGAAGACGCTAGAAGGAGTGCGTAGTCCTCTGGAGTGAGCCATGCCGTGCGTATAAGTACATTGGAGAGCTTCTTCTCTTGGTTTAGGGCGTGTATCTTGGAGAGGTAATGCTCCTTCAATGGCCCTTTTCCAGTGATTATGGCGAGGATCTTCGGAAGCTGTGCTTTAGAAGTTGCCTGGGCCGAGTATGCGCAAAGCGCTTCGAGGAGAAGCGAAAAGTCTTCATCTGGTGTCCAAGACGTTGAGCTAACAAGTAACTTCCAAGGACTCTTTGAAATTGGTGAGAGATCTTTTACGTATTCTGCTGTTTCGGGTAGACGTGCGAGGAAGTCAGACCTTTGCGTGGGTGTTATTGGACGAAAGATGGATGCAGGGCGGTCGTGCAGTGGGAGCGCCTTCACTCCATATTTCTCCCCCAGTACACGGGCCATAGCGTTTGTGACAGTAAGATGATCCGTAGCGTATCGCGAGAAGATGTTCTCATAACAGGCCGATATCTTAACCAATGGGTGACCAGAGCCCAGTTTCAAGCCTAGAATTGAATAGCCAAAGTTGTGCCAGTCAATGACCAGATCTGTGTTACGAATGAAGCACACAATAGACGCAATAGCGAGGGTAGGTATCGATGGCGGGTTCTGTACATAGTCAGTAAAAAGTACGACATGCAGATAAACGGGACCAACTTGGACAAGCATCCACCGCGCCGGAACAGTTTTGTAGCATAAGGCGCTGTAGAGGCTACGGGCCTGCCAGAGAGCTTTCAATGGAGCTAAAAGAGGGAACAGCAACTTGCTGCTAGACCGGAGAAAGGACGGGGCAGGTACAAGGGGGACAATTTTGATCAGTGGATTGGAGATAATATCTGGATGGATCTCCGACTCTGAAGAGGAGTATGAGCAAATGTATAGGGGAACGAAGTGCAAGGAATACTAGCCCTGATACCCAATCAAAAAGACCCTGCCACCATGCTTTGCAATGCTGATCGCGTGATATTCCATTCTAGGAGATCTGCCTATGTCCCCAAGCACAACCACTTGGACAGTTCTGCCAGCCTTAAATTTTGGAGCCTCTTTACCATCCTTGGTTTTGGTCTGGGTTTCATTGCCATTGTCGTCGACAACTTTTGGGGGTATGTCTTTGTAAGGGTTATATTGGGAGGGGAGGGTAAGGAGGATGATTGTGAAGATGGTGGATATGATGACCACAGAGAACAAGATGATCTCGAACGTGTGGCTGAACTCCTCCCCGAACATGACTCGGCCTGACTCTCCAGCAAGTGAAGAACAAAAGCAGGAGGAAGAGGAGAATAAGGAAGAAGAGGGCTGCTGAATGGAGACTGTGCAACTTCCAATACCTCACCCACCTGCATAGGCGATGAGGTCACGTTGTAAGTTGTACGCTGGTGCAGGTAGAAAGAATCTCAGATCAGCCACACCTGCACCACCAAACACCAGCCACACACGTACACGTGCCCTCCACGAGGGGCAAACGAGGCGAGTGAGTGCGGAGCGGAGGAAGGAAGACGCGGACGCCACGGAGGTGGAGCGCCACAATCGGCAAGAGCAGGTCAATCTGTACTCGGACCCCTGACGCCGGTTGTTATCGAAAACAGCCCTCCAGATGTCTTGTTGCTTCGTCGTCTCTCCCTCAAGCCACTTCCGAGACCCTCCCATAAGCCCTTGTGCGGATCCCCCAGATTCGTCCATCTCTTACTCCGGAAGTGGGTGCTGGTTGCCCTCAGACATACAACAAAGCCGCGCCCAGGCCTCATCAAATCCAAAGGATTGATTGCCCCCCGTGCGCCCATGGCCTCAACCTATGCGCTTCCTACCAACCCCACCGCGCAGAATCGCAGCCATGGACATTCTCGATCCCAGTACCAATCTGATCGTCAATCACCCTGGGGCCAAACCAACGGCGCATCGCCCATAAGAAACGGTCAATTACAAGGTGGTGCTGGAGGCCATCGCCATCACCACTCCGATTTGAACGCGCAATTGCGCCCGCAAGATCCCTCGCCGTTCGCCGAAAAGCAAGATCCATTTCACGACCACATTCACGATTCTTCTCCCTACAACGAAACATCTTACGGTCTCAAGCCTTTCATGGCTGGAAAGTCGAGGGGAAGGCCTCGAGGCGACTCCGATCTGGGTCAACCACCCCCTCGAAAGAGTGCCACGAGCAAGAAATTTGGATTCAGTCCAATACAAGAGGCACCCGCGCCCCCGCCTGCGTATGTTTTGCATCTAGAAAATACTGAAATCGCCAGCTCATGTTTGACCAGATCATGGATCGACGTACCAGAGGCATTCACGGCCTTCTTGATACCCCTCCCCTACCTCCTCGCATCCATTGCATATCCTACTGTAATTGCTCTAGGCAAAAAGATCGAAGACTCTTCCGATACGAAACCTACCCATAACAGTTCGCAATTGCTTCACGCTTGTACTCTTTCATCAACAACACTAGTATTGGCCGGGGCTCTGTCTATCGCTCGTTCTCAGCTTGGCCAGCCTTTAGATCGACGGAAGTCATTTGGCAATTCCGATCGAGCAGAGAGCGTCTTTGGAACCCTCTCTGATGTCGGTTCTTTTTGGCACATGTCTACAAATATTATTAGCACCATCCTACCATTCTACTCCACCATGCAATTGGGAGGGGCGAGAACATCTTTGCTAATGCTAGTAGCAATCACTGCTGGGCTTGGAAGTCTTGACCACAAACCTGGCAAACATTCATTGATGGATGGGATACGCAGAACGCTCCGGACACGAAAGGCAACCTCTGGAGTTTTTCTCCTCGCTATATTCCTGGATATCCTTAACAGCTGGAACAAGGCGGCTGTAGTACTTGGCTACCTTGCTCTAGCTATCACTATTTTGGTAATTCCTCCTCCGCTACCCACGATCGGTTGGTCTTTGAAAACCGGACTCAATGGCACAACCGACTCAGTAGGCCGCGTTGCCTTACCAAAGGCTTCTTCTCCACTCATAAGCAGTACGGAGAACTCTTTACGTACCTTAGGTGCAGGAGTACTACTTACCATCATTACCATATTGTACTCAATAGTGGCTGCCTCTTCCCCTGTAACCACACATCATGCATTCCTCTTCTCAACTCTATCGGTCGCATCTGCTACGGCGCTAGTGTTCTTTTCATTGCCTTCAGCTTTGCGAAGCCAGAAAAAAGCGGGCTTAGCGCTGGGCTCTTTATTGGTCGTGGGCTTCGGCATATGGGAGCAGAACACTTCACAGCAAGCCTGGCTATACTTCCCCGCGACCGGTGCGTCTCTTTTCGGTGCCCTCACGTTCGATACCAGGCCAAGCGCCAAGTCACATTCACATTCTCATTCTCATGGCCACAGCCATTCGGGTCATAAGCATAACCACTCGCATGAGCATCACCTCCATGGAAACCATTCCAGGCTGTCAGCGTTTCTCATTGCGCAATGTACGCCAGGGTCAATCGTCCATAGTATCATGATTGAAAAGGACTCACGCCGAATTGCTTATTTTGGAATGTATGTCACAACCCATACCCAGTGAACTTGGAGAAGAATCAGTGCTAATGAGAACATGCAGGCTCAATCTAAGCTTTATGCTTGTCCAGTTTTTCTATGGCTTTGTTAGTGGGTCATTAGGTCTACTCACTGACAGCATCCATATGTTATTCGACTGCGCTGGGCTTGCAGTCGGTCTTGCTGCTGCAGTGATGAGCAAATGGTCACCAAACTCAAGGTTTCCATACGGCTATGGCAAGATTGATACGTTGTCTGGGTTTGCAAACGGCGTATTTCTCATGTAGGTCACTTTACTCTTCCCGGGCTACATTTTGTACTAACTAGTCTCCAGGCTTGTAAGCGTAGAGATCATTTTCGATGCCTTCGAACGACTCTGGGAAGGCCATGAGCTGTCACGTCTGAATGAACTTCTTATCGTCAGCATCCTTGGTTTCTTGGTGAATATCGTCGGCCTTACGGCTTTTGGTCATGCCCACCACGGACATGGGCATGATCATAGCCACGGACATGGACATGGCGATCATGATCATGGCCACGATCATGGCCATCACCACCATGACAACGAGAATATGCAGGGCATTTTTCTCCATATCCTGGCGGATGCGCTTGGCTCTGTAGCGGTCATCATCTCTACTCTACTTACCAAATTCTATGGTTGGTCTGGTTGGGACCCCATCGCGTCCTGCATCATAGCCATTCTTATTTTTGTGTCTGCAATACCATTAGTAAAGAGCTCTGGTATGCGACTTCTACTTTCGCTCCCCGCAGACATCGAGTATAGTCTACGCAACACGCTTCAAGAGCTGAGCTCTCTACGTGGGGTAATTGGATATACTGTTCCAAAGTTCTGGCTCGAGGATGAAGGAGCTGCACACTCTGAAGTACATGCGAAAGAGCACGGTGCATGCGACCATCAGCATGATCATAGCCACGACCATTCGCACTCGCACGCTCATGATCATAAAGAGTCTTCTTGTGAAGACTCTTCGCACGGGCATTCACATAGTCACGATCACGGTCACGGACATGGCCATTCACACAGTCACGACAATCATAATCACGGACACGACCACGACCATGACCATGATCACGCTCCACGTCAACAGAAAGTCCTGGGTGTGATCCACGTCATCGCATCCCAAACCGCCGACCTCGAAGACGTTCGCGAAAGGACCGTACAATTCCTGAAAGGACGGGGTCTCGACGTCGTCGTCCACGTCGAAAAGGAAAATGAGGGCCGATGCTGGTGTGGCGGTGGCAACAAGGTTGCCTGATATCGAATTTCGGTGTCTTCGCTCTTTCAGCACGCGTTGTAACTTATTAACGACGGAGTTTTGGTGGAAGATGTAGGGAGGGTGTACCAACGTTTCCGGTTCTGTATATGGATATATTCTCTTCTTTGAATCAGTTTGAGGCGAAGTAACATGAGGTCAGGCATTTAGGGATGTATTATAACTTACCGTGGAGAAAAAGAAGTCAATATCTACTGGAGGTTGGGGTGAGTGTGAACGACTGTAATGACGGATGTATATGAGGTACTCAACCTCCCGGCCTTCCCGATTATACCTACGTAGTACCCTTTACGAACGAATCAAACCCAATCGAGGTACATGAGAAAGCCAGTATACTGTCATGATGTTTTCATCTCCACTCGTCTCGCCGGTGCTCGAACGAAGCCATCGTCATCAAAGTGGCTGTCCACTACCACAGCACACAAGGCTTACACGCAGGTATAAACGCATGCGGACGCGTATGCACATATAAAACCCAATAAACCATATCCCCGCCCAGCATGCAGTATGTCGTATGTCGTATATGTATGCACAAGCCATATGCATTACACGAGCTTCTCTCGGGATCCAATACCCACCTATCTCTTTTTCCCTTTTCCTTATCGGTGAATCCGGTGAGTTGAATCTTACCACCCCCACCATCACCACCACCGATATCGTCCCTACATACATACATACATACATATTGCAATCCTACCCGACCCGAGCGGAGCGGAGGTTTGCACGAATCAAGAGTGTGTGTTGCACAAGATGCGGGGAATTCTATGTCGGTGCTTGGTTCCGACCTGTGGTGGAGGGAGGTTGGTTTTGGGTTTGGCCCGGAGATGGGCGCATGCATGACATGGCTGTATGGAGTGGAGTTGTAATGCTTGGTTTGTGGGATGTTGGTGGAGGAGGGTAGGGGAGGGGGAGTTGTTGGGTTGGGTTAGGTTAGGCAGCTGGGTGTGGTCTCTATTCGTGTGGTGAATAACTCTGGAGACGGCTACCCCTCGTAGTATTGTGTCACTTGCACATTGGACGGTTAACTCAAATAGCCCAGTCAAACCTGCACGATGCCAGTTTTTCTATTCGAATCGGTCGTACTGTTGCCTTGTATTGATATTTGGTGATTTGACATCGACGATGCTATGCTCTGTTGTATACGGCCTTTGTCTCCGAAAATTCGCTATCACGGCATATGTGGTGTAGGCTGGGATTGAAGCGAGTCTGTGAGACAGAGGCTGTGGGGGTGGGGCATGTTTCTGGGATGGATTGAAGGTCCTGGCTGGCTTCGTTGTTCTTGCAGCTCTTAACGAGGCAGTGGATGTCGGATGAATATGCTGTCTGTTGCTACTTGTCTGGAATCTAGATAGGGAATTGATTGACAGTTGTACTACGTTGATTTTATCGATTGCTACTTGCGGTAATGGAACTATACATGGTGAGCTTTTGTTTGAGTTTTGGCTTTGTGAAGCCCATGTGCGTTGATGTGTACTGAGACTAGTGACGAAGAACTGAACTACATTGGCCCCTCTGCACCTTTTCTAATGTGTGTCTATATCGTAGTAGATATAGCAGGAATTGGTTCACACGTAGACGCTAAGCTCGACCAAAGTATTTTATATTTGGAAATAGAAACAAGAATCCATCTAGTTAACTCCCTACCTCACCGACCACGACAAACGCCTCCATCTAGAATAGTAAGACTCACCATCTACCGATATACGTACGAGCTACTGACCTTGTGTGCAGACTACCCAGCAGCTCGACTCGACTTTCAAGTTCCAGACCAGGACATCAATACAGCTAGGGAGTCGGTCGGTCAAGGGTTCCCGTGTTCCCCGCATTCGTTCGTTCGCAGGGCTTCGCTCCTTTGGTACCCTTGCTGGGTAGCGTATCTGGCGCTCACGAACTACTGCACTCATGTATCATCAGCTTATGTACCAGTACCGGGGCCCGAGATTTTTTAGATTCCAAGGGCAGCTTCAGCCAGAGTATCGAGACACGCAAAGCTGAATATTGGTATCTCTGGGAGCTGAGGAAGCTGCTAATAGCATTAAACACCATGAACGGATGTATGACGCAATAGTACGGCCAGGACGATATGCTTGAATTTCCTTTGTTTTTCCCTTTCCGAGTCCACCCCTGAAAATTTATTCATGTACATTTTAAACTCAATTGAGTACACAAGAACTATTTCCTTTGACATCTGATAACGGCACTACGGGCTACATAACTAAAAGCGCCAGCCATGATGCAAACCCCACCTGGGCCGTCAACCTACAACGCCTTCCCTTCCCTTCCCTTCCCTTTCCCCTCTTCCCCTCCCCTTCCCGTCCCAAAAAGCAAGCCAATCCAAGTAATAGACAACCAATCCAATCCGCATCCCCGCACACCCTAAAATAAAATCCACACGAGCCCCAGGCCAGTAAGTAACCCAGACCGTTGATCGTGAACCAAMCCAGCCAATCCCATTGCCAGCCCATGGCCAGTCCAGCCCTCCCGTCCGCATTCAGCTATTTCTCCTCCCTACCCTACCCTCGTCACCCTCCACCTTGCTACGTGCTGCATTGCGCAAGATTGCAGATGCAGACACCAGAAGCCCGATTGCTGCAACCCACCCTGCCACATAAAACCATCCACACCCATAACGCCGCACCACCACACACCCACCACAAGAGACAAGCACAAATCCGCCAATCCCCCCAATCCTTTTCGTCCCACCCCACCACTTACACAAACCCCGGCACGTTTCAACCCTCCACCTCCTCCTCCTCCGAACTTTTTTCATTGTTCTTTTTTTTTTTGTTGGGATCGGTAAGGATGGATGATGTGATGTGATGTCTTGCAGGTTTCGGACTGCGAACTTCGAATCCTGCGGTGTGGGGTCTTTCTACTCTTGCTCTGTTCCACTCCACTCCACTCCACTCCGCTCGTATCGTATAGTATGCAGGGTTCTCTTTCTTTCTTTTCTCTTTTCTTTTTATTTGAATAATTACCTACGTGTGCTATGTGATGCTGTGTTGTGCTTATGTGACGAATCAAATCAAATCAACAGGCGCCCTTCACTCGTCCTACCCTACCTTACCCTATTACCCTGTATACAATGTGCGACAGGATCCAGGATGTGTTGAATGGCAGATTATTTTTTTTCTCCCTAGGGTTTGTTATTTTGTGATGGAGGGTCGGATACCAAAACCACTTTTTTTCTTTGGTTGTTAGTGGACGGGGTTGATGTCATTGTACACTGTACGCGAGGCGAGTTGCAGAACGATGGATGGTGGTGGTGGTGGGTGGTGGGGATGTGTCTACCTAGCAAAAGTACGATGATGTTAATGGTGAGATGTGCTGCCGGGATACGTGCTACCTTTGGTGTTTATGTTGAGGCAAATCTTGCGCTGTTCCTCTGGGGATCTGCGTATGATGTGTTTTCGTCTGCTGGGTCCTGGGTGGAGGGGGCGAGTATCTTGGGGAACTTGGTGTGGTGTAGTGAAGCAGAACACTGCATTGCATTTCATTTCGCCACACCGAGTTCGGATTACTGGAATCACACACAAACACGGGGGAACGAGAAAATGACAATTTTTTGGGTTTAACAAATTTCATTTCATTTCGGCTTGTGCTCATAAAAATACAATCATGTAGACCATCATTTCGTTGAGGTAGATAAAGCCCAGCGGCATTACATCGCGCAGCTGATATGCAAGATGTATATGCATTGGGGTATCATAATCGGTTTGGGGTTTTCTAAACTTTCTGATTTGAGCACTTCAAATTCAGAGAAAGCCGTCCTTGCGCCCTGCGCCTGAACCAAAATCCCATGCTCCCATGCTAAAAAAAAAGACTCCATAATACATGATGATTTGAGGTTTTCGATCCATTAAATCCTCCAGGGTAAAATATCGTACATGTCGGCGTATTGATTATTCCAAACAGTAGAACATACTTTGCTTGTTGAGCATTGTATTTGTTCAAGGCGTCGTGGAGGTGCCAACGACAAGACTGTAAGGGGATGTGTTTTGATATAAATGCTTAAGACGTATGAATGTCTTCAACGGAATGCCATTCTGGAGGAGAAGCTTGGGCTGATGTGTGTTGCAATGGAATCGGCCATCTCTCGATCTCCACTGGAGTGTCGACGCTTTTGTTTGCGAAGTTGTTGTTCAGCATCCATCAATCGTTCTTGGATCCAGGCTCGATATTTCTCATCTGAGCGAACCGATTCAGTATTCAGTAGCTCAGTGAGAGTGGCCTTGATCTGTTGATTGATCTCACACAACTTGTGTGAGTCCTCTGTATGTGGGTCGTCGATGCTATGTCGGTGTGCCATGCCGGGCTGGGTTGGGATTGGCTGTGTTGTTGTGGTGTAGTCTGGTTCGAGAGACCAGTTCGACGTATAGATGGGGCGAACGGACGAGGTTGGTGATGGGGACAATGATTGAAGTTCAGGTGACGATGCCGTCAATGGGGCACCCGATGGGATGTGTAGTGATAGACGGCGTCGGAGGACTTCTTGCTGTGAGGATAGGAGCATATATCTTTGCATAGAATCGTCAGCCTGGTAGGGAGGTCAGCCTTGTTGTTGATAACTTGGTAGGTGTTGCACTGGGTTAGTGTGCAAGAGGGAGAGCACTTACGCCGCCCATAATATCTCTTGGGGGATATGGCATTGAGATGTGGTGGTGGTGTGGAATTATGGGAAGCAATTGATGATGGAGGAGGTGGAGTTGGGAGGGAGCAATATATAGCAGTGGACAAAGTTTCCGGCAAAAAGCGGGGTGCGTCTGCCTCTGATAGCGGTCTCGATGGTGGGTGGGACGAAAGCGTCCTGGGGTAGCCAAAAGTAGAGTTTAGGGACCAGAGGGCGCTCTTGGGTTGGCGTGGGCGGAGGAAGCGGAGCTGATACTGCTGCTGCACGTGGTTGGTGGGCTGAGCGGTAGGGTGATATCAGTTAAGGGCCCAGGTCCAGTGGTGTGAACAAAAGGTTGTCAGAATATTTGTAGGTAATAATATTGCCTTCACTCGGCTTGTGTAGGGTCTCGTCCTGTGTGTAGCGGTTCAAAAAGGGTCTTGGGTCTTGGGTCTATGAGAAGGATTTTCGAAAATTCTGTCGTTGGTGAGTTGCGGCAGAGGCCCTCTGGGGACTTTATTTATTTATGGCGCGGTCAGAAGCGATGAGCATTCCTCGACCAGGCTTCTTCCACTTCGGGTCATGGAGAGGCGCCAGCGACCATGACGTTAAACGCGCCCAAGCGTCCAACAGATGGGAAAGACAGATGGAAGAGCAAGGGTATCTTTGTAGAGCCTGGCTGAATCCGGGCCGGCTCCACTGGATGGTGGACAGAAGCTGGCTTGGGGTTGACCCCATGTCCCATATCCTATGTCCCATGTCCTATGTCCCATGTCCCATGTTCCAGAAGTCCAGCAGTCCAGCGGCATCAGCATCGGGCCCACGCCGTGCGTGCCTGTGTGATTGACTCCAGACGGGACAAGGCCGGATACACTGGCACAACTGGGGATAAGACGCGATTGGATGGTATGTGATGGTCTGGCGATCTGTTTCCCGCCGTGGTTGCTCGAAGCCTTGTCCGAAACCCGCCAAGGGGTACGCAGGGCAACAAAGGGTATGGTGGATGGTGGATGGTGGACGGTGGACGGTAGGGCGAAAGCAAGGCGTGGTACCAACAATCAGCTCAAGCCATGCCACCTGCAGAAATTCCACCCCATCACGTCACTCCCTTTGGGCAAGGCCTCGCAACACAACCCATCATCCCATACCATGATCCTCACCATCGCGATCTCTCTCCCTCACAGGACCCACTCGCGCCTACACAATCGCTCCAATTACTGCGGCTGCGGTAGCGGCAGTACCTGACCGACCTGCATGCATCCTCTGGCAAGTTGCCGCCGCGGCTCTCCATTTTGCTGGCTTGCAGCCAGAAGGATGCCTACATTTCCCTTCTCCATCATCTTACTACTCTATGTGTACCCCCACAATCATAGCCAAATGGTACGCAACGAGCCTTGAGACGAAGACTCATCCATCGCGACAACAAGCAAATTGATCAGTGACGTTTTCCCCAGGACAATCTAATTGCTCCTGACACTTGTTCCCTTCTGGTTGAAGGCTCAGCGCCTTTTCCCAGACAATCGACGTCACTCTTGGCCCCTTGCTCACTAAGACCACCTTTCTTCCACTTCGCACTCGCTGAATGCTGCCAACCCCAAGCCCCCCATCATATTGCTTAATACGGAACCAGCAAACAGGCGTGGCTTTTGTCCGAGATCACCCATATGATCGGCTCTTATCCTCATCCTCGGATGCCTTGATTGCTGCACAAATCTTTTGCTATTGCTGCCATATATCACCGCCACAGTCATGTTTCCTCAAAAATAGCAGCAGGTTTTCCCAGCCTCATTACGTGGCGTTGACTGCAATTGCCGTCCATCTCTCTGACGTCCTCGGTTTAGATCAGGTTTAGAGCCACAACATCGTCTCCCGGCGCCCCAGTCTGGTGCCCATGAGGTCAGCCTCGAATTCCACGATCGTCCTCTTGAAATCTGGAAGTCTATTCCTGCCATCGTAAAACCTGTCTCAGCTTCCCGTCGTGCCGCCTACCCGGGGACGTCATGCTGCTACACCTTTGCATCACTTGCAGAACCCACGTGGATCGGCGCCCTTCTATCGATAGGATTGGTCCGCCATGCACATCCAATTTCCCCATCACCAACTGCCCACAATGCCATGGAACATTCACTCCAACGGCTAACATGTTCCGAGTGCCGTATTTCGAGATGCACGTTGCAGAGACCTTTCCGCTTCATGGCAGGTCGTAGTCCACAGTCCACAACCAGATAATAACGTAGTTCGATCGTAAATGAGAAGAATCTTTCTCAGTGCCCCTTTTCAAAAGCTCCAGAAAAATGGCAGGCGTTTGAACAATCACTCTTGACTTTGCCTGCAATGCCTTGTTCGACAAGGCCACATTGCTCTTTTTCAAACGGGCCAGACTCTCCACGCCGCTCGCTCGCTCGCCACTAGCACTCGTTCCTCTCCATCGTTTGATCTTCCTTCGCGTGTCCATGGAGTTAACTTGACGTCACTTGCGTAGGAGGCATTGCGGTCGATTGCCTCGCCCTCGACCCATCTCTTTCTAATGCTCTCCGGGGACGGTATCGTGAAGCCATTGGTTAGCGAATGGATTCATTCATTCTCAAGTGATGTGAGGTTGATCAAAATGGTGACGGGAAAAGCATCTTGCTATACTAAAAGACCAAATAGTACTCATGTCCAAGTGACTGCTTTTTGATCTAAGATCTCTCGCGAGTGCGCCGTTTGCCTTTGCGAAAAGTCTGGTTGGTTTAAGAGGTGGGTATCGGGTGCTATACGATCGTAGGCTTTTGCATAGTCAATGTAGCCGAAGTCACCGTTATAGGGACTCCGTCCAGTCCGCAGACCAGTGCTTGCCAGCGAAGGAACGTCATCTCGCCGATGATTTGAGTGTATATGCGATCAGAGCCTGCACCAGATGCCCTGTTCACTCTCTCCCTCGTGCATAACTGAGTGCATGGTGTAGGATTGCAGAGCATATAGCGTCGAAACATTGAGGTCGGGAGGGGGTGATAATTCCCTGAGCGTAGATGGTACCACCAGAATGGACCATTCGAAAGGAGGGCCTCTAGCACGGCTTAGTGGTGATGATGCCTGAAAATATATATCCCTTGGTCTGGGGCGAAGTAGTCCGGATGCTACACCAAGCGCCATGCGCGATCGTTATGAGGACATCTTTTTCCCGACCTCCTCCTGATGCCATGGAGCCATTCCTCACTTATTCCTAGAGACGAACATCTTCGTCATTGTCTTAAAGGCGAGGCTCAATCTAATGCTCTCGACGCAATTCGACTGTATAGGACCATGTGTTTGGACGCTGTCGTACTCTGCCTTATTATAGTGTATAAACCTATAAGATGAGATGGTATTGGACAGAATAGATGCGTCGTTGTCCTGTCAGCATCCTTTTTCATTCTGGGGCAGTACGTCGCTCGGTCCAAAATCCTTTGCCATAGCTGATCAATATTTCCTGTCCCTTTTGGATGCCCTTCGATCTTTTGCCGCTCTTACCAGCACTGAGGACGAATACTCCCATGCGCTTCTCAACTTTGCCGTTGCCAACGTCAACAAAGATGTCTCGGAATTCAGCGTTGGCACCGGTCGACACTCCACGGTAATCGTTGATAAATCTAGCTTCATTGCCCATCCTAGATGCGTCCACGCCAACCCCTAGGTCACGGTCAAGTGATAGATCATAGTCAGATGTCTCGTCTGTATCGGCCTTGTCGTGAACATAGCCTAGGTAGGGGAGGATGAATGAGTCTGGCGGGAGGTTTTGGCTTGCGAAGAGTCCGTGCTGTCCATGAGCAGGATGAGAGGAATTAGAGATCTTTGTAATCTTAACGTTAGAATATGGACCTTGTGTTTTTCTGGCCTGTTCAGCTAGTGGTAAATTGGACTTTTGGAAAATCAGTGTCTGAAGAGTATCTTCGGAGAGCCCTTTGGAGTAGAAGGGCACTGGTAGGTACACTATTCCCGGCGGCCAGTCCTTTGGGACTTTCGCACCAGGCGACTGCATCTTGGAAGGTGGAGGTCCCATGGAAGTCTCCTGAAGTTGGTCGGGTATAATGGGCCCATTCAATACGGGATGGTTTAATGAGTACGAGAGTGGATCAGTTGAGGATCAGACCTGAGTCTCCCATAATTGTATAGACGAAATCTCAAATCACGGGAAATAGGAGAGAAACGGTAAAAGCAAAGAGTAGGCTGCGAATTGCAGCAATGGCCTGACACTGTGGAGAGCGCAAGGCTGGCTTGACTCAGGAAGTGACTGCCACAACGGGAGATGACCAGAAGTGGCTCCTTTTTGTTCTCCAGTTTGAGCAATTAATCTCTATGCGGAACCTAATCCCTATATTCACGCAAGCGGTGATACAAAACGATCTTTGGCTAATTTTTTTTAGAAGGAGTATATGATAAGATACCCACTCGATAGTGTTTGTTGTGAGCGGAATTGCGGCCGTTATCCAAACGCTTGTTGGCGAATGTTCTCAGGATGGAATAGTGTCGTGTGCGGTGCGTCGCGTTTGTTTTATGCGTCGAAGCCAACCGACGCCAGACGCCGGCTGCATGAAATACGGTATTAGTGGCGCCGACCAAAGCGGCATTCGGCAGGCCGTGGCGCAAGATGAGAGGAGATGTTGTCGGAGTTGGATGAGCTTGAATTGCACCGGGGAGGGAGGATGATCAGGGAATGTGGGAGTGGTGTGGTGGGGTGAGGGTAATGCTAATGCTGGTGAAGCGAATGGACCTGTTTGGCGAGAATGGCAATTGTTGGGCCACTAAGGGGGAAGCTGCCGGACATGTCTACCATTCATTACTCATTCAACCTTTCATTGCTGGCTCGCCTCCCTTACCTTTTGTCTCTCTCTCCTGAGCTGAATACAATTTTTTGCACAGCAGCTGGGTCAAGCAATCAAACATGCACGCACAAATGTTACCAAAATTGAAAAATGCCGAGCGGAATGACCCATTCGGGGTGGCATTCGAGCTGGATATCCACTCCCACTTGTTCGTCCAAGCTTTTTGCCAGGATGCTCGTGTGCCCTTCTCACCACTCAGCACTCACCGTTATTCACCAGACACCATCCGGCCTCACACCAGGAAGGGGAGGCCATTTTAGCGGGCGGTCCAGACGCAGGAACCCGCTCAACTCCTCCTGAGTAGGTATGTACGGAGTAGTCAGCAGTGAGCACAGCTCGTTTTCTATCAAATCTCGGAGATCACGTCTCTTTTGTGCTCCCGTTATCGAGCGACGGCTTTCCGCCACTCGGCTTGTCTTCTCGTCCCATCGCGATCGCTGCACCTCGCCTGGACCGGGCACTGGGAGTTGTGCGAATCGACCCCAGCTATCAAACGTTCCCAGGCCTGTGGAAGACATGTACATACGGAGTACTGAGCTATACACATGGCAGCCATCATATCATAACAGTATTCCATACAGTATTATTCGCTTCCAATCTTTCTTAAGAGAATGCGACTTGTCGAGCAATGTTCACACCTACTTCGTCTTTCGTGGCAACACAGCGAGAAACCTCGAAGGACTCAGATGGCACGTTCGGAAGAAGCATGAGCATGGCAACTCTCATCATTCACGCGGTGGTACGACGTGGGCCACGCCCATTCATCCTCCCTTCATGCGGCGAGGCGTGTCCGGCCAAAATTATTCGCTGCACCGTCTTAGATTCGGTTAGCCTGGGCGGTTGTGTACGCTGGGCCGCAGGAACAGAGTCTCTGGAAAAAGCATCCAAGCATTGGCCATTTCGAAAATAGGTCAAGCGTAGCCAGCGAACTGTTGAACTGCATGGGTTCTGGAGCTTCCCCTAGCCAAGTCATATTGGCTGTTTAATCTTGTGCCTACCGCCATGCCCCGTTTGATAGGATGCGTAAGCTACCATCAATAAACCGCCTAGATTGCCGGCCAGTCATAGCTCCCTTGCACTCTATCAGACAGGGCCCCTTTTCCGTAAACCTCCCCGTCGTCCACCACGAGCGCCACGCTCACGGCCAAGCTCCCCACATACTGGGAAACAAATGCAACATTCGATATGCCCCTGTACCTGGAGCCTCGCGCCTCTCGTCGAAGGCCTGGCTAAGCACAGATGGAGCACAATTCATATAAAGTGCTACGCCAGTTCATGCCCTGCTCTTCTTCTTCCTTTTCCTCACCACACACTCGCTATACAACTAATACTCCGGTCTTCGCCGATTTCACTCGTTTTCACGACCTCAAACGCCCTACAACTTAATACCACCCGTAAATAATCCAAACAATCAACATGCGCTTCCAAATCGCCACCGCTGCCCTCGTTGCAGGTGCCTCCGCCTCCTACGGCTACGGCTACCCCCAGAACACCACTGCTCCAGCTCAGAGCTACCCAGCTCCCAGCTACACTGCTCCCCCAGTCTACACCACTGAGGTCGTCACCGAGTACACCACCTACTGCCCAGGCCCCACCGAGGTTACCCAGGGTGGCAAGACCTACACCGTCACTGAGGCTACTACCCTCACTATCACTGACTGCCCATGCACTGTCAGCTACGTAAGTTGATATCCTTCAAGTTTGAAAGGAAAGTTCACAATGCTAACATAAACCCAAGCCGGTTGAGACTCCCATCTACACTCCCAACCCAAGCAAGCCTGGCGAGACTCCTGTCTACCCATCTGCTCCTGCTCCTCCTGCTCCTTACCCCAGCGCCAACGGAACTGTCCCAGCCAACCCACCACCAGCTGGAACCGGTGCCCCAACCACCTCTGCTCCCCCAGCTTTCACTGGTGCTGCCACCAAGGCCGGTGCTGGCCTCATGGCCGTCGCCGCTGGTCTCGCAGCTTTCTTGTAGGCAGTGAATTCCTGAAGGGAATCGTCGACGCCGTGTCTTGCCATGTCGTCTTTGACTCTCTCCTTGGAATGGGTAAACGGGGGATGAATTAGGTTTCTCTTTAATGGGTTAATGATCTTTTTTCCAGGTTCTCTGCATCATGATATAAGCATTGCGATTCGGAGTTCAAACCTGGGAGGGTCATTAAATTTTCCCCATTAGCCCTGCGCGCGCGTMAAGCCGCAGCCGCAATTCGATTGTACAATCCTTAATTATTACTTTACGTTTTGGTCGACAAAAGGGCTCTTGCTAATACCAAGCTTGAGGAAACTTGAATATGTGTGTGGTCTTATGGTGGACTTAATTATCATGTTACATAGATCCTTCTTTTCAGACAATATGCTATTGAGAGAAGTAAGATTCAGACAAGATTAATTGACATGGTTTTCCATCTCATGAATTGTGGTTTGAACTTTTGTGCTGATCTTTGCCTCGTCTGGTGCGGGTTATGGTCGTGTGCTGATCTCTGAGTGCTCTTCAAAAGTTATCGTTAGATCTGGTGATTTCCACTTCAATATTCACTCAAGGCTGAAGGATACAAGTCGAATTTCAATACTAGAGCTCTCACGAACGCCGACGACGATGCGATCGTGACGTTGGAAGAAGCTCATTTGCGTGATCACAGGCCGCAGTGTTGCAATCCCACAAGGCTGTCTATCCGCACCCACAAACCTGGGGCGCGCGCAACCATCGACCGTTTTTACCCACACAAGCCCATCTAATCGCGCTCGCACGACTCGCTCGGTGTTGTACTCCGTGACATCTCCTCTTATCATGACTTTGGGAGATTTCCCAAGTACCAACGACTTTTGGCTTCGCGTCTGGAGTTGAGACCTAGCAAACAACGTGCAATCCATCGATAACGCGTCCGAGAAGCTCCAAAACAAGGTTTTGCTTCTGGCTCGCGTTTCCTCGTCCGTCGGCGACTGTTGAGATTACGAGGACCGGGCCTCCTCCGACCTTGCCTTGCCTCTGCATACAGACTACATACATGTACTTAGGTCCGAGAAGCGAAGAGGATCAGCGCTCGCCAAACGGGTGGACATGCTGCACACTGCAAAAGGCTCCTTTTTCGTTCCGTTTCGCTCGGGTGGACCGTGTAACCCACGCCGCCTGCTGGGGGGGTTCGGGGAGTGAAGGAAACAACGGCAAGGCTTGCAGGCGTTGGACATGTCATGTCATGTCATGTCCAAAACACATGCTCTTACTGGCATGCTTACTTGCTTGCCTGTTGTTGGACCATCAGAGTTGGGCCTGACAACTGCCAGTAATCATGTTATGATCCCTTCATCAATCAGATTCAGGATTATTTCCCGAGCTTGTAAAACCAAAAAAAAATCCCAGTTCACGGCACTTGTTGGTCCACCTCATCTCCCCAGTCGTTATGACGAGCCCCGAGTTTGGGAACCAAAAACGAGAAAGTCAATATTTGTCACGGTTGCACAATGACGGCTGCAGCTTCACCGTTCACAGGCGGACTCGTACCAGAAAAATGTCCCAACTGGCAATCTACACGCCTGCTTCCTTTATCCTGATTTGAGTTCCCTTGTCAAATTACCCGAGGCCGCAGAAGCTCACTCATGGCACGAGCGCGCGCGCTCGCCCGGGACACCGAGTTGAACGCCTCGAGCTTTGGTCAGAGACTCAGAGCGCCAGACCACCAGATGAGGCCAGACCCAAAAACGAACAAGAGGTCCTGGCTTAGTCGGGTGGGCCCGTCAGGTTCAGTCTAGTCTGTCAACTCTGTCAAGTTTTGTTCGGTGAACCTTCTGCAGAAGCGTTCTAATTTCCCTCCCGCGCCTTGTTTATTTTCTCGCAAAAAGCTTGTCGGGGGTTTACCAAAGTAAGAGGTGAGCCTCCGTCCTCCGTTGCCCGCGCCAAGTTTCAAACGTTCTTTGGCTTCCAATCGTTTGGGAGTTATTAGTTACTTCCTTTTTGGGTGTCGTTGGAAGCGGGCGCGTAGAATTGGCGTGACCTTGTCCGGTGTTAGGATTACTAGGGTCTGATAAAGGATTTTGGTAAGATTTGGTTGGGAATGACGGGTTATCGGTCCTGTTATCAGGTCCTTCAACCTAGGAATGGGCCTGAGTTGGAGTCTTGAATCTTGGTTCAAGCTTGAGTCTGTGAGGTGTTCACAGTTGCCCTGGCATCTTAAAGAGGAAAGCGTCACGGTCCAATTTAATTGTGCAAGTCCATCCCTGAAGCAGCACTCTCACTTTACGCGGTATATTGATGCGTTCCTTTCAATGGACCAAAGTTCTGTGTTGTCTGGGCCGTTCCCCCTAAGAGGTCGGCAACCGATATTCACAATCCCTCAATGGTTGGGCAGCGGCCAGGGCAAGGGGAGCTGTTCTCAGCTCTGGTTGTCATGCGTCTTGAAGAACTGCGGTTGGGCAACAAAGTGGCGAAATGCAATGAAGTCTACCAATGGATTTCCGGCTGCCAACATGACCTCATCGCTGAGATGGGGACACTTTCAGCGTGCTATGTACACGTTCCGTTAAGGTTGAAACGTTTTGAAGTGATACGAAGATGTGCAGATCTCCAAAAATTGACTGATCCGATATTCTAACATATTGTTCGCCTAGATAGAAGACCCGCCATCAATGCATAGATTCTGTCCTGTAACACTCCTGCTCAAAGCCAGAGTTCTGACCTGGTCGGCAACATCTTCTACCGTCGCCAACCTCTTCAGCTTAGTATTATTCTTCGCAGCCTCCCTCTTGCTCTCGGGGAACTTCATCCCCCATTCTGTCAATAACAGTCCGGGGCTGACGCTATTGACCCTAACCTTCGGTGCCAGAATGACAGCCAGTCCTTTAGCGAGATGGATTTGCGCTGCTTTGGTGACAGAGTAAGGAAGACTGGAACCACTAGGCTTTACCCCTGCGACACTCGCTGTAGAGATAAATGTTCCTTCTGTTTCCGCGAGCGCCTCTTTAGCCGCATAGGCAAGCCACATGTGCGATTTCACGTTCATCGTAAAACACTTATCCCAATCTTCATCAATGACGCCCTCTTCGATATTCATGAAATTGGTTATGCGTGTCCACCCCGCGTTTGAGACAACGACATCCAGGCGACCCATAGTCTTGACCGTCTCGGAGACAAGATTCTGGACTGATGATTTTGAAGAGACATCGGCTTGTAGGATGTGGAAGCGTGGCGTTGCTGGAGAGGCGTGCGTGCTGGGGATTGAAGAGAGCTCCCTGACGAGATCTTGGGCGCGGCTCTGATTTGCGGAGTAATTGATTACCTAAATTCTGCATTAGAATTCTATATCTTCTTATTCCATGATGAGAGTTTTGGGGGTTTTCAATGGCAGGGTTGTGTCTGATCAGAATGGAATTGGGCATTTGATGGTTTGTACGTACTACTCGGAAGTCTGGCGCAAAGGCCCTTGCTATCTGCGCACCCAAGCCTGCCGAGCTGGCGGTAATCAGAGCAACTTTTTGCACAGACATGTTGTCGGACTAGAGCAACGTAACGAATTTACTACTTTGGAAAATGTGAGTGTTCCTGGAAGCTGCACGGTGGTGTTGATGTAGTCATTGGGTGTGGGGTAGCGTTCCGCAATTCGGAAAGCAGATCAACGGAACCGTTCCGCTCCCATGGTTTGGTGCTTGCGCCATTGATCGGCCAGCAGCAGTCCCAAGGTTGTTTGAGTGGTTCCCCGTCGTGGGATTTGTTTTGTTCAGTAAGCTTGTCGAATCTAATCGAGCTTCTGTTGTAACAGGCGAAGAAGCATGTGTATTTCGGGATCAGCCTTATGCATTGTTGCAAATCATTTGAAAAGGAACGGCCGATTACAATAAAAAGGTCATAAGACTTGTTTGGTAAGCCAGCCAGACAGTGGCATAAGAATAAAGGCGGCTACATTCATTTAAAGCTTGAAATCCAGCATACGGTGGGGTGGACAACATTCTAGAATATAGTGCTTTTCGGCTGGCGTCATAATGGCTTTACAACCTCTCACACGTGTGTCCACGAGAGGTTGCAAATGTTTATCAAATATCGACTAGGTGGAGATTTATTTTCAGATTGTTGAAAATGCAAAAGTTATTACTAGAAAAGGAGGTATGCATAAGTCGCGAGAGTAATCGATCTGACAGACTTCAATGCCCACCACACCAGCCTACATATATAGTTCAATGCCCCTCGTCCGCACACAGAGATTCATGCTCGAGCTGAAAGATGCAAATTCTAATTACACAAAATGCCGCTAATACCCACAAAACTCCTTATGGAATCAGAAACTGCCGCGCTCGCCTTTGGTCCGGCTATCTACTTTTTCGTATGCTCTCCACCAGAGTGCCACATTTGCTGCTACCAGGAGATCTAGCATCTTCAGTCCCTCGTCTTCTATGATTACTTTTCCAAGCTTCGCTTGTTTGCCACCAAACCCTCCTCCGGCAGATTCCTGACCAAGCGAGAGATCCATTTCTGATACCGAAGAATTGTTACGGAAATTCCGCGGCCGATGGAAGAAGGACGAGCGTTTGGATGACTCCTCGCCCAGTGGTGTTGCTGCTCGCGAGCTAGTGGGAAGATTAAACCTGAGTTCGCTGACAGGCATTGCTACTGGAGGCGCGCCCTGGAGGCCTGGAATCACATGGCGGCACTGGAAGCCAAGTTAGTGGCTAATTAGGGGCAGATGGAATAAGACGTCAAATATCAGAACTCACCTTTAACGATCCTCCACCGGCACCAGTGATGAATTCGCAACGGCCATTCCAAGGACTCATAAAAACGTACCCTCGAAAATTTGACTGATATTCCGAGGGTTGAACCGCGCTGTACGGTTGCTCATCCCGACTAAGAGGATGCAGTGCATCTGAGGCACGATTATCCATGGACCTGCGCTGAAAGTCTAGGCTACTCCTAGCATCTTGACGTCCTGCGCTAAAATCATAAGAGTTGTTCTTCCGGTGACCACCATTGCCATTGCCGCTCCTAGAGCTTTCTAACCATAGCCGGCGTCGAAAAGTGGTTGCACCTTCACCTTTTCTCACGCCTACAGCAGTTGAGGGAGGTTCCATGCCCATTAGAGGGGCTCTTGTGTTTTGGGACAATGCAGATAAATTGGCTTGGCCGCTCATGAGCTCCTCTCTGGAGGTACTGTGTAGGAACTTTGAGTATCCCGGATTAGAAATTTCAAGCCACATGGGAGCCCCTGCCTTCTTCCTAGCTGCCGCATCCTGAATAGAGGTTGACGAAATATCGAATAAAGGTAGGTCATCGATATTAGCTACATTCCATTGAGCGCCAGAAGACGGATCTCGTCTGATGAGGGTGAGGGACGTTCCTGTCTCGGTAGGCTGCTCTGATGGCCTTCTTGGAGGAACAGGCGGTCGTTCTTCTTGCCGATATCGTGACGAGTCAAAAGATTGTCGTTGGTTGTAGTCGGGGCCACCCCTCCCTTGTTGTGGTAGAGCATGGTTCCCTGCATTGATATTCTGACGATTATCGAAGGTATTCATGTGCGTGTCCATCCCAGACACAGGTTTCCGTCTTGGAGCAGCAGTCATAGAAGGTGGTGCCAACGTATCCGGGATGGCCTTCCGCTGAATTGGAGGTGCTGGGGATCCATAGGGTGATCCTGTAGGTGGTTCCATAGAAGCAGTCCCAGGGGGGGTAATGAAACGGGCATCCTCCGGCTGCTCCACATGAACGAAATACAGAGAACTCTGAATATCCTCCGCTGTGACAACTTTGTCTCGAGGTTTCAATGGAGACAAGAATACATCTGAGCTTTATTAGGTCTACAAACCGAGTTACACTTCTAGGAAGGCAGCCGTACCTCTACTGCCGGGCACGCGAGCGATATAAAGCACCAGCGGTTCATTCCTCACATGAGTTGGATTCCTGGGATAGGATGGAGGGTTGGAGGCAAGTGTTGTGAGAGCGGAAAGAGATTTGGCCTCAATGGCCGGTGCTGACATGGCAGCTAGATGCTTTTTGAACGCCTATAGAGGGGTAAAAGGGAACAAGGTCGTTACTGAGCAAAATCCGCAAAGCGGAGGGGAGAAGCAGCACCAGTGAGAGAGCGTGCCCTAGAACGTGACAGAGTCCAACGGCGCCTCAAATAGTTACTTATGGGGGAGAGTACGTTGGGCTGGTTGCGCACGCAAGTGGCTGTGCATGCGCGTTGCAGCAGTAAGATGCGTTTGGATAGGCTATCCTTGTCTAATTCGAGATAGTAATGGGAAACGAAAAGCGAATAGCAAGATGAGTACCTTGCCACAAGTCGTTGGGTTTCATAGAATGTTTCTCAAACGTACTGCCAGGCGTACAGCTGTCTTTTGAGTTTGCAATCATCAGAATCAGGCTTGGGGGCCGTGAGTCGTGGTTAGTTGTAGTGCGGTCAAGGTCGCTTGTTGCCTATTGGCTGGTCGCTAGCTTGCCAAGATTTCCTATATCCATGGAATTTTTGCCTTCCCGCACTTGCACACACGACATTCGACCCACCGGCGGCAAGAATCCTCACAGCTCACTCTTGAGCGTCGAGCAGGCCTGGATAGTTGAATTACTCTATTGCTCACTGTAGTCCTGAATACAAACCCTAGAGTCCTCACAATGGGAGACGATCTTGAGGTTTGTGACGGAAAAGCGCCCCACTGTTTCGCTTCCACTGACCTCGAGACCAGGCACGATTGAAGAGCCACGCACGAGCTTTCGAGGGACTGATGTCCTTGATTCCCGCAAAGGAGTATTATGGCAAGGATGCTAGCATCACCAGTGTATGCCATCACCCCACTATAGTGTACCAGAGCCCACACTGACTTCAATCTGCGCATAGACCCAATGGCAAAAAACGAAGAAGCAGACCAAGGAAGAGCGACAAGCAGCGAAGCGGGCAAAACTCGATCCTTCTTCCCACAAGACCGCCAAGGACGTCATGGATGAGAACGCCAGAAAGCGAAAACGAGAGCTTGAGGGCGAAGACTCCTCTGATCCCGACCTGGGTATTGAGAAGGAGAAGCCACTCGAGGGAATGAAGGGCGCTTTGAACAAAATAAAGAAACAAAAGACGGATCAAGAAGCCGGATCAGCAGCAACCGAAACACCGCAGTCCGCCGATGGTGATGTGACTGCAATGGATCCACGAGCGCAGGCTAGGGCTGAGAAGCGAAAGCAGAAGACAGAGAAGAAGAAAGAGAAACTCGCCCAGAAGCAGCAAAAGCAAGAAGAGAAGAAGACTTTACAACGAGAGTTTGGTTCATCGCTTGCCGACCCAGCACAACCCCATGATGACGGTGAAGACGATCTTGCGCTAGAAGAGCACCAGCATGATGACGACCACATCGAAGCAATGGATGTCAGCGGACTATTGGAGGAGCCTCAGTCGACCGCAACGTCCTCAGTGAATTCGAATGCCTCTACCGCCTCCACAGTGTCGGCGGCGTCTTCCTCCTCATCCATAGTCCCTCCAACCAATGCAGAAGTGTCGGAAAAGAAAGAGCACAGACCCTTCAAATACGATCCAAAAAAGCATGACGCATTTCGCGCCCGGCTAACGGCTAAGTTGGACGCAATGCGCGCAGCTAGGAAAGCCGATGGCCCTGACGGAAGGCCGGCTAGGAATCGAGCAGAACTTATTGAGGCTCGGCGGAAGAAAGAGGCAGAGAGAAAGGCAGCAAAGAAGGCTAATCGCCAAGTCGCAAAAGAGGACGAGGAGCGCTTGAAGGTTGAAGAGCAACTCGCACGGATACGGGGAGGCTCAGGCTCCCCTTCACTCTTCTCCTCACGCTCGACCCCAGAGACTGAGCACAATCTGGCATTTGGCAGAGTTGCCTGGAAGGATGGGCAGCAGTTGGAAAGCAACCTCTCTGGGTTCCTCGACTCTCACAAAAAGAAGGGCCGCTCAGACCCAAAGACAGCCCTGGAAGCTGCGGAGAAGAAGCGGGCGAGGATAAGTGGTCTTGACGAGGCAAAGCGGAAGGATATCCAAGAGAAAGATCTATGGCTCAATGCGAAGAAGCGGGCTCAAGGAGAGAAGGTCCACGATGACGTAGGATTATTGAAGAAGAGCCTAAAGCGACAGCAGCAGGCCAAAGCAAAGAGCAAGCAAGAGTGGAAAGATCGCCTTACCAATGTCCAGAAGGGTAAAGAGATAAAGCAGAAGAAGCGAGAAGAGAACTTGAAGAAGCGCAAGGAGGAAAAAGGCAGTAAGGGCAAAAAGGTCAAAAAGCCTGGAAAGAAAGTGAGGAGGCCTGGCTTTGAGGGAACATTCAAAGCTAGATGACGGGACAACATATTAAAAGCGTCTGTGTAATGTCATGCCGCATTTTGGAAAAGGTGTTATGGCTTCTCTATTTGGGGCGGATTTTGGCTTGAGTCCTAGCGTACTGGCATCGACGGAGTTATTATACAGTGAATACCAGAGCCCATTTGAAAGATCTTATATGTCACATATTGCTACCATGACGTTGGTGAAAAACTGTTAATTGGTCCTCTATTTTCGTTACAAAAAAAGAAAATTGGATGTACACATGTGTAGGTGCAAGCAGGACGGCTGTGGGGTTGACACAAATGAAATCATAATCTCTGTTGCTACAAGCTACTTCCCTTGGGAATATATACACATTTTCTGGGCGGTACTATTTTCTTCTTCTCTTACCGATACGGAGCGTCTGCACGGGCAGCAGCCGCAATTTCGGGTTCCCATTTGTCGCCGTTTGCCAGAAGCTTCTCCTTGTTGTATAGAAGCTCTTCCCTTGTCTCAGTTGCATACTCTGCATTTGGACCTAAATTTAAATCAGCAACTGAGGTATGTGGCCACTCAAAGAGACCTAATTACCTTCCACAATGGCATCGACTGGGCAACTCTCTTGGCATAGACCGCAGTAGATACACTTCGTCATGTCGATATCATATCTCGTCGTCCTTCGACTTCCATCCATACGCTCCTCGGCTTCAATTGTGATAGCCTGTGCTGGGCAAATCGCCTCGCAGAGCTTGCAAGCAATGCACCTTTCCTCTCCAGTTGGATATCGTCGTAAGGCGTGCTCGCCTCGAAATCTAGGAGAGATAGGGCCTTTCTCGAACGGGTAGAAGATAGTGTATCTTCAAAATGCATTAGTAGATGGATTGATAGGGGTTTCGGGCTCTTAGCTCTCCAATTGGGGTCAACTTACGGTGGCCGGAAAAACTGCTCCATCAGCACGTACATGCCCCGGAACATCTCCAACAACAAAAAGTATTTTCCTGCGCGGTCCAATGCACCCTCTCCTTCATCCCAGCGCTTTGGTCGTGGTAACCGGAAGCCGGGCGGTGGAGGTCCAGCTGGAGTGGCGGCTCGAGGGAAGGTGGTCGAGAAGAGGGCGACGGTGGCGGGTGAGGGTCGTCTGGATGCGAATTGAGACGACCTCAAAAGCGTCGCAGCTGGGCGGCCGCGAGCCAGCATCATCAATGGCTGGGTGTTTGCCATTGCGGTCGCGGGGTGAGGTCGCTGTGTGGGAATGTGGTCTTGAAGGTCGTCGCGATGAGGTCGCCGTTAGAGGTCGCTTCCCTTTTCCTGCTATTACGTACCTAATCAACGCAGCTTGATTGGTCACACAAGAAGGCCTCAAACAATCTCATAACCAAGTTTATGCGAGATACAAACCAGATAGAGCGATACCAGACTTCCTTCTCTATATTTCTATGGCTCTCGATTCCCTTAAATTATTCTCCTACTTACTATAAGTGCCTATTGAAATCTCGTTCCGGCATTCGACGGCACTCTTGGCACAGACTTCCTTAGTCATCCGCTTTTGAAGCTCAAAGCAAAGCCCTCGCAAAATCACTTTCAACCACACCTCCTAATCCTCCTCCAACACCCCAATATCTGCCACAATGTTCCGTACAGTTCTTCTCCGATCGGCAAAGCAAGCCATTCGCGCTGCACCTCGGTGGCAGGCCTCAATTGCTCGCCCGGTCGCGCGAAGCTCCTTGTACCAACCCAAGCAAATCACACCCTCTGTGTATTTCCAGGCAGTACGATGCTACGCAGCATCAGCGGGTCTATCAAAAGATGAGGTCCAGGGCAGGATAATGGATCTATTGAAGAACTTCGACAAGGTACGGAATTGCAATAGGATGTTAAGCTCAATTTGCTGACACAGAAACAGGTCCAGGACACATCAAAGGTATACCGTCCAACATCGAAGTAGTCAATAACGCATCGCTCATATCAAATAGCTTAATGGCGAGTCGCATTTCCACAACGACCTAGGTCTCGACAGTCTTGATACCGTAGAAGTGGTTATGGCGATCGAGGAGGTATGTCAAGACAACGGAAAAGGTCTAGAAGACGTTGTTCTGACAGCACTTAGGAGTTCAGCATCGAGATTCCAGACAAGGAGGCGGATGCCATTCACAGTGGTATGTCAATTGGTTACCGTAGAGACAATTGGGGCTAATGATATCACAGTCAAGCAAGCGGTGGACTACATCTTGGCCCAGCCTGATGGTAATATGAACCATTAGTCTTGTTCTTAATATGAAATGCTAATTGATCTGATAGCGCACTGATCGAAGAGGAGACTATTGGTCTGCTGGAGTTGACAGAACATGCCTACGGCATTGGGTAGTCGGGGATTCGCTCTGACCTTGTTATATATATCTCTCTGCTTGTAAAACATACGCCTTGAATGGCATCTCATGTATTCTCGGCTAGAAATGATGCTATCCGCTTCTATGGCGAATCTCCAATCCCTCTAGGACATAAGTTCCATAATTTCGAATCCATTGGTACATGACTCTTTAAAACCTGACCCCTAATTCAAGGGTCACTTGATCGTTTTGGCATCGTCAAATATTACAATCCTTGGATTATGAACAAATGTTCCCTTGTTGTGCCGTTTCACGGGCGGAGGTGACCCTGTGCTCATTTTCCACAAAAAAGCGGCCTGCAGGCGTTGGCTTGGCACCTGGCGCAACTGCAACCTACCCTGATAGACGGCGGTGCACGAGAGCCTTTGCTCATCTCAAACAAAACCATTGCTGTGCCTCTCTTTTCAAACGCCTGGTGCCCTGACTGCAATACCCCCTTTACCCTATTGCTCGCAGATCCGCGGCAGCCCACCTTCACGTATGCGCAGTCCGAGCGCCTGAGGAGGAGCCCCATCCGTAATTCCAACAAGGTCTCCGTACACACTTCTCTCTCCACCACAGATGGCCTCGACGTCAGGGCTCACGCGCCGCAGAGGAGGCGGCGCCGCTACAAACAATGGGGATAACGAAGATGGCAGCCGTGTTAGTTCACCAGTACCCAAACGGAACGACGACCGTACTCCAGAAACGTCCTACGAGAACTCCGCGAATGGACACAAGATCGCATTCGACCCCCGAGACATTAGCGAGAGCGCAGAGAGGAGCAAGCAGCCGAAGCTGACATTGATGGAGGAGGTGATACTCATGGGGCTCAAGGATAAGCAGGTAGGCTATCTGGAGATAAATTCCCTTGACTCTGGTTTGAGGCTGACGCAAATGTTAGGGGTACCTGTCGTTCTGGAATGACAATATTTCCTATGCTCTCAGAGGATGCATAGTAATAGAGTTGGCTTTCAGAGGCCGCATCAGCATGCAGAGAGATTCTTCGCGGCGACGGTTTCCACTAGCTGATAGGGTAATTGAGGTTATTGACGATACCCTGACCGGTGAGGTGCTACTAGACGAAGCGCTGAAAATGATGAAATCGAGCGAGAAGATGAGCGTGAACTCATGGATCGACCTTATGAGTGGTATGTCCTCAGAAAATCGTAGGCATATTTGTTGATTTGGGTACTGACAAGGCGATGCAGGTGAAACGTGGAATCTCATGAAAATTGGCTACCAACTCAAGCAAGTTCGCGAACGACTATGCAAAGGCCTCGTTGATAAGGGCATCCTGCGCACCGAAAAGAAAAACTTCCTCCTATTCGATATGGCCACACACCCAGTTGCAGATGGTGGCGCAAAAGAGGAAATAAGGCGACGTGTACGGAACGTCCTCACCAGCCGCACTGTAGTCCTTCCTGCCAGCCAGTTCCTCCCCGAAGAGTTGGAATTCAGATATTTGCGTACGATCACAATGGTTTGCGCCGCGTATGCTGCAAACGTCCTTGAGAATGCCCTCACTACCCTTGGCCACGAGGCCCGAGAACGTGCTTTTGCTCAGGTCGATGAGCTACTAGCCGAATATTCGCAATGGCCCTTCGCACGGCGGGCAGGAGGCTCTGCCGGTGTTGGTGCCAATTTAGGGCAGGTAATCAACGATGAAGTCAACAATGCCAAAGACAAGGAGCTACAACTCGAGGTGAGTGAAAAGTCTGGAAACACATTTCAGTGCTAATGGTATCTGTAGGTGGTTGCTGCATGCTTGAGCGTTTTCACAAGGCTCGATTCATTGCTCTAAGCCCTCTATACCCCGAGGTGTTGGTGTGCAAGAATCCGGGATATTTGGCTGATATCTGGCCCCCTTAAAGAACGATTCCCGCATATCAGAGGATCTATGATGAAATTTTTCCATGGCAGGGCAGTCGCTTGCGCTTTCGAGGACGGTTCCCAAAAGTGATGACACAGGTTTGGAACACGGGGCAAGTCTAGATGGCACATTTTTCTTCTCGTTGATATCTGTAGCGTTCCCCGTTCACGGCAACTGGAGGGTTACATGGCGTCCGGCCCCTTATTTCTACCCAGCTGTATTAGCAAGCGGCTTCACTCTCCTTTCTGTCAGGGACAGGCTAATGTTACAAAAAATTGAGTCTATGGTACTATCAGAATTGGAGAGTAAAATCTTTTTTTGCGAGCGAAGTCGCTCTTGATCATTACCGAGTGAACTAGGGCCAGTCGAGACGACAGTTGTGAAGAATTTGCAGGTATACCAAGCTTGGTAGATGAGCAGTGGGAGCAGCCTACTACACCCAAGAAGATATGGTCTACCAACCTATATTTTCTTCTTCTGTTAAGGGTGCTTCCATCCTACTCCGTCATTTCCTCAAGCACAATCACAAAGTCACTGCTACTTGCTCCTCCATACACAGTGTAGCCCCCACATGGAATGGGTGGCACTAAGGTTGGTCTCCAGTAGGTTCTGGGTTGGTCACCTGAGCAGTCGAGAATAGTCACGTGAATATCTTCGAAACCGGCAAACGCATCGTCAACGGCCTCGAAACATGGCGCATATGGCAGGCCAGATATAATGAACAGGCGGGGCAGAAAGGTTACCCGGCCGGCTGGCAGTAGAAGCCAGAAGGCTGCAGGAGTGTCCTTGTTGCGGGTCTTTTATCAAAGGGTAAGGTTCGTTGATTTCAGGCGGCGGCATGTGGCCACGCCTGGTTCTCGGCGTCTAGCGGAGAAACGCCTCAGCTCCTCCTTCGTCACGCAAAGCACTTCAACGAATTGACGGCATTCCGAGCTTATCCTCCGCCCGCCGCGCCCGAAACCCCCCCTGGGAAGACGAGCCCAAGGACCGCTTGCGCTGATTCCGGGAAGCCAGTATTTCCCGCCTGCGTGTGCTGCCGTACCGACTGAGTGCGCGCTTGATTCGTTGTCCCGATCGGCAGTTTCTTCCTCCTGTTTGGCCCAGACCAGATTGACGACGACGCGCAAATTGCATGAGCCCATCGGTATGTACCTTCACCTATTCCTATACACATCGTGCGCCTCGAGCCGCCTCTCTGCTGCCATGGCCTTTGCCTGTTGAGATGGAGTCGACGCTGTCGTTGCTGCCGTCGACGTCGCCGCACTGCCGCACAGTCCCAGTCCGCCCCCCTACTTGTTGTCGTCGCAAATGGGCGAGCGCGACAACCCCGTTGCGACCTCCACACTAACCCGCATCGTAGTCTCCTCCTCCGCATCAAGACCTTGATGCGTCTGCCCTGAGAGCCTCATCTCTGTCGAGGGCTCTCGTGTAACGGATCGCATCTCCTGCGCGCCGTTCCCTCCTGTCCCGAAATGCCATCTCCCGTCACCTCGACAGCCGAACCAGGCCAGTCTCTCGACGCCTCTCTTCGCCAGCCCCAAGGCGCGTCCCCCCTTCAGAATGGTATCAACGGCGAGGGCGCCGTCCAGCAACTCGACGCTCCTACAAATGTCGATGGCCCTGACGCTGCCCCTGATGAGAACAACCTGATACGTGAAGGCAAGCAGAAGGCGAAGGCCGTCCTGGCCGCCTCGGGCGTGAATCTCGATCCCAAAGCTGGCGAAACATCAAACTCTCAATCCAACATGAATTCGCCCGCAGCCCAAGATGCTGTCAACGGCGCATCTCCCAGTCGCAAGCGCTCGCGGTCTGGATCACGCAAACCGTCACATTCCCAATCCCCTACCACAAACACCGAGGGCGCGAAAGACGAACAAGGCACCCAAATCCATCTTTTGAATAGATACATCGACCGCGATTTGTCCGCCGCAGCAGCGATGCAGGACCAAAACGACCGTTCATTTAAAACAGTTGAAGAATTGAAGGAGGAGCGCAAATTCTGGCGGGATCAAATCGGCCCCCTCCGACAACAGGATCCCGGTGCTGTTTTTGGATATGGCTACTGGGGTTATGGCAACGGCTTTACCGATGTCAAAGGTCTAAGGTTACAGTATCCAATACACGCGAAGCGGCCAGGGAATCGGAAATCAAAGCAATTGAGGATACCCAGGAAGGAATTTGCCCAGCAATCAGACCTGATTGAAGAGCTCATTCCTGTGCGGCTGGACATTGAAATGGACAAGATCAAGATAAGGGACACCTTCACCTGGAATTTGCACGACCGCGTTACCCCCACCGTCGTTTTTGCCGAAAATCTGGTCGAGGACTTCCAACTCCCTTTCGAACTGCGGGGAACCCTTATACAACATATCGACCGCGAGATACAAGAACAGATACAGGATTTCTACCCACATGCATACATTGACGAAGAGCCAATCGACCCCCATTTACCTTATTCCGCCTACAAAGACGACGAAATGCGGATACTCATCAAGCTTAACATTACTATCGATCAACACACTCTAGTAGACCAGTTCGAATGGGATCTAAATCACCCTATGAACTCGCCCGAAGAGTTCGCCCGCCAAATGGCGTTCGATTTATCGTTATCCGGGGAGTTCACCACAGCAATTGCACACTCGATTCGGGAACAGTGTCAAATGTTCACGAAAAGTCTATACATCACAGGCCATCCGTTCGATGGCAGACAAGTTGAGGATGCTGACATACGAGACAATTTTCTTCCTTCTCCTCTCCCATCTGTCTTCCGACCCATGCAATCTGCAAAAGATTATACACCGTACCTATATGAGTTGAGCGAGGTGGAATTGGAACGTGCCGAGTTGTCAATTATGCGAGAGCAACGACGACAGAAACGTTCTGTGAACCGACGAGGTGGCCCTGCACTTCCAGATCTCAAGGATCGCCAACGGACTGTTCGCACATTGATTGTCTCCTCCGTTCTCCCCGGTGCCGCTGAGAATATTGACGACAGCCACATTTACAAGATATCCCGATCAAAGAAACCGGGCAGTCGCCCCGGTCGTGGCGGAGAGGTCTCCTCCGAAGAGTCCGACAGCGACGAGTCTATTCCAGAATCTCCCGCTCCATCTCAAATCATGGGTGGCACCGCGCGAACTAGGGGTATGCGAGGGGCGGCGAGTGCAGCGCAAGCTGCCATGAGATCCGCCTTGGGACGATCAGCAACTCCTGAGGTCTCCACTCTGCAGCCAGAGCCCAGAGCGTCTTCCAGAGCTCTCAGATATGAGGCACGCGAGGAGAGTGCATCGGAACCCACAACGCTCGTTGTCAAGCTTCGAATTTCACCCAAAAAGTTCCAAGAGTACCTTCGGAACCCAAAGGCATTTGCGAAATCCGTGTCGACGCCTTCAATGGCTCCAACTCCCCCACCAGCACGAAGCACGCCCGGCGCAAATTCGATGCCTCCGCCACCTTCGCCGGCAATGCCAGCACGTTCGACACCGGCAGCCACAGCACCATCTGTGGAAGCTTCCCCAAAACAATCCGCAACCCCAACACCAAGCACCCCCAAACAACAATGGAATTACCAACCCGACGGTAGAGCGGATGCGCCTTATCCCCTTCCGCAGGGTACACAACCAGTAAGAGAACAGGGCTGATCTTGGTATTGAATGTTCTTGCTGACCATATCGCAGGCACCCCCACCACCATGGCTACAGACTGCGCTTTCAGATTTACGAAAGGGCTACCCACATGATTTGTTCGAAGCTACAATGCGGTACAACATCATTGACACGAAAACTAACCAGAGCGTCAAGCCAGATCAACTCCAACTTTCAGGCAATTCTGGTCTCCCGTCCGGATACAAAGCCCAATACTTACCTCGGATCCGCTGCATCGACTGTCCAGGAAAGCTGTATACCGCGGGCCCGGGTTTGACGGTGGAGAATTTCGAAGTACATCTTAAGAACCGGCAGCACAGGGCTAGTGTCGAGAAACGTACCGGGAAGACAAGTTCCTAAAGATCTTTGGATTACACGTTCTGAACATTAGAGCAAGCATTGGGCGTTGTGTAGAAAACGCGGTGGGGCTTCCCCACTATATACGAGCCATGTACGGGAGGGTCGCCCTTAATTGCGTGACTTTGTACAAATTACCATATTTCTATTGCGGAGCAAGCGGGTGATTTGCGAGCGTGGGTCATTGGCGTTCTCTTATTTGCCGGCCACTTTTGGAATCCTTGGAAAAGAGGTAGCCTGGCAGGTTGGATCATCAGGCCCAAGGCGTTTATTCTTTTCGTAGGAAGCTCTGGAAGATATTTCAAGGAGCTATGACTGCCCACACTTTTGAGCACGGAGAGCAGCTTCAATAGTATTCACTGTATACCTTGCCCTGTCCACCAACGAGCCCACTGAGTCTACATATCGTTTTATGCCGCTTCTAGTTTCGTAATTGACGATAGAGGCATCGAATACACTTGCACCTGTCGGCTTCGTCTGCAGGTTAGGCCACAGCTCGTCGTGTCAAACTCGAACTGCAACAGAAGACGCGCAGACCTCCACTCGCCCAGATACTTCAAACAATCACGTGTTCGGCTCACGGCTTACGGACCTTACCCGAGCTACAATGCTTTCATCAACCATCTTCCAAGTCTGTTTTTTCCTCCTCATAATGAGAACTTATGCCCAATTGCCAATCCGACTTCTCTCGCACAACATTCGATATGCGACTACGAGTCCTTTTAAAGGCGAGAAGCCATGGAAGGACCGGAAACAATTGCTCCTGAACGAGCTCCATTTTAACGCACAGTACAGCCCCGAAACTTTTATTTGCCTCCAAGAAGTACTTCATGAGCAACTCTTGGATATCATGGGTGGTCTTGGGGAAGAATGGGCATATATCGGGGTGGGTAGGTCAGATGGATCTCAGGCAGGCGAATACAGCCCATTGTTGTACAGGAGAGCAATCTGGGAAGTGGAATCTTGGCGAACAGTATGGCTGTCGGAAACTCCCGAGAAGCCTAGCAAGGGATGGGATGCTGCGAGCATTAGGATCGTGACAGTTGGAATCTTCAAGCACCAAGGCTCCAAAGAAAGAGTCGTCGGGATGAGTACCCATCTGGATGATCAGGGCTCAAAGAGTCGGGCTGAGAGCGCCAAATTGATCTTGAAAGTCATAGAAGAAACAACGAAGGGTAACTCGACCGAGACGCTGCCGGTGTTTCTAGCAGGCGATCTAAACAGCGAACCCTCTGGCTCTGCATACCAAATTTTGAACGGGAAAGACTCTAGCATTCAGGACGTAAAAGAACTGGCTTCTTGGAGGTAGGTTGCTATCCAAATTTCTCTAGCACATAGCTCTACCTGTGCTAACCAATCATTATTTCAGATACGGGGATAAGAGTACCTTCACGGGATTTCAGGATTCAACGAAGAAGACAGAGATTGATCATATATTTGTTGGCCCCCGTGGCGGCCCTAGTTGGGATGTAAAGACATATGCTGTTCTCCCAAACAAATTCGAAGACGGAGTCTACAACAGCGACCATCAGGCGGTCATTGGCGATGTGGTGCTCAAGCGTTAATGTACAATCAACAGATCATTTTTATTTGCTCAAGTGCCGATTTACAATCTCTGCCAATATACAATAGTGAATAGTCGTAACGATGACAACTCTCCTCTCGTGCGCAAGAATAATCAGTCGGTTGATAGTAAGAAACCGGGCAAGACGTCCACCTCACAGCGCTCTCAGTATGCTGATTCATTGAACCCCCTCTATTCAATATCTCACTGCTTACGATCGGGGTTACATCCTATGTAAAACCCTGGTTTACAATGTTATCGCTCTTGTAGCAAGATTCGCTTTGACGTCCGTCTGGCTTTCCTTTAGTCTTGTCAGCACCCGCAGTCAGAAGCCCATTTTCTCTGGTCCTTTTCGACACGTGTTCTGTAGTAGTGCTCGAAGAAAAAGCTCGATTAAGCTTCCTATTCCTGACAGCGGTTCACTGTCATAGGAGGTCCCACTCTACATTTCTTCTAAATGTCTGTACTGTGTGAATTTCAGTTAATGATTACTACCTTTCAGTATGATACATCCTTACTAAGAATCTTAGAAGACATGAATGTGATATAATTATAGAGGTGTTAAGCTACAGCATTAATACCATATTAGTTAGGACACAGCGTACTCAGTGAATACTGATAGAGGCGGTGTCGATTGAGCTGCATTACACCTCGGCTACCCCGTCGGGGATAGCGTGTGGATCCTGCTCCACTTTCGCTACACACTGATTCTTTGAAAACCGAATAGGGAAAGCAAGCATTTGGTCATTGCTAGATTCGAACCAATTGAGTTAGCTGGCAATATGGATCCCAAAAATTTTGCACAGTCCTCCGCCAAAAAAAAAAAATAATGTCGCTTCTGTGGATCGAACACAGTACCTCCAGATACCGCACAGGTGTAACAACCGAAGTGTGACTTCAGTCTGGCCTATATAATTGTTAGAGTGACCATGGTAAGGTGGGCTTTTGAAGACTCACGCTCTCCCCTAATCCGAGTTAGAATTATCGATTGTGTTTGTGAGTTGAAGCCAACTTACAAGTGAGCTAAAGCGACTTTACTCGATTGATGAACGTCCCCGCCAATTCTAAGATAAATAAACGCAAGAACTTGAATTTTCCGGGCCCAGCCGACAACTCTCAAATAATAGCGGCATTATTACAGGCTAAAATTTACCCTTGGCATGGCTTACACTCCAAAGGGGAATAGACGATTACAATAATGACTCCACTGATTGAGCCTCCTTAGACGGCAATGCCAACCATAGCAACTCTTCTTTTGAAGAGAGAATTAAAAGGCCCTACCACTGCAACTGTCGGCATATATATAAATTCAGTCACTCTTCCGGCCCAAAAGACCAAAAATGAGGGAAAATTGGTAGTATTCTGAATCGCGCCAGTCGAGTTCATGCTAGAACGGCCAGCGCAATGATTCTGGGACTAGTTCCAGCCGCGCAGTCTCCACTTCAGATAAGTACCACTTCCAACTGGGCTGGATAATGACCTTTGCATAGTCTGATTATAAAAAGAGCAACAACGGTGTATACGCTGTCAAATGTGACCAATAACGGAGATCATCTAACATCGAATATTAGTCTCACTGGAAGACTACAAAACAACGCCAGGAAAACCTAGGTCGAAAAGACCCAAAAACCTTCACTCTAACTATGCCCAAGTAGCTAGCTACCGCGTGCGAACGTATGGGAAGAAAAGTCTAATCTATTTCAGTGGTCCAAAGGCGCCATCCAAGACGACGTAGAAGGAGTTTCTGTGCCCGCCTCTCCTACATCTTGGGTATTATCAGACTGTTTGGCTCGAAAAGCCCCTTCTGTAAAGCCATCGCGTTGTTGCGTAGAGTAGCGGTTCCGGCTGAACGACTGTCATATATCTAACGGTGTCGCAAATTGCTTGTACTGTTCTGGACCAATTTTTTCGGATTCGAAGTTCGAAATCTGGTAGCATCACTTTCTCTACAGCTGATGCGAAAGTCTATGTTGTTCTTAGGTGTGAATGCTTGAATTCGAAGATCGCCCCTGCGAGTCGACTGGAGACTGTTAAAGTGCTCATCCCCAACCTGAGTAGAAGTCGTGCCTTTGTCCTCCACATATCGTTCTAGCTAGGTTTTATGACGGCCTTTCTCTCTCTTGCGTCCAGTAACGAGGAGGAGAGCATTTCGGGATTTCCTATTTGGTCAACACGCCACCGTGCTTCCAGATGTCTCATGCAGCGTCGGAGTATATAACAGATGCTTGCTTTATGCGACGTTGAGGATTTTAAAAGGCTCTTTAGGTATAGGATGTGATGCTCTAACCAGTAATTATCCGACATATACCACGCACTTCTTTTATGTTAGACTTTCCTTCATAGAGAGGCGAGATTTACTGCAGTTGTAAAATATGTGGTTAGGAAATGTGACATACTGGCCATCCAAAGTCTCCGCAGTGATAACAAAACGGTCCAATATTTTTCTGAAGTAAAAGGGCTCTAGGAAGTATCTCAAAGCTTACACTCAATCAGTCGTATTGATTACGAGCTTTGTCACAACTTAGGAGTCTTTCGATGAAAACGCATTTTGTCAATGCTCTAGATTGTATCTATGTTTATGTTTGTATGTCTGTTGTCGGAGGGATTTACTTCAGATATCACGCGGGGAGCGCAAATACTGGCTATTCGGCGTGTTTTGATAGACCTAGGAGTGTATGAGTCTATTTTCATTAGTATTGGATTGTCGTAAAGTTATAGTAACGCTTAGCTGGAAACATCATTTTCTTCATATGCTATTCCCTGAATTGTATCGATAGTCGTGTTCTACTAAACCCTGCGTGCGATATGATGGTGGAGTAAAGGAAACCTTTCATTTTCATTCCTTGTTCATCAAGACTATCATTTGGCTGGTTAGACAAATGTTACCAGGGAGAAGCTACTTATCGTCAAGGCCAAGAGGAAGCGAGGCCGCCGTATGTTGTCAGATCAAAGGCGGCGTCTACCAGAGAACTCTGCCACCAATGGTGGATAACGAATATTTGCAAAAATGGTCTTCGTTGAGTTCCAGAGGCTGATAATGGCACGAATGACCTTCTGTGGGGATCATCAGGAAAGCCTAAGCAAGTCATCAAAGCTACACAATCCGCATGATATTCTTCACATTGAAAGGCTGACTTTTATAATTTAGATCTAGTTATAGTATAATCAAGAAGCCAAGTCGTGATGATTAGAGTAGGGAATGTTACTTCCTAGCATGGCTCATTATAATAGATGCAAGTATCATTCGCGTTCGCTTATAGTACAAGTAAAGCAATAGGGATTTGCCGACATGAGAAACCAGTATTGTCAGCACTATGCACAGAGATACATACTGCCGTATTTGCCGTATTGTGGCTTCTGATTGTTTCTTGACCAACCTTCGCTTCTTTCCCTTCGGAATCCGCGCTGTGAGCATGAGTGTTCCATAGCCAAGTTCCCAGTATGTAAATCACACTCCCAAGCTCTCTCTCAGAGCCCATTGAGACCGATAATTTGACTTATCCACCATTTTGCATCAGACTTATTATCAGTGAAAGATTCTGTGATATGGACAGAACTTATTTGGACTAATACCACTAATTGTGCTTTGATCACATGTCGATGCATCGCATCCACAGTTGATTCTGCGCCTCACTCACTGACCTGTCCTGGAGAGACATACAAGAAGGTGAATACGAGAATAGCCCAAAATACGCATGATTCCATCTAGTGACATGCCAAGCTTTATGCAAGATACAATTTACGAAACCTTTGCATTCGACGTTAGTGGAGAGGATTTGTGACATCATCAAAGCAACCTGACAAGCGCGGGAGACGCATTAGGCGCCCACGGCTCGAATGTCTGCGGGTGGCTCGTGTGACTCCTTGGGACCTTTTACGGGGTGCGACCTTCTTCCAATTAACCAGATTAAAGCGCAGAACTCAAGGCACATGACCCGTGCCGTGGGCGTGAGGATCCACCTGCATGAGTACCTGATCTAAAAGTGGCTTGTCGAGGCTCGTCGAGGCTCGTCGAGGCACGTGAGGGTGGTGGAAGCGGATTGAGCGGAATGCATTCATCTCATTGGTTTCGAAGCGAGGGCAGCCCCTCCATCAACGGCGGGGCACTGAATGCAGCGGGCACAAAACACCACCTCAGTCGACTTCTCTCAGTCTATTCCACCAACAATTCAAAGTTCTCTACTACAATCGTCTTACCATCAACATGGCGGAGTCAGCAACTGTTGGTACGCTTGAATCTACACCCCCCAGCCTTCCCTCTCCGACCCATTAGCCACCCGTTCGAATTTCCTGCCTCGAAAGCTTGTGCTCTGGCTACGTCAGAAGAGTCACACATGCTAACTGACCTCAATAGACTATTCCCTTGCCAACCCTGATACCCTCACAAAGTACAAGGTAGCCGCTCAGATATCTCAAAAGGTCCTCCAAGAGGTATCAGGTGCGTCTTTATAATCCAGAGTGTACCAATGGTGCTGTTGCGCCATTCTCATAGACTTGGTCTGACGATACCAGGATGGTGCGTTGAAGGAGCCAATATTGTTGAGCTCTGTGAGCGCGGAGATAAGCTACTGGAGGAGGAGGTTGCAAAGGTATATAAGGGCAAAAAAGTAGCCAAGGGCATTGGCCACTGCACAACCGTTTCCCCAAGCTCCTATATCACTCCGTACACTCCCCTGAAATCGGACGCCGAAGAAGCCGCGACCACACTCAAAGCAAATGAAGCTGTAAAAATCCAACTAGGAGCTCAGATCGATGGCTTTCCGGCAATTGTCTGCGACACTGTTCTTGTGGGCGCCAGCGGCGAGATTAGTGGACGACAGGCCGATCTCATTCTTGCTACATACTATGCGAATGAGCTGCTACTGAGGCTGATGCTCCCACCTGGTCTGGTGGTATCTGGTACTGAAGAGGAGCAAAAGAAGGCTGCTGCTCAAAAACCGTACACTCAGGCCAAGATCACACAGTTGTTGGAGAAGGTTGTCCAGGCCTATGATTGCAATTTAGTTGAGAGCACCACAATTTGGTTGTTCGAGCATAATGAAATCGAGGCCAAGAAGAAGATCATTTTGGCACCAGGTGAGGGTGTCAAGGGAGAGGGTCTACCAGAAGTGGGCGAGGCGTGGGGCGTGGAGATGGGTGTCAGTCTGGGGAGCGGCAAGGTCAAGACTATCAGCAATCGCGCTACGCTACATCGTCGCACGGCTACGACATACGGTCTCAAGCGCCCGACATCGAGGTCTTTATTGTCTGAGGTCGTCAAGAAATTCGGGACTTTCCCTTTCAGCTTACGACAACTCGACGACGAAAAGGCGGCCAAGGTGGGCGTGGTCGAATGCGTTCGAGGCGGTGTACTTCGCCAGTATGAGGTTGTTGGCGACAAGAATAATGATCCTGTTGCCAGGCTGTTTACAACAATTGGTATGTCACTGACTTCCCGGTTGCTTGTGCAACAAACACCAACATGATTGCTCCGCCCATGACTCCCATTAGGGTTCAATCATTCGCTCTCCGGAAACTCTTGAGCACTAATTTGTACCTGAATACTTTTGACTGTTCCATTTACTAATCATCTCGACAGCCGTGACCAAGAATGGCATCACACGGATTGCTGCTCCACCGTCGTTGGACCTCTCCAAATACAAGACCGATAAGAAAATCACCGACGAGGAGATTCTCAAGATACTTGAGCAACCCATTGGCAAGACCTCCACGAAGAATAAGAACCGAAAGAAGAAGAAGAAGGCGGCCAAGAAGGCTGAAGCTGATGACGATGACGAGGAGGAGAGCAGTGACGAGGAGTAAGGGCCTAGGCTCATGGCATTTTTGCTACCTTTAAAAGAGTCTATTAGAGCAGCTTCTCGGAGATACAGCTCATGTGAAAGCTTTGCAAGTACAAAAGGAGGAGGCACTTCCGTTGGGACGTTACTGCGTGTCAAGATTTCGGCTCTCCCCATCGATTATGCAACTTGAAAAAGTAGGTAGACTACGGCTCTTACAGCCAGAAAAAACATGAGCAGATTGCCGTAAACTCTCAATCGTTTTGAGCGACCTTGATTGCTTGCAAGTGCACTGTGGTGAAAGGAGTGATCCTTCTCGTAGCCGGGTGTGGTCTCCATATCGCAAGACGCCGACCCTGAAAGGAATGGCGGCACTCACAGGAAGGGGCGAAAACACAGGATCGCATAATATTGACAATGGCCCATTGTTATTGTCTATCTACGGGGGCTATTGCAAGGCAGCGCGTTTGCTGCCGCTGTGCTCTCGAAGCGCAGACCAGGGGCCTGGGGAGCATTGCGTGACTCCTGGCAGAGTAGCAACGGTGACAGGAGAAAAAAAGAGGAGGCTGGGAGTGAGCGTATTGAGTGTTATTAGAGGAGCTCCAGTCCTGTTGTGCCCGGAGCACAATAGACGTCGCGTCTTTCACTGCAGTGAAAGTGACAGGAGGGCCTGCGGAGGAGAGTATTTAAACAGAGCCTCCCCCCCCAAAACAACCAAATCCTCAACTCTTTCAATTCCCTCTTCCTACTTATCTTAAATTGCTTCCCAAGCTTCCCTACATTTTCTGGTGATTTTTTTCGCCCTATTTCGTGTGTTACAACATTCTGCCTTTTGGTGTAGTTCCGCTAGGGCCTCCCCGGATTGCCCGCAGGTCAACTCGCCAATTTCCTTTCCCGTAAGTAACTCCATCTTTCCTCCAACACCTCCGCGACTCTGCGCTGTCGACCCCCCCGCGTCACGGCGGGCACGCACTTACACGCTATCTGTACACGATTTATTCAGGTAGCACGCGTGGTAAGTATTAATTGACTACGCTCCCACCGTTTGCGCGCGCTCACAAACTTGCAGTCCCTCCCGTCGCCATGCCGTCCCTCCGCAAGAGACAGAGCCGGACCAGCACCCCGTTCAGTTCACCCTTTGAAACTCCTGTTAACTCTTCCGAACAGAAGCGATCGAAGATTCAAAGTTCTCTCGATACCTGGATTGAACCACCTCTCAAAAACCCCGTTCCGTCGTTCGAGGAACACGGCTTCGCTCGACACGGTGTACTCGAAACCATGTCTGCACTCGGTGTTCCTCCCTCTTCGAAAATGAAGCAACGCGCCCGGAATCTCCCTGAGATGAGCACGCGACGTTCGGCAATGTCTAAGAACGGAAATTTGTCTGCTGCTGAGGACGGTGTGTCAACCCCCGAGTTGACTCCTGCCCCGGAGCTCGACCATGAAGATTTGGACAAGCCAGACGATGACACCCTCACAACGGCGCAAGAAGTAGAAGATGAAGATGGCGACTGGGTTCCAAAGAAGAACAAAGGGAAGGCCCCAGTAGCAAAAGCACCGAGTCGAAACAAGACACCACTCCCGAGCAGGCCATCAGTGCCGGACAAGACCCCGACGAAAAACGGCACGGGCAAGCTCTCCATCACCTTGAAGAGCCCAGAAGCTCGACGTCCATCTACTGCTTCTGGAGACATTGACGTCGTCGCCAAAAAGCAACGTTTGCACATAGTTGTGAACGATGCGATCCAGCGCTCCCTCGTCAACGATAACCAGATTATCGGAGATGTTATTTGGCAACTCTACCAGGACGGCTTGAAAGATACTGAAGATGCGCAAGAGCATTCCCGACTCCTGGATAGCATCCTGAGCAACAAAGCTCCACCGGAGGATCACGAAGCTTTCCGCCAATATGTTAAATCAGGGAAGAGACGGCTTCGACGACAAGCAAGACCTAGACACTCCGTCTTGCCTTTGGAAGATGTCATTGCTGCGCAAGCATCTGCGGCTCACCCCAAGGCCTCTGATACCGACCGTGGAATTACCGGAAAGAACACTCAGACTTTGCACGACGCAGACGCGACTGAGGGTTCGTCTTCTGATCAGGACCTTTCTGGTGTGCCCTCACACTCTGCAACATTGAACCCTCTTGATGCAGCTCCTAAACTTCCTGCGACGTCTTCGTCCTCCTCACAGCCCTCGCGTAGGCCGTCTAAATCACCGCGCAAGCGGGCTCTCCCCAATGGAAACGCAAAGAATGGAGATGCACAGACATCTGCCAAAGAGACTTCCACGGGTCCTCAAACCCCAGATTCCGTCTTGATCAGCGATTCAGACCTCTCAGATGTCAACGAGGAGATTGTCCAGAATGGACCTCCCGAGGCACTCAAGCGGGGCCATGATTCGACTCTTTTGGAACCCCCTACGAAGAAAATGAAGGTCTCCCACACTGGACGTGTTGGGAAGAAATCAAGGGCCAACTCAGCAAAGCCCAGCGATAAGGCTGGAAAGAAGACCCAGCCCACTGCTCAAGACGAACCAGCAGATCCAGCAGTGCAGCAAAAACGCCAGGAGATGGCGGACAAGCAACCAGTACGACAGATGAACCAAGAATTCCCCTTATCTGACATGCGTTTCGACGACGATCTCCACGACACAGAATCATTGACAGAGTCACAGATCGCGGTTGGTCCTCCCATGGACGATTCGAACAAGCCCCGTAGGACTGGACGCAGCACCCGCAACGGCACGACCGTGACTGTCACTGGGAAGCGTCGACGTGACGATGCGTCTCGAGCGCCATCCCCTCAGCCCGGTTCCGGCGTCACGACGCGCCCAACGACACCAGCGCTGCCACCTGCGAAGCGAGCCAAGGCGACGGCAGCTAGAACGAAGAAATCGTAAGTCACCCTTTCTTTTTTTCATTCTCCTCGAATTTGTTTTGTGCGCGCATCCACAGAGAGCCTCCGGGTGCCGGTGGGGGATGCCTTGCCTGCTGTTTCAGAAGCAGGGGTTGCCTGCGTCGACTCAACAGGCTCTACGTGGTTTCACGTGCTCCGCCTCAGTCTTTTGTTTTTGTTTCTGGTGCATTCGCTGTCAAGTATCTGGAAGCTAACGATTATGCACATGTAGGCCGGTCAAGAACCTCACGGGACCTGTCGCTGGAATCGCCCACAGAGGTGGCGCGTCGAGACAGTCGCGGCCTGGTGCCAATAGAACTGTAAGTGGCACTCTAAATTCCCGCTGCACCCAACCACATCCTCCCTTCTTCATCCACCACCACACCACTCCATCAACAACAACAACATCCACCTCCCCTCGTCCCTCTATTCTTTTCCCCATCCCCATCACACATGCTCTTCCCAGCTCGAATAGCCGTTCCGAAATTTCCGTTTTCGCCTCCTAGCTCTGTTGTTTCTTCCCCACTGACACTGTGCCAGGGCTCGCCACCAGACAGTGATGATTTCTGCGCCGCGTGCAAAGGCGCTGGCGAATTCGTTTGTTGCGACCGGTGCCCACGCGTCTTCCACTTCATATGCTGCGATCCACCACGTCAGGAACCCCCAGAGGGTTCCTTTCTGTGCTACGAATGCACGGCAGAAGAGAAGGCCGCCGAGGAACGCGCCGCCCCCGAGTCCTTCAGCTTGTTTGGCCCGCTCATGAAGCAACTCGACAAAACTAACACCCGATCTTTCGCCCTCCCAACGGAGATTCGGGATTTCTACGATGGAATGTACGAGAAGCCTGACGGATCTTATGAATCCAGCAACCCAAAGTACCCATTGTAAGTCCACCCCACGCGTCTCGTGATTTCAACCGCTGACACCCTGTAGGTACAAGAGCGGCCCTTGGGGCCCCACCCATCCGGAATACCTCAAGACACATGATTCTGAGGGTCGTGTAATTCTCTGCTGCCAATGTGGGCAGTCCTGCACAGGCAAGCGCCAGATGATCAAATGTGACTTCTGTGCCTTGTACTGGCACGTGGACTGTGTGGAGCCACTGAGCGCAAATCCCCCGATTCAGTTCAGTGTGAAGAACCTCACCCGTGATGCCTGGCAATGCCCACGACATGTCCAGGAAGATCTTGACAGTGGCCGCACAGGCCAGTACGATTTCACCAACGAGACAGACAACGAGGTTGAGATGCCAGATGTTCCGCCCCCTTTCGCCCGGCCCACGCGTAAGGTCCGCAAGCCTAGGCATCCCTCCATCATCGACGCGACCTTGTCTCGAGGTACCCGCAACAATGGTCTTATCGAGATCATCAATGACCCAGACGATGAGACTGATGGCGAGGGCAATTATGTATTCCCCGCCGAAGATCCCAATTCCAAGGTCTATCGAATCCCGGAGAAGGGAATCATTCTCGACTTCATCAGCAAAGTAAAGAAGTAAGCGACTCGTTCACTCTCCTGTCATTTCTATCGCTAACTTGCCATCTAGTGGTCGTATCGAGAAGAGCAACAAGGCTCGTAAAGACGCCCTCGCTGCCGCCAAGAAAGCAGCAGCCCATCAGAACGCGCAGCAATCTCTAGCTAGCCGTTCCATCCAGCAGCAACAAGCTGCACTGCACCTGGCACAGCTCGCCGGAAAAGAGCAAGACATTGGCCTAGCCGGTCACACAGTTGAAGCGTTGGCGCTCAACCTTACTGTAAGCCCTCTCCAACTCTCCATCCTATTTGATCAGCACTAATCATAGCGAAACAGGCCGAAGCTCCAGAGGACGTCATCATTGCCATGTCGAACAATGGCCCAAGCGAGATGACCCAAGAGAAGCGAACGCAGTTGCTGAAGCTCCGCGAGCTCATTGATCGTGCACTGATCTGAATGTGCATGTATCGTCAAAAAAATATTCACAAGAATCATCGTGGCTTATCAAACATTCGATGCGTAACTCCACGAACAAATCACCAGATTTCTTCGCCGACCATATCACCCATGTCTCAAAAAACCCGACCATACACTCAGTCTCCTTTCATTCCGACAGCTCCTATAATCTCGATTATCAGCCGCACACTATTGAGCATAGCGTGGCGTTCAGGCGGCATCCAACTCCTCAAAAACTATAACGTGGAGTCCTGTTAGGACCATCTCCTTCTATCAAGTTTCCTTTTAGTATTTCGCCCGTCCGAACAGTAGCACCCTTGAAACCCGAAAGCATCTCGCATCGAGCTGCTGTTTTCCTTGGCTTTGAGCCTTATTTTGCATACCATGGGCGTGGATCCGTTGGGTCTTTGGGTGGGTGACGGGCGTTTTCTTGCACAAAATCTTGTAAACTATCAACTGCCAGTGGACGGAGATCAACTCATCATGATATGGGTACTAATAGTCTTCATCCACACCCATTATGAATAGCATATGGGTCTCTTAGAATAAATTGCCTAACTCAATTAATGCTCCAGTGACATGTGACCTCGTCGTCCCTCTTTGCATTGATAAGAATACTGGATAGCTCATTCCCCTTCACTTTGCTTGAAGAACTAAGAATGGCGATGCCGGATTCGTTTCAACAGGAACAATATCATGGCTCACGAATCTCTACAAGGTAGGACGTCTCTATTCCTCCTATAGTGTACGGATTCTCCGTTCAAGCCAAAGCAGAAAAAGCAAGGTTAGACTTAATTACAAGGAGGCGTGGGCATCTCCACACGCTGATGTGGCGCTGGAAGCAGCCGTTGGAGGCTGGCATGCCCCGTACCTCCTGAACGGGCGGAGCCGTGTAGAGTCGACACGTATGCTAGGCTCCCCACAAGGCGGCAGGGGTTCCCATTCCGTTTGCGGCGAAGAAGAGGGAAAGTGCATTGACTGCTGCGAGGCGAGTCGAAACACATGGAAAAGGTGAGTCAGAACTTCAGAAGGGGGCTACGAAGGGGGTGGAAGGGGAGCGAAGGACTGCTGGGATGGGGAGAAAGGCTGCTGATGGGTCTGAGCTGATCTGCATTGGGTCACTAAACAGGGCAAGGCCGCAATTTGGGCTGGGGGGGTTAATTCGGAATTCGCGGGATACGGCGTGTGGAATTTCGACCTTGGGTTGCGTGATAAGAAATCGGGGATCATTGGGTATGTTTCATCTATTGTTGCGCCTCGTGTCGTGACATGGAAGAAAAGCCTACGCTATCCTAATTCCCATCGGCCTAAACATCGCGGCCTCGAAATCTAATCCTGCAAAACGCAATCAAGAGCAAAGAAAAGGTGAAGAGATGCGGTCAGACAAGGTGGTTTTCTGGTCAGAAGGTTGACCGGAGAGAAGTGGAGCGAAGAGAAGGCTTGTGGCACGCTCAAGGCTTGCAGCGGCCGAAGTAGCGTGGGTACAAGCATGTATCGCGGACTGTGTGCTGTTTGCAAAGCCATGCAAGGAAACGCTCTAGACCAAGGCCGTAGCCACCGTGAGGAGAGGACCCATACCTGTTGCAAATTAGATGATAATGCGAGTGGGGACAGAGCAGAAGCACTCACTTTCTCTGATCTGTGTACCAGTAGTATGCGGCTGGATCAATCTGCTCTCTAGCGAACGCGGCGTTCAATTCATCCAGCTGATCCATCCTCATCGAGCCACCGACAATTTCTCCAACCCCAGGCATCAGGCAATCCACACTCTCAGTTACTCGTGCGTCCTCCTTGTCCTTCTGCATGTAAAAGGCTTTGATTTCCGCAGGGAAGTGAGTGAGGAAGATTGGGCGGTTGATGATGTCTGTCATTCTTCGTTCGGCAGCTTCAGCGATATCATCACCAAACTTGTGGGGTTCGCCGTCTTCGTTAGGAATGTTGTTCTCCACAAGCCATGCAATGGCGTCGGTATATCTCATACGCTTGAAAGGACGCTCTGGCAGCTTGAACTCTGGGTTCAAGTCGAGGATATGTTGTTTGATGATTGGATCGGCCATTGTGACATCAAGGACACGACACATGACATTCTCCAGATGGTCGAGAAGGTCGTCGAAGGTGATGAAATCCAATTCGGCTTCAATGTGGGTGTACTCAGCCAAGTGACGACGGGTCAGGGACTTCTCTGCTCGGAAAGATTTTTCGATGCAGTAAACGTCGCCCATAGATGGCAAGCATGTCTCTAGATACAGTTGAGATGACTGGGTCAAGAAAGCCTCTTCGTTGTAATAGTTGAACTTGAACAAGGTAGCACCGCCTTCGACTTGAGTCTGTACCAACGCAGGTGGGCTTACTTTTCGCATTCGAAGTTCTTTGTAGACGACATTGAACGCAAATTCAACAGCGTCGCGGACAATCAAGACTTTGGATGCAGTGTCACCTCGAAGAGTAAGATGCCTTAGATCTAAGAGTGTCGCGTGCTCAGTGTCCTTGGATACCCTGTTGGTGATGGCATCGTCGCCTCCAGCAGCTCTCCAGCCAGGATGGATCTTGTAGAAGTCTGCGTGCAGTTCACGGTTGTTGGGAGCATGCGCACCAGGTGGCACTTTCCTCAACTCTCCTAGAATCTCGATGCTTGTTTCGCGCGTCAAGGTCAAGGCATCGTAGGTCTTCGCAAGCTTTCCAGTGAAGATAACCTGCATTTGACCATACCCGTCCCTCAGTGTGATGAACATGACCTCCTTCTGTCTCCTTTCTCGGTGTACTCTGCCAAAGACCCGCACTCTTGTGCCTTTCTCGTCTGCACCATCGCCCAGCTTGATCTTCGTAGGATCGGTCTCGTCGAGCTTGATTCTCTCGGCCTTGGGAAGGCTTAGGTCTTCCTCAATTACTATCTTTTTGGCCTCGTCCAACACCTTTTTCCTGTCCGCCTCCTCCTTCATTCGCAATGCTAGCTGTTCTTGTTCCTTCTCTGCCTTCTTCTTTTGTGCTTTGGCGTAGTTGACAGCTTTTTTCAAAGCTGCCTTAGCTACTGGCTTCCATTCTAGCCTAGCACTCGCATCTGAGCCTTCTGGAATATCCCCAGTCAAGCTCTTTCGTGTGAGAAATTTTGGAGTCTCGGAGTGGGTAAGGACCGCAAAACCTAAAGACTTGTAGGGCAAGTCCTCTGCGCCGGTCTGCGTAGAGATATCTTGGCCGACATCTTCGTCGATATAGTAGGTGGCATCTGCCATGGTGGGCACAATTGGGTCGAGCGAGGTTGGTTTGAGTGGTTGTGGTCTGTTGGCTGGCGGAAATTATTATATGAAGTCCGGAAGAGTCATTCGTGGTGGGGTCCGACTAGATTCGAAACCCCTCTAATGTGGCTGGTTTCGAGGCACTACACGTCTCTGAAGAGAGCCTCATTTCCGGCTTTACCCGCTGCGTATATTTTAGCAGGTTCCTTTATTTGATTTTCTGAATCGGCTTCTGGTGCCCAAATTGATCTCCTTGTAGCTCATCCTGACTAAACGGTTTGCATTTGATGTGATTGGGTTTGACGGATCGGGAAGGTGTGGCGCAGGCATTGTTCTCTCCCCGCCCCTGCTTGTGTGCATCACACCAACTGTTGCTTCCCACCATTGTTTTGGAAGTATGAAAAGAAGAACATTGAAAAGTGAAAAATTACTGTGATCATCTGTAATACTTCATATATGGCCTTCTGTAGGCGGAGAATTGATCATTTTTGATTCCGCTTGCATCATCGCGATCCAATTCCGCGCTGACAAAACCGCTAAATGAAAACCTAACGTATAGGATCAAGAAACAATCCAAAGTACGCCCTGTCCTTCTTTACTCCAAACATGGCAGATCCGACTCTATATACGTATAATTCGCCCTTGCTAGATTACCAGGGGCTTGAACCTCTCCCGAAGTTAGTTCATGGGTCATAATCCGATTAGAGAAGCCAAATATACTAACAGGAAAATAGTGAGTTATCCACTGATGGAAAATCATTCTTAAATCCACCCGCAGAAAAAAGAAGTGAAGCATATAGTTCCTTTGTCAGTCCGATCACAAACGGGCGGCGCGGAGGCTTCGAGTACGTTACAACCACTCCCAGCCCATGTCTACTTCTAGGGCCTAACCCAATCTAGTATTCACATCTACTACCTCCAGACTGATGAGGAAGAGAAAAAGTTTGCGAATGAGCTGTGGGAACGCATCCGACGAGAATGTAAGTTCTCATTTGGTACTAGTCGTTCTTTTGTTGACTAAATTGTTTACCCTCCAGTTCCTGAGCTACGAATATATAGGGTCTGGGATAAACCTATTGGGCCCCATCCCTTAGCTATGTTTGAGGTCAATGTTTTTACGCCGGGTAAGCTATTTCTACACATGCTTTCGAGTGTGCTAAGAATAGAATAGAGCAATTTGGGGCCTTTATCCCATGGCTGGTAATTAACAGGGGGCCATTGTCTGCTCTAATACACCCAAACACTGATGACGAGGAAAGAGATCACACCCAGAGGGCAACTTGGATGGGACAACCACTACCCTTGAATCTAAGGCTGTTCAAGAAACGTAAGGCACAGTCGAATTTAGCTTGAGATGGTTGTATTCGGTATGCTCGAGGAGGAGCCTTTACACTAGACCAGTCCAAGAGCCTAATGCGTATCATCCAGCTCTGCCATATATAGCCCGCTTGGATTTTCCGACATAAACGCCATCGAACTTAGATCTTTTGCTACTAAATGCACCATGAAAATCCTCCTCTCAATTATTGCTCTTTTAGTTCAGCCGTCTCTTGGTGACAATCGCAACTGAGCGGGTATTCTACGTGGTTGCCGTAATTATGTCCTCATTCCTCTAGAAGGGTAGAGTCGACACAGAAAATGGTGCTCCGGTCTAATATCAGGGTCGGCTTAAATGTTCTGCCAATCCTCATGGCTTTGCTTCGGTAGCTGCCCCTTTCTTCTTCTTTTTATCCTTCTTCTTGTTTCTTCTATCTCTCTTCTTAAGACCACTCATCCCTGACCTGCAGGCCTCGGCATATCGGACATAAAAGGCATCTAGTTGGTCTGGTTGTACTATAGTTGATAGCTTGGTCTTATCGACATCTTTTCGGTCTGTTCCCGCTCGCTTGGACGACTTATTATTTGATGCGCGGACAAGGATTGGGAGCGGTTGTTCTGGGTGTATATCCCACAACGGATCATCGAGAACTTTGTCTGCAGAGTTACCACTTGATTCGGGATCTAATCGAAGGCGCTTTTGTGTTAGGTAAATAGTGCCGTGGCCTTTCTTGCGGTTCTCCTCGAATAGATTTGATAGTTGCGCGAAGAACTGTGCCCTTGTCAACATTGCGCCGCTCCTTCTTAGCTAGGTCCTCAGTGCCTACCTCATCGCTTGCGAGATGTTCTCCTGCCATTTTTGAGTTCTTGGGTCCGCGCCGGGCTTTCCATACGCGACTGTGTCGTTCGCAGTTTGCGGGGTGGCACTGGTGTGGAATTTGCGGCGGGATGATACGGTGTGGGCGGAGAGGCGGGGCGGGACAAGACAAACCTCCGACCTCCAACTTTTTTTCCACCAACACTCTCTTCACCGCAATGCGCCAACATTTTGGAGGACCAAAGCTGCCGAAGGAACTTCGAGATCAGTTTGGAGGTGAGACACATATTGCATTCAATATTTTTCGTGTACTAATACCGAACTAGATCCTGCGCATCGCAGCAGGAACGGTGCTGGTCGCAATGGACAATTGAATCGCAAAGACCGACGAAAAGCAGAGAGAACCGAGAAAAAGTCGCAGAAGAAGCAAAACCAAGGGCGAAATAATAGTCGTACTCTCCTTTCAGCTCCGCAGCCCGATGATGACGAGGAGGACATATTTAGCGATGAAGAGGTACATCTTCCTAGCTCACGGCTCATGTCAACTGCGAACGAAACCTCGAAGCCATTGAAGAGTATACTTAAGAAGACACAACCCAAACTCGAAACTCAGAATCTTGAAGAGTCATTGGAATCTGCACCACCAAGAGTATCCCGGGCGGTTAGAGATAGGCTGGCTGAGGATGACGCAGAGATTGCGGCTTTGGAGAAGAAGTTAGGAATCAAGGGCAAAAAATCTAAAGGAGTTGGTGACGATGAGCTTGAAGGACTTTTTGGGGACCTTGGGGCCTTTGACAGCGATGAAGACGTAGTAGGAAGTAATGAATCAAAGCGAAAACGAGGACAAGATGAAAACTGGCTGGCAAATAAGAGGCGGAAAGCTTTGGGACAAGCGGTTGAAGCGGAAAGTGATGAAGACTCTGACTTCGACTCTGATGGACTGGACGACTCGGAGCACATTGGAATTTCGGAGGAAGACGAGGAGTCGGAAGAGGAGGTTGAAATTGACGAATTGGACTCGGTTGACGAAGGAGAAGACGACGCTGCCAAACCACGCGTTCGCGAGAATCCTTATGTTGCACCTATCGTACCGACGGCGGCACAACCGGTCAAATACATTCCTCCAGCTTTGCGAGCACCACCGTCTTCAGATGCTGAGGCCGTTGCACGCCTAAAACGACAAATACAAGGCCTTCTCAACAGATTATCGGATGCTAACCTGATGACGATATTGCGGGACATCGAACAATTATACCAAAACAATCCTCGTGGATACGTTAATACAAACCTTGTCGAACTTTTGATTGGGCTTCTGGCAGACGAGACCATTTTAATGGATACATTCCTCATCCTGCATGCTGGATTCATTGCCGCGGTCTACAAAGTTGTTGGGACTGATTTTGGAGCTCAGATGATCGAACGAATCGTGGCTGCCTTTGATATGCATTACCAGGCGAATAAAGCTGGTTCTGGAAAACAGACCACGAACCTCATTTCCGTCATTGCGGAGCTCTACAGCTTTCAGGTCATTGGCAGCAATCTGGTATTCGATTACATTCGACTTTTCCTTGGCGACCTCTGTGAAATTAATACCGAGTTGCTGTTGAGAATTGTCAAAGTCTCAGGATCGCAACTACGACAAGACGATCCGACATCCTTGAAGAGCATAGTTCTTCTTCTGCAGCAATCAGTGGCCAGAGTTGGAGAGAGCAACTTGTCCGTGAGAACCAAGTTCATGATCGAGACTATCAACAACCTCAAGAACAATCGAATGAAAACGGGAGTGGCTGCTTCAGCTATAGCCAGCGAACACACGATAAGGATGAAGAAACATCTTGGTTCCCTGAACAGCCGTAACCTAAAGGGCACGGAACCATTACGGATCGGTCTGCTGGACGTTAGAAATACAGAAAAGAAGGGAAAGTGGTGGCTCGTAGGAGCAAGTTGGAGAAATGATCCCACATCTGATTCAACGCAGAAAAGTGGTGAAGTGGCAGGCGCCCAAGCTACAGAAGACCGAATTGCCGTGGATGATGGTGAGATTGACCTGCTTCAACTTGCCCGTGAACAACGCATGAACACAGACATACGTCGAGCGATTTTCATCACCATCATGTCAGCAGCTGACTACAGGGATGCGCATATGCGACTTCTAAAACTCAATCTCAAAAAGTCCCAAGAAGCAGAAATTCCAATGGTAATAGTGCACTGCGCTGGGTGCGAGGCAACTTACAACCCGTATTATACCTTGCTGGCACGGAGGTTCTGCTCAGACCACAAATCGCGGAAGAGTTTTCAGTTTGCGTTGTGGGATGTTTTCAAGAGCCTTGGCGAGAGAAAAGACGCAGACGAATTCTCTGATGATGAAGACGATCAAGAAAAAGGTGACCTATCTTTGCGAAAGCTTGTCAACCTGGGCAAGCTATATGGAACTTTAATTGCAAAGGACGGGCTATCCATCACCAGTCTAAAACCGCTCAATTTCCCTTACATCAAGCCAAAGACGAGGACCTTTATCGAAATTATGCTGGTTACCGTCATCCTAGAGTCACAGAAGGGAGCAAAGCAGGGTAGAAATGAAAAGGGTCTATTGGAAATTTTCATCAACGCTGATGCTGCCCCTGATATGGTTCCTGGACTGCAGTACTTCATCAATAAGGTTGTAAGTAGAACGGAAATTGCAGCAAACAAGACTGAAAAAGGCACTATCAAATGGGCCTCTAAGACGATCGGGGGACTGCTGACAAAAGTAATGGCGACTACTAGTAATGTGGACGAGACTTAGAAAAGAGGATATTGTCTTCACGGGATATTGTAATATTAGAAGGATTCTGATCTTGCCTACTTCAATGGACAATGGATCTTGCAAATGATGAATAAAGATTCTCTGTATACATGCAGATTATTTGCACAGAAAATGCTGTTGCACCCGTGGAAACCCTTCACTCACCGCAATTCATAGAAGGAGTCTAGCCTAAGCGTACTATATGGCTCCAAGAGAAACTATTACCTTATCGCGGAGAGACTCTGAACTCTTTGATTGCTTGTCTTTGCCCCGCGTACGAGTGTGCACATGTACCGCTTCTATCCGCCAGACTTGGCCGTGATGGTGAAGTAGTTGCGACTGGACCAATCACGGCAGCGTGCGCCACGGTCCTAGCCGCGAGTTCTTCCGAGCTCCGCGAAAGTAAAAGTACCGCTCGGTCATCTTAAGCTCAACAACACCTCCAATCCGTCATCCTCATCCATTGACCTCCGTGTCTTGTACTGTCGTGTTTTTTGCGGCAATTCTCCTCTGTTGGGTCTCCTTTCTCAGCCGTCATGTTTCGGTCTGTTGTTCCTCGCGCAGCGCCCAGGTCGCTGCTGCGCAGCAAACCTGTTACGCAGAGCACTTTTTGTGCTCCAAACATCTTCTTCCAGGGCCGGTCGCGACGCGGTTATGCTTCGGAATCTGGTGAGTTGGTGCTTTATTACTATTTCCCGATGGACCAGAGCTAATTGTATTGCAGAGGAGAAGGACTTGGTCATCATCGGCGGCGGTGTTGCGGGATATGTTGCAGCTATCAAAGCTGGGCAATCGGGCTTGAAGGCATGCTGACGCCACACCGAAAGTTCTGAATTCAAGCTGACATTCTCTGTATAGGTTGCTTGCATCGAAAAGCGCGGCAGCCTTGGAGGAACTTGCCTGAACGTGGGCTGCATTCCCTCAAAGTCTCTCCTCAACAACTCGCACCTCTACCACCAGATCCTCCATGACACAAAGAACCGTGGTATCGAAGTCGGCGACGTCAAGCTCAACTTGTCGGCTATGATGAAGGCCAAGGAGACATCTGTGTCTGGTCTGACAAAGGGAATCGAATTCCTCTTCAAGAAGAACAATGTGGAGTACATCAAAGGCACTGGTGCTTTCCAGGATGAGCATACTGTTGCTGTCAACCTTGTTGACGGCGGAGAGACTTCTGTCCGCGGCAAAAACATTTTCATTGCTACTGGTTCCGAGGCGACGCCATTCCCCGGTCTGACAATTGACGAGAAGAAGGTTATAACCAGTACCGGCGCTATTGCACTTCAGGAGGTTCCCAAGAAGATGATTGTGATCGGTGGCGGTATCATCGGTCTCGAAATGGTAGGTTCTCCTGTGTTGCTCATGAAACGTTGTTTAACGCTCTCATACAGGGTTCGGTCTGGTCAAGGTTGGGCGCTGAGGTCACCGTTGTTGAGTTCTTGGGCCAGATTGGAGGCCCGGGCATGGATGCGGAAATTGCAAAGCAGACCCAGAAATTGCTCACAAAGCAAGGCATGAAGTTCAAGCTGAACACGAAGGTCACTAAAGGTGATGATTCTGGTGAAAGTATCAAGATCAACACGGAATCCGCGAAGGGTGGCAAGGAGGACGTCGTAAGTATAATTGTGATGGTATCTGGAATAGCACTGACATTTTGCAGCTCGATGCCGATGTCGTTTTGGTTGCTATTGGCCGACGACCCTACACTGCAGGCCTTGGTCTGGACAACATTGGCCTGGAGACCGACGAGCGGGGTCGTTTGGTCATTGACCAGGAGTACCGCACTAAGATCCCTCACATCCGATCAATTGGAGATGTTACATTTGGACCTATGCTAGCTCACAAGGCCGAAGAAGAGGCCGTCGCTGCGGTCGAGTACCTCACCAAAGGATACGGTCACGTCAATTACGGAGCTATTCCTTCTGTCATGTACACCCATCCCGAAGTCGCCTGGGTCGGCCAGAACGAACAAGAACTCAAGGCTGCTGGCGTCAAATACCGAACTGGAACTTTCCCCTTCTCCGCCAACTCCCGAGCCAAGACCAATCTCGACACTGAAGGAATTGTGAAATTCATTTCCGATGCTAACACCGACAGGATATTGGGCATCCACATCGTCGGTCCCAATGCGGGTGAGATGATTGCTGAGGGTACCCTTGCCCTCGAGTATGGCGCTAGCTCAGAAGGTTTGTGCATCTTCGGTCCCTCCCCTAATACATATGCTAACGATTCAATGTAGATGTTGCACGAACATCGCATGCTCACCCTACTCTATCAGAAGCCTTCAAGGAAGCTGCTATGGCAACTTATGATAAGGCTATTCACTATTAATTTCTGGTTATTTGGGTTGCGGGTTTGGTCTAGCATCAGCGCTTGTCTTCGAGCTCCGAGGAGGAGTTTGTGAATAGTACCTGTAATATATCTCTAAGATGTCTCATGCACGATAAAAGAATACAGGTTTTTGGTTTTAGAAGCTTCCAAATATTTGCGACTCTGCGCTTGCGTTTCCCACTGTAAAAGTGAGGAGGAGGATGCCACTGATACTGAAATCCGTCCGTGGCCGGGAAACAATTCATGGACAATGGCGTTGGAAAGACACCCCTGCACCCATGGCGTGCCGTGGACTGCAGGTGGCTCGTGCTTTCGTGACGTGAGTGGGATGGCGAGGCGAGGCGCGTGTCGGCGCGTTCGACTAGGGCGCCCTCCTAAGGCTATCCAACCTCCACTTCCACTTTGCAATACTCAACCACACATCCATAACCTCCACGACAACCCTCGTCATGGATGATTCAGACCTACTGCATCGCTGTGATACCCTCAGGCAGGAGCTCAAGGCATGGGAGAAAGAGTTCGCATCGCAGCACAATGGCCGCAAAGCTGCAAGAGAAGACATCAAGGCCAATGCCACCATCTGTAAGCATGCGAGCACACCAGCTTTTCTGAGACTTATGCTCATTCATCTCCAGCCCACAAATATAAAGAATACAACAAGCTCAGGTGCACAATTTCGAGCAAGTCCATGCCGCAAACTCCCTCGAAACGATCCGAAAGCCGTGCAAAAATTCAAGATGCCGAGACCACACCAAAGGCTCGACCTAAGAATCTCAACACAACTCCAATGAAGAGAAAGCGCGATTCTGGTATAGAATTACTCGATGTAGCAGCCTCTGCGCCTGAACTGCTTTCCCCACAAGGCCCCGTCATGATTGGTCCCACTCCTCAGCGGGACGGCATTGTACTGGGTCTATTTGATCTTCTACCAGCGGAAACACCAAGCAAGAAAAGGGCAGTTTTGGGCGATGTGGAACCAAATGTTTTGAAAACACCTAGCAGGAAGATTGAAAAGGCGGAGAGCGAAGTATCTCTTGAATCAAGAGGGAGACACGAAAGAACACCTCTATCGGCTGGCAAGAGATTCGTTCTAGATCAATTTGTTACACCGAAGAAGCGCAAACGAGATGAGGAAGGCACTCCAACGTCCACATTGAAAGGGTTCTCTACGCCAGCATTCCTGCGCCGGGACAACGTGTTAGCAACAGTGACAGAGGAAAATGAACAATCACCAAGACCTGCACCTTGGAGGCGGCGTGGACTTGGTCGCACTTTGAGCAGTATGATACAATCCATGAAGAAGCAGGAGGAAGACCGATTAGATGAAGAAGCAGATATCATGCGGGAACTGGAGCTGGAAGCAGAGGGAATCCACGTTCCTAGAAAACAAAAGGCTCCAGCTATACTAGTTGGAGATAGCCAAGCTGCGATGCCCTTAGATGCAGACGGTTTCGTGGCATCTGGAGATGAGGGAGATGAGGATGATAAGCAAGACCAATCAGGTCAAGATGGAAAGCCTAGAGCAGCCTGGAAGAAAAAGGGACAGAAACGGCAGACAAAGCGAGTTATCAGTAAGTTCTTAATGACATCACCACCGCCACTACTACGATTGCTAACAGTGTTGTAGTTCGTCCACATTTTATCAAATCAAAGCCTACAACAGTACACCAAGATTTGGATCAGCTATCCGAGGCTGAAGCAGCTGTTGCAGAAACCAAAAAGGGCAACCGGGAAATTTCAAATGAGGATGGTCTTTCCGACCTAGACGATGATGATGACTCCGATTATGCAAGTGACGATTCTCATACACCAAAGAAACGCAAGACGAAGCCGAAGCCGAAGCCGAAGAGCGGTTCTACAACGGCATCTGGAGCCAAATCAAGTAAAGAAGCCCCGGTCAAGACCGCAGCACGAAAGATCAAGGCAACTGCACATGCAAACTATCGGAAACTCAAGATCAAGAGCAAAGGTGGAAATGGCGGTAAGGGTCGGTTCAGGCAACGTAGATGATGTACGGCATGTTTAGGTTAGGATGAGAGAGTTGTCCATTTGGCTTAGACCTAGAGGTTAGAGTACTCACCTGTAGTCTTTGGTGTAGCAAACAACTAGACGCAGCGCAAGGCTTGTCGGGAGGCGGTGAGAGATAAGTCTGCAGCAAAGTAATGATTTGGAGGATACCCGAGTAAGCGTTGTGCGACCTAATCAAGCATGCTTGTGTAGGGCTGAGAACACCTGTGTCTGCGCTCTGCCCGTTGCGGAATCAAAATGTCCAAAATTGTTCGATCTGAAAAAGTCTTCTGCAGAGCGCACCGTGCAAATGTAATTTGATGCTGGTGTGCTTCGAGACACAATGTGACCACTGAAGGTCATCTGCCTAACGCATGACGTCTGCCTGCTCTGCGTTGACTTCGTGATATATTATATATAGGACGCATGGCCCAGAGAATTTGCTTTCCAGTGAAGATAGTCCATAGTTACTGAAGATGGCTTACATTCGACATCGAACCTTCGAGGGTTGCGGGATGACCTGGACGTCACCGCGGGACTACTATATTGCCAAGACCGCCGCTCCGAACGACAGAGCTCCAGCCTCACGCATAATCCGCACCTCACCTCCAACCAAACACTCGCCGCCAGCTCCGTCCACCACAACGCCCTCCGACACAAACCCCAGAAAGCCCATACTCCCCATCAAGCCCATCGAGAAGCGCGAGGAAGCTCCCACAATGGCCGAGAAGCAACTGTCCGACCTGCTCAAGCAGCTGCACCAGTCGCTGCAATCACACAAATACCAACAATCAGCTACTCTACTGTCCAAGGCTAAAGTAGCACTCCTCCACCTCAACGCCCTGATCCCATCCGAGTCGACGCCGCGGAAACACTTGGGTCTTGCCCGCGAGGCGTTGGAGCTGGGCGCCGTCATCTCGATCCGGCTCCAGGACCCGGTGTCCTTCACCCGCTACTTCCAGCAGCTGCAACCCTTTTATTCGTTACCGGAGCAAGTGCTGCCCAAGGAAGGGGGCAACTCGAGCAAGATCACGGGCTTGTATCTGCTGTTGTTGCTCAGCGATGGGGATTATGCGGGGTTCCATACACTGCTGGAGACGCTTGAGGTGGCGGCTGCTCAGACGGGGAAGGGGTTAGAGGAGGATGTGTTTATCCAGTATCCGATTCGATTGGAGCGGGCGCTTATGGAGGGGAGCTATGACAGGGTGTGGGGGGAGACGAAGAGCGAGAGGGTGCCTAGTGAGGAGTTTGCGCTGTTCTCAGAGGTTGGTTTTCACTCCTGTTTTGCATTTTGCATATTGGGACTTGTCATGTTCATGTGCTAATAAACGATTTACACAGGTTCTCATCGGTACTATTCGTAAGGAGATAGCGTCTTGCAGCGAGAAAGCTTACCCATCGATCCCAATCTCTGACGCCAAGTCGCTCCTCTTCCTCGACTCGGAAGGTAGCGTCGTCAAGTTCGCACAGGAGTCTGGCTGGGTGGTCAAGGATGGTAGGATATATTTCCCCGCTCAGGAGGACGAGTACGATAGCAAGGATATTTTGGTCACCAGCGATCAAGTCATAGAAAATACGCTGGGATACGCACGAGAGTTGGAGACGATTGTCTAAGGGAGGGGGAGAAAGGGAAAGAAGAGTGGAAAATGAAGTTGTGCTACGGAGATGTTTACGTGCAACAAGCCTGTACGATACAGACACGGGACTATTGGGAGTCTGGTGGGCTGCCTTCGGAACCGGAGCGGGCGTTGGTCTAGCATTATAGTATAGACTGGCATGATGGGGATTCAAATGACCCAGATAGCTAATGAATATTTATTATATAAGAGAGACGTCTCACTACCTTTTAGACGTTGGCTGTGAAGACGTCTTCTGGACGTGTAGAATCATATGTACACACATGTGAGATATTAAATCTAGCATGATTTCGGGAAAAGGTCGAGTTGGGTTTTGTACGGTTCTAAAAAAAAAAAGCCGTCTTATCACGTTCAGAACTCTGTGCACATGATTCAAGATCGATGATATGTTCATTGCCCATGCCAAACGGCTTGGGATCTGCTGCTGCATTTCTTTACATATTCATACAAAAGGCTTTATACAGTGTAGTTAGTAGTAGACGACAACAAATCGGGATGCCGTGCAACCCTGATATAGATATCTCTGGATCCCCAATGCTCAAATGTGACCCTTCTAAACTCCAAGCGATGCATGACAAGATCTCATGTCTTGCTCTTGATTTCGACCAACCAATCGTCCACCTACTCAAGCAGTTCACCGTTGTCTTTTACTCCACTGCCCAAGCAGTTCGCCATTCTCGTTCTCTTTTCGACCTCGACCTCAAAGGGTTGAAAACGTAACTCATCACGGCACAACAACCACACCCAAACTCCCAGCCTGCGCAATAATACTCTTACACAGCCCCTCAAGCGACAACCCACTCAACCTCGGCTCACTCTGCTTAATCTTCGCAATCTCATAGACATGTTTCAAGCTGACGGTACCGACGGTACCAATCGTCGCATTCCCATTTGTAGGACTACTAGTCGACGTCTTGCCCTTCTGACCCTCGTGGTTATTATTGGGGCCGGGGACATTGCCCGCGCCGCGGACTTTGTTCTTGGTTGGGAGCGCGCCTGCGGCGGAGAGGAGGAGGGACGCCGTGGGGATTGTGCGGAGCTCAAAGACGAAGGATCGGTCTGGGCGGACTGTTATGCGTGCTGGGATTGGAGTGCCGGGGACGTAGTTTGCGGTGCGCGCGTTGAATTCCTGAGGTTTTTTGTTAGGGCTTGGGAATTCGAAGCTTGGATGGAGGATTGGGAGGTTGAAGTTGAAGGTTGAGGATGTGAGAGGCGCTGAGCGAGCGAAAAACCGATTGAAGATTCCAAGTCTCCAATGGCAAATATTGCAAAGGGAAATCTCAACTTCGTCTCGCCGCGAACAAGGCACTCTCATCTCCAAACCTGCTGTGGAACTCACCTTGCAAAAATCCATACTCTTCACGCCCTTACTACCCAGCGCAGGACCGACAGGCGGAGACGGCGACGCCTGGCCCGCGCCCACAATCAATTTAACAATCTGATCCTTCTGTATCGCTCGTTTCGCCATTGTGTGCGGTTGGGATGTGGAATCGTTGGGGGGTCGATCCGCGGACTGAGGGATCTCGGAGGTGCTGCAGGGAACTTTTGCGGAGGAGGTTCGTAGGGCGGAAACCATTGCGGAAGAACGATTGTCCGAGGGTTATTAGGTATTCACGAAACAACACATCTACAGAGAAAGTATATTTTGATAGTAATCGATTAAGGATATTTTGTTAAGACTTTGTGACTTAGCAATTGCATTCCCAAACCTCCATTTTCAATTACGCATCATAACAAAACGTAGCAGTGACTGAACGCAGACCACGGCAGATCCGACCGAGTCCCTCTATGTCCACGCACTCTGAACACTAGAAAGTAGTGCTTCAGACCTCGTATCCGCCTCTCTAACCATATCATGTGTCAATGGCGGGAAGCTGCTCCTGCGCAGTAATTCCCTATCCTCCGTATTCGCTTGCTGTAGTGACCGATCCGAAGATATAACACTCCGAACAAGCATAGAATCCCGAATTACTATCTACTACAAATACATGTATAAATAACACCCCATGAACTAAATCATACTAGAATACTTGACGCGAGTAATGGTTCTCTACGGCATATTGTCCCTGGCAAGATAATCCGCACGTCAATGTCTGCGGCTGGATGGGCACCAGAATGTGTCTTTGGGAGCTTCAGATGGGCTCGATTCGCCTCAAGAGAACCCATATATACCACCTTGTTCCTGGAACTTGAGCTGATATTCCCTCAGATCTGCCCAATGTCTCAACTCGGTCTCTTCGTCGACAGGCCCAGCAGTCCCATTAGGATCTGAACCTTCGGGGCTTACGCGCTCTAGCTTGCTAAGGATGTCGAGGAATCTGTAGAGATAATCTTGGTGCTGCAGTGCAACAGAGCCACGACGCTCTTTGGGCACCTCTAGCAGTGTACTCGCTATTTGTCGTATCTTTTGAGTCTAGAATTCGTCAGTCGCTGACCATTAGCTGAACATAATAGCTGGGCGGGCAGAGTGGCAGAGAAGACTATGAATGTTGCGCAATCGTCATTGCCGGAACATGAATGAATAAGACTTACAAAGCTATCACCATTTGGCTCCATGTTGACCATGTCGATGCTTCCAAGGACGACTAAGAGGTCTTTCACAACTTGATCGCGTTCCGAGGACATGTCGTTTTCCAGTTTCGAAGCATCCATTTCAGAGCTTGGTATTAACCTATTAAGACCGCTGGCAAAAACATTTGGTGAGCTTTGCAGCGCGTTCTGTGCCTTTGCGTGATTTGATTTTTCCAGTAATGCGAAATATTTTTCTACCAAATACGAACGAATGCTTAGGTGTGTGGCATAGATGTTGGCCTTTTGAATCTCATACTGTGCGAGGCGGCGCGATTCTTCGGGATCTACGCCTGGGAAATCGTTCAAAGCTGGATCCCGTACGTTAAGATATTCGGGCATTGGGGGGAAATAAGGCCTTCGCTGGCCAAATTTGCCATTTTGGGTGTCTTTGGGCATTACTTTCAGAACGTCTGGGATTCCGTCCAGAACTTGCTTGCAATCTTGCAGCGACCGCTCTATCATCTTCTGTTGCAGGTCCCAATCGAACAATTCGTCAATACCAAAAGCCATTTCGGTCGTTGTGAGAGTAGAGTATGATGTATAAATCCGCACATTAATGTTAAATCCGGTCAGTAGGGGAGTGATGCCCTGCGGCTGAGGCATGATGTCGTGAGGAAATATGCAGCTATCATCTACCTCAACTGGGAGAGGAGGGAGTTGTTCGGTTGGGGTTGATGGAAGAATGGTGAGTTCCCCAAAAGAAGCGCCAAGCTGCTGCATAGTACTTTCAACTCGTTAGTCTCGTTACAAACTATCCAAGTCATCGAGTTCCCAATCCATACTCACCGGACTCCGACAAACACTGTCCAAAAGACCCTGCGTCCTATCTGTTCTGTAATTTTGTCGAGTTTCAGATCTCTTGATCCGTCAAAATTTGGTCCATTGGAGCCCACGACTCCAGGTATTCCCCCCAAATGAGTGTAACCTTGCTCCTGCGCTTTGTGAAGGCCTAGTGATCGAAGTATGGTCAGACATTCACCGAAGTAGAGACGGAGCTGTCGCCACTGGAACGTGTATGCCCCAGTCAATCCCAAAAAGTAGCTTGTACACGCATCATAAACGTTCAAGGTAGGGCGGTCGAGGTATCCGGGTCCACGCGCTTGAGCGCACACCTCTCTACATTTGTCTACGAGGGACAAGTGTGAGGGATACTGGTCTCTGGTCTGCGATTTGAGATGTAGTCGCGGTTTTCTGGGGAACGAAGCCACTAGGGAGGCAATCATAGAGGCCAGGAGTGCGAGGAAGGCAGGATTTGTGTAGTCTTCTCGGCGGTCCCACGCCTCGCGGAACGAGGGTTCGTGCGGAAACGGGCATAGTGGGTGAATGTATGTGAAGAAATCATCAATGAGCGCGTTCATCGTGGGTATTGAGCATATTGACTCGGCGGAGAGGTGCGGAGGATGTGAGGATAATTGCGCGAGGGCGTGGGCAGCATTGGTGGGAGACGCAGGCGTCGAGGGACCCGAACCAGGCTCACCACCATCTACTCGACGTTTCTTCTTGATAGCTTCAGCATGCCTATTCGGAGGGCCCCTTCGTCTACTTGGGCGGTCGAAGGTACAAGGAATATCGAGGGCGGCGCAAGCTCTGCAAGGTGGGCCGGACTCGTCACACTGTCAATCTGCAATTAGGTATGCTCATGCTAGGGACCCAGGGTATATAAATACCTTGACTTTGCGGATGCTGCACGAGTCGCAAGCCTTGCGCAAACGGTTTGGCTTTGGGTGCTGCTCTCCTCCATGAGGAGACGTGTGGTTGCGCTGATCGCCCAACGCGTGGTTTGCTTGGTGCGCCTGCTGCTGCAAGACGTCGCTCAGATTCTCGATTTTTGGGAAGATGTTCTGCGGGCTGTATTGCAGCTGCTGTTGCTGCTGACTATCGAGAAGCTGCGCATTTGGGGTGGCAGGGTAGATTGGCGCGTATTGAGAATCGTCGGTGGGCGGAGGAGGGTATTGGGAAGACATTGAACTCGATGCGCCGCAATTGGCGGCGGCGAAGGCTCGTTCGCGATCGCGAGTTGGTGACGGTGACTTTGAAGCAGAGATTTAGTCTGAGTATTGATCGGAAGAATCAATTGAATGGCGGATGGGTAGGGGGGTTTGCCGAGTTCGACCGTGGAGTGGCACTGTGGAGGGTTGGGGGGAGCAGAAAGTTTGGCGAGCAGAAGATACCTTGAGCTTGGTGAAGCTGTGAAGGCAGTAAGAAGCGGGGGCCGACGGAGTGGTGCGGAGGACAAGGACGGCGCGACGATCAAGCAGGTAAGGGCGAGGACGAGGACGAGGCTACGGGGGGAGGAGAGGATACAGCGACGAGCATCACGGGCGCATTGAGATGTTCTACGAAAGCGGCGGGGGTGAGGAGGAGGTGAAGGACATGTCTGCGAGTGCTTGTGTGTGGTGATGTTGAGGATTGGGTGGGTAGAGAAGGTTGGGGTCAGCGCAGGCCCCCATGTTGCCTCAATTAAGGTTCGCTTTTTGTCTTCGCCGTTTCTCCCTTACCTTTGTCTTCTCTAATTACCCTCTGTGCCCCTCTACCTTTACCTTTACCTGTACCTGTACCTTTACCTAAAGAAAGACGAGACCACACCACACCACAGTGAGCCTCGAGAAGGGTGAACCTCGTGAAGGATGAACTTCTCCTTTCCATGACTGCGTTCAGCCTACCCGAGTGCACACAGCTACTGGCACTGGCAATTGCATGGACGCATTGACGGGCGTCCCGCCTTCTGCATTCTCCGCACTCAATTTGCATTCCATTTCCAATCCAAGAACGAGTACCGACCCGAGCACGGCAGCAGAAGAAGCACCAGCACCAGCACCAACAGCCACCTGCAGTTCCAGCACACCAGCACCGATTTGCGCCACACTGCTTGATTGCTTCAATGCGTGGCCTCCCCGCCAATCACCAATCGTTCAACCCCTGCTGCCGATCCACGATCCTGTAGATCATGTGAAATTCCCCGACGTGCAACATCAGAACTGCATTTTGACCTCTTCCCCTTCTTGTCTCAAACTGGCAGGAAAAGCAACGAGAAGAAAAAAGCTCTCTTTCAACATGCCTCACAACTGTTAAAACCAAAGTAGGCGAAAATAAGATACTATCGTTGATGTCACTGCAAAATCAGCCCTCAGTTGCAGAATTAGGCTGGTTCCCTATCTACCTCTCTCGTTGTCCACGCTGGGTGTCGTCCCAATGTCGGACCCATCCCCTCGTGTCTTCCTCGTTTCGTTCGAGCTACTGTGTGAGGATCTCATCAAGTTTTCATGTCAGGCTTTCTCACTGAAGGTCAACTTCCTACTCTGTATGGGCTTTCAGTCAACTACAAGGGTGGTTAGTCCAGGGGTTGCCAAATGCTCTCGTCGCCGAAACTCGCCGGCATCTATGCTTGATGGGGGAGTGGAAACCCTTTCTCCCATGGCAACAGGTCCCGCGGCTATGCATTACTCTAATGTATTGAGCATTAATTCTTTGATTTGCATTCTAGTCCTCGTGACTCGTATTATGGAAGACTCTCGTTCTTCTGGGTATTCTGCGCTCTAAGCACTCTCCTAGAACCCTCAATTCTCTGATCTTTAATCCCCCAACCTCATTAAGCCACCCACTGGTCACGATACTATTATTAGATACCCTTAAATATCCGAATCATCGCTTCCCAGGTATTCACTCGTTGGAGGTTTTGTAGATTTCGATAGAGAAAAGTCTAGAATGTCGCTCTTGGGCCCCGCGTCTACAAATTTCCGCAAGCACCAGCCAATCTGAATGGCTACAGGTGATTCTTTGCCCAGGGGGTCAATCTGTTTCCCCTTGACAAAGATGATCTGGTTTTGACTGTCCTCTCGGTCATAGACTTTATCAGAAGAGCCGAAAGCAATGATGGCAAGCTTCGAACTGCGCTTCTGCTGGCTGGCGTGTGCGACACTTCGCTCGAATCCTTGCTGTGCCATACTCTGCAACAAGTGCTCATAGACTTTCCGGGGCAGTCTGGTCGACGTTGTAGGCCATGTAGTGATATTGAGTGTGACGAGACGGTCGAGGTCCCCCAAGCAATTCTATTCAAGTTAGTAAACGAAGTAACACCAGACCATATCAAACTCGCCTCAAAATCAATGAAGAGTCCCTGCATAACGCTCACGGCGCTGACCGCCGGAAACGCAACTGAGACTTGTTCGAGCAGTGTGCAGCTCTTGCAAATTGTGGAGAAGGACGTGTAGTCGTACACAAGCTCATCCTCACCCTCTTCTAGCATCTGGGTTGCGTGCACGTTGAGTTGGTTCAAGGTCCTCGAATGGCGAGTGATACCTGCAGCCGCTGGTAGACTTTTCGCTGAGCTAAGATCAATAGTCAAGACTCGTATGCCGGTGACCAAGCATAAGAAGCCGTCCAATGCGCCAAGGCCATCGTTCTCGTTATTGTCTTCGTGCTTGAACTCAAGCGTCTCCAATCTATCGGGAAGCATGCTGCTTTTGCTGAGCTGAGCAAATAGTGCGTCAGCGCCAGCGCAAGCAAACACCCGGATCAACTTGACCGAGCTGAAGTTGATCAATTTGCAATATGTTTCGGCGGCGTAACGTAGGCCAATTTTTTGGAGCGTTATTTCCTTTAGCGCCATTGGTGTACATTGGGCAAATGGCTGCATGTGCGAGAATATTGTGCTGGTAATCAGGCCTGGGCCAGTGCTAGAGTCGTTCAGCTCTCGTGAGGGAATTGGAGAATCACTCTCCTCAAAGCTCGCATGCAGAGTAATCTTCTCCACCTTGGGCGAGTTCTTTACAAGAAGATGGCAATAATCCAATACCTCGCGAGTGTCAGGATACAAGCCCAGCTTCCTCGTGTTCTCAAAGATCTTTTCGAAATCTGGAATCTTTTGTATCTCCTGTAGAACATCCTTGTCGAGCGCGATACCTTCCAGCCATTTCATGCGTTTCTGTTTTTTCAGAAGTAAGACGATGTTGTCGCCGGAAAACGGTGACCAAGGGTGCCATGAAAACTTTTCCAATATGTTCTCAGGAAGTAATTCCAGTATCATCCGGATGGCGAAGTTTGCTTGCTGCAACTGCCCGCACTTGTCTATCACATCTGCAAGATAGAGATCAAGTTTCCTAATATGCGGTAGCCCTTTATTCCGTGGGTTTAGGAAAGCCCCGAGTCGGGTATCCGTCGGTGCGCCTACGTCTAAGGTAACGTCGTGGTATAATGACCGCACGCTGATCTCGTGAAGTTGTTGGCAGACAAGGCAAAGACGTACAAGATCGGTAGGGCGAGTGACCTAGAAACATCATGAATCAGCACAAGTTGGTTGCGATTTCTTAAGTGTATTGGGGTTGTAGAATATGCGTCGCTTTGACGGCATGACACTGCTCCCTCAAACTCTCTTCCCGACCGGAGCAGGTAAGGCTTAGATCATAAATAATTGAAGAAGTACGCAACTGGTATTGTTACGCCACATTCGGTGATTCGCGAAGCTCCATTTTTGCCGTAAGACGACGCCTCGGTTGCACAACGATTTGGAGTTGGGAGTGTTGCGGGGTTGGACTCACATGTTGCACAATGAGGGTCTTGACGTCCACCGACAAATCCATAAACTGAAGGCGAGCCATGTTCTCAGAGACGTAGCTATGGGAGCTCAAAATTATTATCGTGGGCGAAAGCAGAACGTCCACGGGCGTGGTAGGTCGGTTGGCTAGGATCGCTGAACGCAGTCGTGCGTTGGGGGAGAGGTACTCAAGCCGGATCGAAGACGCAATTCGAATGTGACAAGCGTTCGCTCGTACTGTTGCCTGGGATTTCGTTCGACATGAGCCTGCAGTGGGTGGCAGGGAGTGCTGGGTGGATGTTGTGTTGGAAAGGTTAACGGCAAAGAAGCAGTGAAAGCAGTCAAGCTCCAGTTGGCCCATTAGCCTCAGCTTCGCAACCACGCCCACATCACATAACTGGGGCCGGCAAGGATGCCAGACTCTATACTCCAGGTGGATGACCAATGCGATACGGCCAGTAGAGATGTGATTGGTGGGGGACGTTGCAGGGTGTACGTTGTGGGCTGAAGCAAGTTGTCAATAATGCCAGTCTTGCAGGTCGACTCTCGTCTCTCGTCTCTCGTCTGTCGTGGCCGGTGAGCCTGCACGACCCTCCGGACTGTGCGCGGGCGATGCACCGCCACAGCCAAGCAACCTTCCCACAAACAACCACCTCACTCGTCGCTCGTCCATCACATAGACATCACCATCTGCAATTATCCAATAGTACTAGAACACAAGACTCATCTCGGGTATGAGTATGCACATCTTCATGTTTTCAACCAATGGTCAGGGTATCATATATACTACTCCAATGCGCAGCCGATAGACCATGGGGGTTTAAACATGGACCATCAACCCGCCATTTATGCACAATAGGGCTTTCTTATTCCAGTCCCAATACCAAGATGCAGACAGGTCCATCATGTCAGAGTTCCCAAACCAGATGTTCCAAATACTACAGTAGCCCTTGTATGCGCCAAAATGCCAGAAACACCTCGCTATGCAGGTGTAAACAGTAGTGAAAGCCAACGAAATCGAACACACGGCCGTTGCTAGCGTTCTCTTGAATGTGGAGGAGGGCTTGCCTTGCCAGACTAAACCCCAAGCACCGTTGATAGTTCAAGTCAATGAGATTGAAAAACAGCCAGGGCCGTCGAGGCAACGACCCACGCGGAAACCCCCTTAGTGACTGGAGCTCCTAGTGGCGTTCCCGGCGTTGCTCGCTGTGACTTCTCGAATAAAACCGCTATGCTTCGTCTTCGCTGCCCGACTTCTCAAACTCTGCAAGCATTTCCGCAGCAAGCCCATCGTCCTCGTCGGAATCATCCGCAGCGAGACCAGCGGGGTCAGGATCCTTCTCTTCATCTCCTTGGCCTTCTTCTGGCCCAGTTGTCTCTGGGCTCGGTAATCCCGAAGACTTATCCGCTGTTACGACATTCGTGAGCGAAGTCACCCTTTCCATTGTGCGCTTCTTTCTCCTCTGCAGACGTGATGTGCTGTTTACACTTGCGTCGCTGTCTTCAGCTTCGCTCCCGTCGGCGGACCCAGTTACTCGCTTTCTCTTCCGCCGGCCCCGCTTGGAATCAGTCTGCGCACTACTGTCGGAACGAACACTTTCCGAGTCGGAGCTGTTATCTTCTGTTTCATTTTCATTGTCATCCGATTCAACATTGTCCATGAAATCCTGGAATTCGTCTCCAAGAGATTGCCACTTCTCGTCGGACATGTCCAGTTGAACAGCCTCGTCAGCGTCTTCTCCGCCATCCTCGTCTCCGGTAACGCCAACATCCGTGTCTTCGAGATCTTCGAATGGAGAGCTGCCTCTTTCCGCAGCGTCTACCTCAATGAGATATGGGGTCTCATCGATGTGTTTCCATTGAGTGCAGCATTGGAACATCCACTCGGCGTTGACAATTTTGATGTGGGGATACCGAGCAGCCTTCTTGACTTTCGTAGTTTTTCGATCCGGGTTGGCAATGACATGTGTTGTTTGCCGATTGACATTTAGAGATACCTCTGCTCCAAAACTTTTAATCCAGAGTGCGAAATCCGAGCTACCCAACGTTAGTGAGAAGGTTATGCTCGAGTTGGAAAATCAGTTGTACTTACAATTGTACATCCATGCCTAGAGGAATGATTCCAGAAAAGACGACAACAGAACCGCCAAGGACTCTTCGTTTCATCCTTGGCATTAGAACCTTTATATCAGGAACAAACTCTTCCATCACGCGTTTCTTGGGGCTCTTTTCACCTTTGAGCTCGACCACACGCCCGGCCTGTGGTATCGTCTTTTTACTCCGGTACTCTTCGTAGAATGTACGATGTACACGGCGAAGATTTTCCTCAATCACTTCTAGTCCCCTGTCGTCGTCATGCAAAAGACTATGTCGGTGTTTATGATGGTCGTTGGATATTTGGGTTTCGCTTGGGCTGTCCGTTTCCTCGGTCGCTTCCGCGGCCTCGGCCTCTTCATCTTCTTTGTCCAGCATTAACTGCTTTTGTAACAAAGGCCGCTCGGTCTGCTGTGTGATTATGATTTTCTCTTGTTCTTTGACTTGCTGCTCGAGCACCTCCGGACTGTCGCCACCGCCCATTGAGATCAACTGCTGCTCGAGTTCTGTGAAAGCGCCATTTGTAGCTTCCGTTGACGCGGCTTCAGTGGCCTTACCAGCGACAGAGAGAACTTTGGGGTTTTCGGCTTCATGACCAGGGATCTCGCTGGGAACAGCTTGCTCGGGTGGAGACTCTTTTACAGTAGATGTAATCAGCTCTTGTTGCTTTGGTAGAAAGCTTGCATTGATATCTCCAGCACCTGGAAAGAAGTTGAATACGGGCACTCGAACTAGATTATCGCTATAATGCCAGATGTCTGCCCTGTCATCGATGATGACGACCATATCGGTGTTGGTTGGGAAAAGTCGATGCAGACTTTTTAGCTTGTCCGTATAATTTTCATCTCGACTCAGTATGCGATCGCCAAAGTATTTTCTTTCTGGATCGATAATCTTGGCTACAGCTTGGGCGTAGGCGCGCGTGGCCATTGTGTACACGTGCATCTCATACATGGTGGATACCCTGTCAAAGAACTCTTTGAGACCTGGGCGCATCTTGACGTAGTACCAATTGGCGGCCACCTGTGCCACATTGTCATCAGCCAGTTGAAAGCTTCGCACGTCTTTGACGGCATCATAGTTTGGATTTTCCGGGTCCGCCTGCCATTCGGCAATCGTCCGCTCACATGTAGTGTGGATGACGGTCTGGTCTAGATCGACAATCAAGGACAGCCTCTTCTGTTGGAGCAACCGATTCTTGACATCTTCTTCTGCCTTTGCAGCTTCCTTGTGGCTGACGAGTAATGCAACGTTGTCGTGGGTCATGTTGACGGTGGCTCGGTCAACATTGCGCTCCTCTGTGAGGTAGTCGACTTCGGTCATGTCCTTGCCACAGTTGGCACACAGAGAGCCAAATTGAATTTCGTGGGTGCATGGCTCTTCAATTTCTACAAGGTCGATGCTATGAATCTGTTAGTAACGGTTTGCCCCAGTATCTGAAGTGAGCTATACGAACCCTGGCCGCTGAATAACGGTACCGCTTTTGATGAACCATTGGGAGATTGTCCCGTCCCTTGACGAGTCGAACCTCGCCGGAAACTTCTTCTTGACATCCTTGACCTCGCCGTACTTATCACCTTCTGTGACTGTCGTCTCGTAATAGTAATTGAAGAGCGGCGACGAACGCTTCACTTCTTCATCGCGCTTCTTTGCAAGGTCGACGATTGTGATGGGATAATGGAGGCCGGGGGGCGATCGGATCTTCATTCCTCGTCGCGCAAGCCCATGCGAGAGGCAATGTGGGGTAGGCTGTGGTCGCGTGGCTATGTAGATGTGCACATCCGGGAGGAGGAGGACGTGATGGCAGTGGTGTTTGCAGCTCAGAAGGGGAGCTGGGGCTTGTCGCGACACTCGCGTCAGCGGAAGCAAGCAACAAGCGGGGAGCTCTGACACACTGCAGGGGACGAGGGGGGGCGCGCGGCGACGGCAAGGGTAATTGTAACTGCAGCGACACGAAAGAAATAGACAGAGAGGGGGGAAGGGTACTAGTTGTTGTGGGGTTATGGTGAGGGTGGTGAGGGTGTTGATGGTGGATGTTATATCTGAGTCGCCAAGGCAAGCTTTGGCGGTGGATCGGTGACAATTGCGGCTCGACCGTTTTCAAAGACGCTTGATGATTGATGAGCTTCAAGTGGTGGGCGGCGCCTGCCCTATTTATCGAGACCGCTGCCGCCCAGGGTCTGTGCGCTAGCCTCAAACGGGGCCAGCTCGACTCACGTGATGCCCTCTCCAATGGGTTGGAACCTCCACCTCCACCTCAGCTAGCGTCAGAGGTCACTATCTACTGGCATCATTGACAGCTCTTGCCAGTCAAATCAGTCAGTTGTAAGTACAACAGTCTTGTCGTTCTTCGAAGCAACCGTGAAGCTAGCTAGAGATGAGATGATCCATGGATCTAGGTAGGGTGGTAGGTATCAAAGAGCACGCTCGGACCAGGCTACACCGTCTCCTCACCTTATTCGGTTCTAACTGCCCCCTCCCTTACCCGTGGATGACAGCTGCCTAGGCGGTCCTCTCCATACAACTCAACCCCCCTCAAATATCACAGACATACATGTCACCCATGCACGTAGACTCACATTTCATCTGTCATTAGTCAAGTCTTGTAGCTTAGGGGGACAGCTGCTAAGGTCCCCGTTAGAATTAAAGCAATCGTGACTAGGCATAAGCACTGATGAGTGCGTCTGCTACCCCTTATGCATCCATGCAAATTATGATAAAAGTGCCCTTGTTCTATACCAACTGATCGTCGGTTTGCAGACTGTCCCAGCTGGAGGTATCATATCCCAAAACGCCCGTTCATACTAGATGTCGATCCATTATTCCCTTTCCCGCGGCCAACCCATTATCATATCATTCATGGGGACCTCCGTCTATTCTCTCTTGTATGAAGACTCCAAACTATATCTTGGTGCGCCACCAGCTCCTTTTAACGCCATGCTGCCTAACGCCGATGTACCATGGCCGAGACGCGATGCATCTGTAGGAATCCCGGTAACAGGCTTCTGTATTTCGAATGGATGGGAAACGTCGACTTCGTCATCGTCTTCCACCAAGGTCCAGTCTTCTTCAAACTCATCAGTATCGTCGTCTCGTCGAGCGTGCTTCTTGATCAGTGTCCGTGCCCTGTCCAGTTCTCGATATATCGTCTGGATGGCTACCTGAGTGCCATTATCCTGAATCTGTTAGCGAAATCTACTAATGAGCGTAACATGTATCTACCTTGCGGATATGTTGGCCAAGCACCTTTGCCTTTACTACCATACGCTGGCTATTGGTAGCCTCCCACAAAGCCCTGCTAAATACACTTGTATTAACCTTCTTTAGCCAGATGCCGACACCGAGGTCTTCAACTCGCTGTGCGAAAAAGTATTGATCACCAAAGAAAGGCTTGATCACTGTAGGAATACCAGCTCTTAAGCTTGCTCCAGTCGTACCTGAACCTCCATGGTGGACGGCAGCATCAATCTGCTTGAAGAGCCAGTCATGAGGAGCGGCTTGAATTTGGAATATTTCCGGCGGTAGAGGCACCTCTGGCTTAGAGGCATCCTTCGTTTCAAGCCGGTCGGACCAGCCTTTTGATAGAACACAGCGAACATCAGCCTTCAAAACGGAATCAACGACCGTCTTGGTTAAAGCGGCCGGATCTTCGATCACGATTGAGCCAAATCCAACGTAAACGAGCTTCTTGTTGTCCCTACGCGCCTTCTCAATGAATTCAAGAAGATCTGATGGGGGCTTGTAGCCATCCGCTTCGTCGAGAAACCAGTATCCCGTGACCCGGATCCAATCCGGCCAGTCTAGTGGAGGAGGAACTACAGAAGGGCTAAAGTTATAAAGGAAGGGCCGAAGGTTCGCCTGCATCTTAGCCTGAGTTGTGTTTTGGAGACCTAGCTCTCGGCGGCGCCACTTATTGATTTGGCTCGAAATAGCTGTCCAGAAAATTGCATCAAACGTGATGTAAGTGATGCTATTGTAACCACCGCCCATCTTCTTTTCTAAGACTGAAAAAGCGTGGGGGTAGGCGCGGGTACGGGTCCACGGCATAGTGAAGGCACGGAAATATGGGATCTCTAGAGCTTCTGCGATATGTATACCTGCCATCGCACTTGGACTCTCGATGAGAACATCTGCACCCTGGCAAGCCTTCCAAGCCGAGCTGCAAACATCTTCTAGCCAGCCGCGGAATTTAGAATTTGCCTCTTTCATGAAGTTGTATGTGAACATGCCATGCTCGACGCAAATTCTCATGAGTTCTGCTGGATTACCGTCGACGGGTGCGAAATCGATTCCATGCTTTCGAACCCAAGGCTCGAATTCAGCATGGGTTGCTATCCGTGGCTTGTGGCCTTCCTTGAGTAATTCTTTGCAAAGCGCAATGTACGGCTGAACATCTCCTCTAGACCCAATAGTGAGGCAGACCACTCTCAAGGGCTCGGAGGGCTTGAAGTCTACAATGGAGGCCAGTGGATCGTCGAAGATCAAAGGTATCCGGTCATGGTCAGCACCACGCACAATCTGTGAGAGGTCCGCCGGTGTACTCATCTCGGCGTCCTGACGCGCTTCCTGGAGGAGGTCGTGTTCGGCCCTAGCAGCTTCGTCGTCGCTATCAATGCCGGAAGAAGAAGATTGTTCATCCTCTATGTACTTGGTGCTTTCCAGGATTCGAAGAACGGTAATCGCACAGTCGTCCCGATACTCTGCTTTATTAAACTCGAAGAAGAGTTCTTCATGGCCTCTGATGACGATGGCTAAGCCATGGTAGCCCAGACGGAACCCCTTCTCTTTGTTGACGTTTTCTATATCTCGCATGGGCAGAATGATCTTCAACGGGTTAGTTTCTATCCGTTTTTGCAAGCGATACGAGACTTACCTTAGTCTTCGAGCCAGGTACAAGACTCCTAAAACAGAAATATCGACCGCTAATATAGATTTTGCCATAATTTGGGAGAACACGCTGTAAGGAAGCAAAGAAGGAAGACTGAAGTTGCTCAGACTCGGGGAATGCGAAATGCTCTCGGAAATGCTCTGCTGCCCTTGCCGCATCCTCATCCTCCTCAAGCCCCCGGACCAAGTCATCTGGTTCTAAGCCTTCGGCCGTATTATAGTGCTTCCTACCGCCAGCCAGCATTCCCGACACCTTTTCGTAATACCCCATAGATTCTGTGGCAAGGAGATTACCCATTCTCTTGGACCTGGTACGTAGAAACCCAGCGAGACCAGACGCCTTCTGGAGGGGGTAGGATGCGATATCTTGAAGAGCAGAGGATGAGCCAGGTGAACGAGGATTGATTTGTTGAGGATCTATGTCATCCTCTAGATCCGGAGCTCCAAGAGATGGGCGGTTGTTGGGACGGTGCCTTTGTAGTGAGTGCCTAGAAGATTTTGCATGATTCTTACCAAGTCCAGAAGATCGCGTTGTGTCTTGGGAATGCCTTGCCAAGCTTTCAGATTTCTCTGTCATGACAGCGCCTGGCGGGTGAATAGCTGGAGCTCGGAAAACATCGGAGCGGCTTAGTATTTGACTGGCGGAAGCATTGCTTTCATCCATGGATTGCACAGCCGCCGAAGACTCCGTTCCGGGTCCAAAAGAATTCGTGGCCGACTCGGACGAGTCCTGCGGTTTCGGAGACAGTGGTGACCTATCCCCAGGTTGACTCTTCGACTGTCTATCCTGGCGGGCGCCACTAAAACTGCGGCGGGTCTCATAGCTAGGACGACGAAAAGTTCGAGAAGCGTCCATGCTGCGTCGCACGTCATGACTTCTCCGTCCAACGTCGACACTAGATCTTGGGGAATCCGCACTTATGCTCGACCGTCCTACGTGCGGTCCTGGCAATGGAGACAGGGTTGCCCTGACATTCTCTCTAAGATGAAGGGGCTCAACGGGGCCATCGACGGACAGCGCATTCTCGTGGTGGCTGAATAGACCTGTAGCAATAGGAGTTGTCGCACTTGGCTCGGCTTGATCGATAGGCTGTTGTTGATGATGATCATTGTCATTGATCATGATGCGGAGCACATTGAGGGCGTCCTGGCTGCTGTTGAAAAAGGAGAAAAAGTACTACGGTCATTCGTTAGTGCATCTTGAATTGCCAACAGAGAAGATTGCCCGAACCTCGTCAATAGCATAGGTCTCGTCGTTGTCTATCACACGAACCTTGACGGTTTCTGCGAAGTCAAGAATCGTACTCTCCTCAATCTCGAGTACATTTTGTATGGGAAGTGAGATCTTGACACTGTTTCCTTCATTGTGCGTGCGGAAAATGACCTTTTGAATGGATCTGACCCATTCCTTGGCGCTCACAGCGCTGTCCGCTTTGAATTGGTATCTTCTCTCGTCTGTGGTCACTATAAATGTGGTCTCATCTTTACTCTTATCTTTTGTTTCAAGCACCTCGGCTGCTATTGCGTACTGCAGATTAATGCGATTCCGCGGAAAGTAGAGTTCTGAAGGACTTGTGTAATATGATAGAACGTCTCCCCGGAGTATGAACCAATATCTATTGTATTTCGACCGTCCTCGTTTGAAAAGATAGCCTGTTTTACTGACTTCGTGCTACAAAGAGTTAGCTGAACTCACAGCCGAAATGGCCGATATCATACGTGTTTCTTTGGAATATATGCATAAAAGCAAATGTGCTTCTGTGTGATGTACATATATCCTTGCAGCAGGATACTCTGAAGTAACCAACAGGGATATTCTATTTGTGTCAGACGAAATAATGAACGAATCTTTCCGAGGCATGATACCTGAAATGATATCCTCCAAATCCTCAAACTCAAAAATCTGCTGCAGGCGCTTCGCCAGGGTTACGGGCACTCTGCCTTTTGGAATACCTATGCCTGCAGAACTGCCGTGTCGACTCCTCCTGGCGGAAGGACGACGGCCTTCTACGTGCACTTCCTCACCCGGTGTAACCTTTGACTTATGTTTCAACGGTGGCTCATCTATCGACGTGGATGCTGATTCGCTGTCCGTTGGCCTGGGAGGCAGGAATTGTGATGAGGACATTTGATCTGTAGAATGTACCTCCTGCTTGTGATCGTTGCGTTTCGAGATCTTTAGCTTGGGTAATGAACGGAGAAGTTTATTCTCTGAGATAGCTCTCCGATGCTTACTCCCTGAGCTTTTGCCCTGGTCAGAGTCCTCTGTTGGAACCTGAAAATCGCTCGATGTACTAATCCGAGTCAAACGTGCAGCACCATCAAGAGCCTGGTACTGGATCTTCCCTTTGGCGTCATCGTCACTGTCACCGGAATCAACCTCCTGCATCGTCCCAAGGTCCGTCTGCGATTGTTGCCCAGCTCTCGCAATCATGGAGAAAATGGATTGATTCATGGACATGGTATCTTTCCTCTTGGGCGCAGTGACATCGTCCTGTGCATCGTCTCCATCTTTGAACCGCTCAGGTATATCCAGTGATATGCGCCTCGAGTCCTTCCGCTTCTTGGTCAACTTCCGGCTCGACCTATTCCGTCCCCTCTCCTCGGATGCCATATTCGATGTGTTCATGTCTAGACTCGTCGTAGGGTACTCGGGAGAATGGGCGTCTGGATTAGGTACAACCCGGATTCCGGGCGGCGGCCAAAAGCACGCCGTAGTTGTTGAAGGATTCAAGAGAATACGTTAACGTGGCGGGCGTCGAGAAAGTGTACTTGTCGTAAGAAGCCTGGGCTTAGGACTGCTTCAGGCAGTTAGAAGGATGAACCGTCACATATTGAAAAGAAAGGTGAGTCGATGGACTGACGCGCTGACTGCAAGTCACGTCCACCAAGGGTCTTAGCGGGCGGCCGTGACGATGGCGAATCATGAGCACATGCGTTGAGGTTGCCTGCTGCGACGCCGAGCTTCTGATACGAAGGGTGACAGGCACCACACTGATAGGCGGGATAAACCTCAACAGAAAAGGTCGCTTCAGATCTGCTCTGCAGATTCAAATTGAATGCGGTGTAAAGTAATGAGCTGGTAGCCACGCTTCCTCTCATAGGCTGTTGCAGCACCGTCGAGGGGGACATGGGAGATTGGGCCACTAGGCGGGTGACGGGGCCACACGCGCAAGCCACCGCACCGCCACGGGCTACGTCACGTTTTCAGGAGAAGGATGCTCAGCAGGTCAAGATGATTCCGTGCATGGTATTATTTCGGTCACCTGCAATTTGCGCATTTATTTGTACATAGACCAGCTGAGTGGCTTCCAAAGACAAGGGTAAGGCGAAATGTCAGACAGACAAAAGAAACCGCTCGCATTACTGCAATTTAGTCCGCGTGCTGATACTGAACAGACTAACCAATGCTTATCCTACTAGCCTACACCACACCATGCTACAAACCAACCGGCGCGTCACTTACTTGGATTTCGCAAGAGCAACCGCAGAGTTTCCAAGGTCATAAACAGAGTACCACTTCCTGAGGAAAGCGTCTCCGAGAATGGCAAGGGGGCCTACAGGCTCGGGGAAGTCCATGCCCATGAAGGCAGAGATGCAAGATCCCTGGACCTCGAGGATGTAATCATATGGGCCGATAGTGAAGTTGTGTCCAGTAAGAGTAAAGGTAAGGTCGGGCAGACCATCACGCTTATCGCACTCCACGGTGTACTGGCCGTTGAAGGATTTCTTAGCACCGATCTCCTTGTTCCTGTATCGGCATTAGTGTGTGTCTGAGAGTGCAACTTTATGCAAAGGGAAAACTTACAAAAGTTCGGCAAGAGTAGAGGGAAGGGCAATGAGGGAAGTGCCAGTGTCAAGAATGACACCAGTGTCCTCGAGCTCGGCAGTATCATCACCGAAGGTAATGGCATCGAGGTCAACCTCCCAATAAGCCTTTCGCCTCAAAGGGATCTTGGTCAGTTTGCCAGTGTAGTGGTCCTTGTTGATGCCACCGAATGTGGCCTCGGACTCTTGTCCCTCGTTGGTATCGCCGAGATAGAAAGCAAATACAGGCTCATCCAGGAGGCCTTGATCCAGCATGTTGTAGAAGGGTGGGACGATCTTGTTCACACTAATGGTGTCAAAGCCAAGCCCCATGATGCCGTCGAACCTGCCGAAGGCAAAGGCCAGGCCAGGCTCAGAGGTGGCCTCGGCGAAGTCCTGATCTTTCACGACCAAATCCCCAATCCGGAATGTGTCCCGAGAAACGAATCCACTGAGGGAGCCGGACCCGTAGCGGATCTCGAATGAAGAGCCGTTCTTCTGATATGTCGAAGACGCTGACGAGTCGTACTTGGTGTGGAGGTAGCAGGCGATCGAGTTGCACTCCGACGATGGAACCCAAAGATTCGAACTGCCGGTATCCAAGACGACCTTGAACTCTTGGGGAGGAGTTCCGATGGAGATGTCAGAGAAGTCTTGATGATCCCGTCAGTGATACGCTCATGACACGGCATCGTACAAGAGGCATGCAACTTACATTGAGCGTTTAAAAAGTTGCTCACTGGGACTGGATGCGATCCATCGGCGATATAAGGCGCTTTGAATACTGCCTCCGCATGAGTCTCGGGCTTGATTCCCATGTACTTCTGACCCAACGCCCTGGCGTGCTCCTCCATGTTTGCATATTGCTAGATTTCATCAGTATAAACACCAGTTTGCCGGTACATAGGTCGGAGAGCTAGAGAGAAGAACGTACGAGCTGATCTGATAGCGGCACCTTCTTGAGCTTCATCTTGTGTACGCCCGCCAAAGCCGGGGAGAGCAGCGAACCGGCCGCGAGGAGGATGGACGTCTTCATGGCGACTAATCGATCGAAGCTCTTAACGAAAGCTGATGATCAACGATGAATGAGGGGATGAGCTTCTGGGGTTATGATGATGGGATGGGATGAGAGTGCGGTGTTTGTGTTTGGGGGAGCTGCCTGGGTGGCTGGGAGGTCTGATGAGGCGGCAGCTTAAAGCGTCATCATCACCTGGGCACCGGTCCTAGCTCGTATCCGGGGCTTATCGTGCACGTGCTGCAATTCAAGGATGAATGTCACACTAGCCCCAATGTGGAATGGCAGCTTCTGAGACTGAAACCATCCCATCATCTCAGTTGCTCAGGAACAGCAATTCACCTTGCTGTTGGATGACAATATATCAATCTAGCGACATATTTGACTCGCTAAATCATCTCTTCGGATGCACATGTTGGCCATAGACACAGTTGCGGACGGAGTGTGCGATGATTGGTTTTGTGACGGTACATCTGCAACCTGGGTACCCTAGCGCAGGAACGACAGCGGTGTTCATACAGTACCAAGGCAAAGGACCCGGCTAGAATGTTCAGTACACGGGCAAAAGAGAACAGTAGCAATAAACAATTCGAACAGCGCCGAGCACGTTTACTTTCCCTCATGTAGGCATCTGTAATTGCATTCACTTGCTCTATTGTAGAAGGAAAGCTTATTCTAATGGTCTTCGCATCACATCACATTAGGTTTTGTCTCTCATGCTTGTTACCAATCTCGTACCACCATTCACCGGATCCAGAATGAAATATCTATCTACACACTATCCGCGGGATCGTCAGTGTACTGTGGTGTCGCCGTAGCACGAGACTCCAATCGTCGACGCTGTGTTTCAAGATCCGCCGCCCATAACGCAGAACTCACAGCGGCAGTCAATAGGAAAAGCATGTTCAGTACGGGCGTAAGTTGTAACAGCAGGTATACTGCGCCGTACCTGCAGGTTGTTAGCTCTCAAATCAGAATGAGTTACTATGTGAACGGTCCGCAAACACACCAGGTATATTGCCATCGTCTCTTGTTTACAAAGTCGTTCCTCTGTTTTCTGTCAAAATCCCTCAGGCTGAAGTATCGCCAATGTTGCAGTGGGCCCGCGCGATAGCCGGTCAGCAGTAGGAATAATGGAACTCCCACATAGGGAACAAAGTTGAGGGGTAACAGGACGACAAACTCAAAGATCTGGCGGAAAGAAAACGGCCCGTAGATAGACGATCTCGTTGGCGTCCCGAGCCGCTCCACTGGGTTGTTTAGGTTGCCCTCAGAGACCGGACGGTATTGCTGGACTAGATCATCGTAACCTTTGTGGACAAGAATTGCATCAAATATGTCGACTTGGGACTCATCCTTGTTGAGCTTTAGCTTGATTACCCCTCTTCCTCCGGGTCTCAATACTTACGACTAGGAAAGCCTCGAACAGGATCGCGACTACTGCAGCACCTTCTGAGAGAACCAAGAACGTTCCATTGACCCAAGCGCTGCCCGCGCGATGGAAAATGGCTAAAAAAGCGACTTGGGGTAAATAGGTCCAGAAGAAGAGGTTCAGAAGCACAAATGCACTCAGCAGAAATGCTGGAAGAAGTCGCGCTCGTAACAGCGGGTACAGGAAGGGATGGCCTATGAAATAGAGAATGCCCTAATGGCAAGTCAGCTCTTGAAAATTGGACCTATTTGGGGTCAAGACCTTGAGCGGGTACAGGCATGCAACGAATCCATCCCGGGCCGGGTATAACACCACCTTTGGAATATTCCGTACCGGAGTTTGCGACATGTCTAGTTGTGTTGAGGGTGATAATCTTGAAGAGTCGATGGAGGCGTTTCCAAGATATGACGCCACTGATGCCTGGGAGCTTTGGCCACGCGGCGTCGAACGTTCCTGCAGCCTTACTCTTCCAATCACCTACCCCGCCCCGCCGCCTCCACTCAATCACGGAATTCTAAGCAAATACTTGTACGGAATGAAAGGTGCCCTCATGTAGTAAGCGTATGGAATTACCCTTTAATACAGATACACGAAAGGGTGCTGAAGGCCCTGTACAATTTTTTCCCATGGGTATTTTCTTGAACCCTCTTGCAAGTTCCTGGATCTATGATGGCCCTCCCATCAACCCAGATGTGGAAGCCTTCCATCGGAAACTACCAGATTACAACGTCACGCCTCTAGTCAACTTGCCCCAAGTGGCCGAAGAACTAGGGGTCGGTCATGTCTTTATCAAAGATGAATCAGATCGATTCGGGCTCCCCGCCTTCAAGATCCTGGGTGCATCGTGGGCAATCTACAAAGCAGTCTCAGTAGAATGTGATTTCCCACCCACCCATCCCCTAGAGGAACTAGGAAAGGAAGCGAGGAGTCGAAATATAGCCTTAGTGACTTGCACAGAGGGGAATTGGGGAAGAGCCACGGCGAGAATGGCAAAATATCTCCAGATACCGGCTACTGTTTTCGTTCCGCAGTACATGGACAAAGCAACCCGGGATAAGATCGCTAGCGAGGGTGCACACGTTATAGCCGTCGATGGAGATTATGATGTTGCCATTTCTCGGGCAAGAGACGAAGCAGAGAAGGGTATTAGCGAAGCACATACGCCCCTCCTTGTCATGGACGTGTCATGGCAGGGCTTTGAAGCAATTCCACAGGTAACATATCCCTATCGATGCCTAGCTAGTCTCTAATTCAATACAGTGGGTTGTCGAAGGTTATAGTACAATGCTTACGGAGGTAGATCGGCAATTAGAAGAAATGGTATCCAAAACGGCAACTCACGTTATCGCATCCGTTGGGGTTGGATCGTGGGCTCAAGCTGTATCAATTCATTATAAGTCAAAGAAMCCYCCAGCCACTGTAATCACTGTCGAGCCAGATGGTGCAGCATGTTTACAAGCAAGTTTAATGGCAGAGGAGATGGTCTCAGTTGAGACTGGTCAAAGTATCATGAATGGCATGAACTGCGGCACTCCATCGTACACTGCTTGGAAGGTGCTACGGAAAGGAGTAGACAGTAGTGTCGCAATATCGGACCTTGATGCACATCGCGATCTGCAATATTTGCACACTCTAGGAGTGAAGGTTGGTCCCTGTGGAGCGGCCCCATTAAGTGCATTGAAGAAGATCCGTCAGGAGAATGAGCTGCACTTAGGTGAAGAGTCTATAATCGTTCTTTTCAGTACTGAAGGAGCTCGTGATTATGTAGTTCCAATCTAGAGTCCGTCCTAGCATATGTATCCGCTACGTAGGGTGTACTCTAGAAGCCACGAACCCTCGACTTGGGTCCATTATCGTGGTGAGTATCAAGCCAGATTTCATTTTCAAAATGAACCAAGGGAAACGATGCCTCTCTATGGTAACACGAGGCGTTATTTCGCCCTTAACACTTTCGATAGTTAGTTAAGGGCGCAATGGTGCTCTAAACTATGTAAGAAGCTTGGTTTTCGGCCATCTAGAATCACAACTACATATAAGTGTCTCCCATAGATATCAATGACCAGATAAGAAGATTGGGCGGATTCCAGATATTCACATTGCCTATGACCCCTAGTACCGGCCTCAAAGGGTAGCAAATTGTTGGGAACATGGACCACTTACGGTAGGGTGTGGGGTTGCAATTGAATGTTTCTAGAAATCGGTGCGAACTAACGGTAAAGGAAGTATTGCCCTAGAACTAGCTTTGAGTTCGCATTTAACTCTGTAATAGATTACGCACCTTAAAAGGAGCTTGGTGTGAAGGCCAGCTCGGAGACTCCTCACCACGAGGGCCAATCCTTGACATCTTTCCATGTTGTAGCCCATCCTCCGTTTGCAATCCCTATCTCCGCTGCTATCATTAGGTCATTGTTATAGTACGTCGAATTCGCTAGTTCGAGTGAGGTGGTGGTCGTGTCAGACTGGGTCTTCGCTAACTCCGCCGCATTTATACTTAACCCCGACGCAAAGGTTATGATACTCTTTGTGCAGAAAGTCGTTATACATTTGAACCGCGGAGGGTCGCACGAATGATTCGGTGGAAACGATATGTAGGATTGCATCACTAGTCTTTGCGACCTGTGTGAATACATAAGGTCCGCTCATCCCGTCTCCATTAGAAAATCTATAAGCAAACGAACCTTAACCGTATCCAAAACATATTAAAGTACATTCAAGTCACTACATGTACAGCCTCCTCACCGTAGAGTAGAATTGTATTCTATGACCTTGCAACCGCTGGTGTTCATTCTTCCTGTAGCACTTCATTCTGTAATTTCTTCCGATATTATTTATACCTTATACCTTCAAAACTTCGTCGAATAAAGTCCACCATCAATATGTCTCTGCCAATCGCTCCTCTAGGCAACAACGGACCAGAAGTCATCCGACTTGGTCTGGGTCTTATGGGTCTGAGTGGAGCTTTTGGTGTGAAGAAGACGGACACAGAGCGGCTTGCATTCCTTGACAAGGCCTATGAACTTGGCGAACGGTTCTGGGATACGGCAGATCGGTATGGAGACAGCGAGGATCTACTAGCCAAATGGTTCGCCACAAATCCACAGAAACGGTCCTCGGTTTTTCTCAGTACCAAATTCGCGATTAGAAGCCTGAACGGCCCCATCATTGATAGCACCCCCGAATACGTCAAAGAAGCATGCACCAACAGCTTGAAAAGACTCGGAGTCGAATACATCGATCTATATTATTGCCACCGAGTGGACTTGAAGACACCGATTGAGAGAACAGTGCAAGCAATGGCAGAGCTAAAGAAGGAGGGCAAATGCAACTACCTAGGACTTTCGGAAGTGTCCGCCTCAACTTTGCGACGCGCTCATGCCGTTCACCCTATCAGTGTAGTGCAAGTTGAGTACTCACCTTTCGCTCTGGAGATTGAACGTATGGACCTCTTGCGAACCTGCCGTGAACTAAGGGTTGCTGTTGTAGCGTACGCTCCCTTAGGAAAGGGGCTATTTACTGGCAACCTCCGCTCGCGAGCTGACCTTGGGGAAGGCGATGGAAGGAAGCTCTCTCCGAGGTTCTCAGCAGAAAACTTCCCAAAGAACCTAAAGTTAGTAGACGAGCTGACAGAGATTGCAAGAAAGAAAGGGATTACCTCTGGGCAATTGGTATTGGCATGGGTCCTGGCTCAAGGGCTTGATTTCTTCCCAATTCCGGGGACAACTAGTATCGAGAGACTCCAGGAAAATCTGGGGGCTCTCAGTGTCAAGCTGACTGAGGAAGAAGTATTGGATATCCGCAGAGCGTGCGAAAACGCCGAGCCGGCAGGTACAAGATATCCAGAGGCTTTCATGGCAATGTGCTTCGCAGACACGCCTCCTTTGTGACAGATGGAATGCGTTATGTGTTCATTTTATGGCTAATATTGGTCTTGCAATTGTTTCTAGTGGCAGGAAATGTTTCATTGCAGTTGTGTAGAACTAGTCGGCGCAAAATCCACTCCACTTGTGCACTTTATAATTGCAAAACACAACTGACGGTGGATTTCGGAACGTTGTAAGCACCTGCTGCCCTCGCGGTCATTTCCAGCTACCTATATATATAATCACTATATCACTTATTTGACATTTGAGCCACTAATGGGCCCTTTCAGATAGGAGGGTTGTTGTTGTTGCCCGGACAACGACTAGCGCCTCACGTGAGGAAATTAAGTTGATGTTTTCCGATTACGCTAGACCCCGCCGAGTCCTGGACCACATCGATAACGACAACACCAACGGTAAGGCTTCGACTTGTATTTCATATTTTGGGCTGGTTCTACTTTTACTTCTTTGATACCCCGCAACCACCATGGGTTCCGACGACGTGATCGATTTCGAGGTCATAGAGAACCAAAAGGAGAACATTCAGTCCCTCCCAAGCGGTCGCTCTGCCAAAGCGCTCGTGCAACTATACACACCCCCCCTATCTTCAGCAAATGGACAGTCGGCATCTCCATCGCAGATACAAGACTCCAATAACGCTGCGCGACAAGTCTTCGAGAAAGAGCTTCAACTGATTGACGAATCGGACGACCCCCTTGATGTTTACGATCGCTACGTGAAATGGACACTAGACGCATATCCATCAGCGCAGAACACACCACAGTCGCAGCTCTGTCCGCTGCTCGAGCGCGCAACCAAGGCATTCCAATCTTCCAGCCACTATAAGAATGACCCCCGATACCTTAAGCTTTGGCTTCACTATATTCGACTCTTCTCCGACGCCCCCCGAGAAACGTTTGCGTACCTGGCGCGACACGGTATCGGCGATGGCCTCGCCCTATACTACGAAGAATTTGCAGCATGGCTGGAAGCGGCTGGGAGGTGGAAGCAAGCAGAGGAAGTTTACGCGCTAGGAATTGAGCGCGAGGCACGCCCCGCCGAGCGCCTAATCCGCAAATACGGCGAGTTCCAACATCGATTCGAGAGTAGGCCACAGGGGATCATAGAGCCCACCAGTCCCGCCTTACCTACGGTTCGTCCGGCTCTGGCGGCCAAGATAGACCCATTCTCACATGCGGGAACTACGCCTGACCCCCAAGCGCAAAGTCGAGGTCGTATGGGAGGATCTAATTCGAAGTCTGGCAAGCCTAAGCTAGCCATATTTTCAGACGGCGACGAATCGTCGAAGCCTGGATCAAGTGGGAGTATGAAGGGATGGGATAGCATTGGCTCGCTCGCAGAGCGAAAGAAGGAAAATACAACTGAGGCTCGCCCTTGGGTAGGCGAGACGCTGAAAGTTGGGAAAAAGAACGCTGGTGTTCAGAAGATGATGATCTTCAAGGATGAGGTACGTTTATCTGCCTGCATAGGTACCCCAATACATATTTACGATGACAGGACTAATTGGTTGGCTTTTGCTTTGCATGTAATTCAGACCGCATCAAATTCAATAAACGAACTAGAACCCCATCCACTGCGTGAATTCCAGCAATCTGTCAACCCAAAGACAGGGCGGCTCGAAGTCATTGTTGTTGACCTCAAGCAAGTCTATCCTAATGTGAATGATCCTATGTCTGTGGAATACTCATTCGAAGAGCTTCACGCAAAGCGCCGAGGTTTGTTGGATTACAACTGGGCGGCATTTCGAAGAGAAGAGCAAGAGCGGACGAACACCAAAGCCACAGAGCAAATGGTAAGAGATGAGGAGAATGTCGAAATTGCTGTTCGGCCAGCCGAGGCCTCTGCGCACAACCGGCCCAAAGCCCAGACAATGCCACTAAAAGGAAGCATTGAGGAAGAGATGGCATTTAATGATGAAAACATGCCCCCATCCCAGGCTGAGCTCGAGAAGGCCAAGATGGCTAGAAAGGCACGGCGGGAAGAACGTGCAAATCGAACTCGTAAGATCAAGGTCATGGAGGTTCGAGAGATCCGGGCGGAAACACAGACAAGTATGTCTCTTCACAGCAGTATACTCAATCGTGAGCTGATAGGTTACAGTCCAAACCAACCTCGATTCGCCAAACAGACCCAAAATAAAGAGAAAGAAGAATGGTGCAGAACCTACAATGACACTTCATACGAAAGAAGCGATGGACGACATATATGAGATTTTCAACCAGCCCCTGAAGAACCCGGGAGAGAAGATTGCAGATGAAAGTGGAGATGAAAGCAGCGATGATGACGACTACACGAGCGCCGGAGAGAGCACAGGGACTGGCCGAATATCCTGTGCCACCAGCGAGTTCGGAGACGATACCACTGCAGCAGATTTCACGCTGAGAACTACTGTCGATGATGGCGAGGATGACGAGGACGACGATGAAAGCGACAGAGACGATACAGATGTGAAGAGCGTGTCCGAATGGTCTGAATTTACAGAGAGCAAACATGTTCCGAAAGGCCACCGTCGAAATGGAGCAGGTGAAGACTCCGATGTTGAAGACGAGACAGAACATTCGGAGGGGCAATCATGCGATGAATTTCCTGAAGGCGATAATCGCTCGGAAGAGCAAAGCTCTGACCTCCTAACGCCAACATCTCCCCATCAATCAGAAGGATCTCTTCCGACGCGGTATGTGCCCGTGCCACCAGAGGATTATGATGTCCCTACGAGACCATACCGTGACCCCGCGCAGGCTGCTAATAACCGCCTGCCATTCATGACACCAATAGTAGAGAAGACCGAGTCCTCGCTTGGCATTGTAACGGCACGTTCTCAAAAAGATTACTTTTCAGCGAAGACACCCTCAAGAAGTAAAGGTGCTCCAGCCATTATTGAAGATGATGGCGAGCCGTGGAGCTCCCCCTTCCAAGACGTCTTTGACAAAGCAATCGATGGCCCAGGAAAAGTCACACAACTCGCACTAAGGGAAGCAAAGCAGAGCGAGAGCCAGGCATCCGAGGCCAAGCTTCCGATTACTCTCAAGAAAGACACCGAGGCCAAAGACCCCAAACCAAAAGGACCTATCATCAAAGACACACAATGCAATCCTGTGGACACGTCGATCCGAGAGCTCATCTTAAGTCAAATACAACCTCCGCTCTCATCTTATGACGGCTATCATACCAACCTAAACACTTCGTATGGAAAAGGAGCCGAGATCCGCAAATTTACAAAGGCAATGTCGAAAATGAGCAAAAATGCCAACGAAAAGACGGCGACTAATCTTGCACTGCCTCCAATTCTCAAGTTCGAAGGCGGAGACCGAACATATACGGTCAAACGGGAGCTTGGGAAGGGAGCGTTTGCGCCTGTCTACCTGGTTGAGAGTAACTCTGCCGAGGAAGATGACGATGAAGAAAAGCCTGCTCAAATGGGCAAAGGGGATTTTGCAATCAAACGCAAAGCTCTAGAAGCAATCAAGATGGAAGACCCTCCTTCGCCGTGGGAATTTTACATCATGCGACAGGCAAAACGGCGCCTGGGGGTTTCTCGTGCCACAGATTCCATCATCCACGCATATGAAATGTACATGTTCAGGGATGAATGCTACCTGGTCGAGGAATTCCGGGATCAAGGCACGCTACTGGACTTGGTGAATATCGCACGTGCAGAAAATGGTGCCATGGACGAGCAACTGGCCATGTTCTTCACTATCGAGCTGTTCCGAACAGTAGAGTCGCTACACTCCAAGGGGCTGATTCATGGCGACTTGAAGTCGGATAATATCCTTGTGCGTTTTGATGGCCTTCAGCAGGACGAGTATTGGAATCCTCAATACCGGCGCGACGGGACGGACGGTTGGGCAAACAAGGGTGTTTCACTAATCGATTTCGGCCGTGGCATTGACATGAAAGTCTTCAAGCCAGACGTACAGTTCATCGCAGACTGGAAAACGACCGAGGCGGACTGCGCTGAGATGCGGGAGCTTCGACCGTGGACTTACCAGATTGACTACCACGGTCTTGCTGGCATTGTACATAACCTTCTCTTCAGTAAATACATCGCGACTGTTGCGGAGCGGAGTGCAACATTGGGTGCAGGAGCTACAAAGACATATCGTATCCGGGAGAGCTTGAAGAGATATTGGCAAATCGACATCTGGACTGAGGTCTTTGATCTACTGCTCAACCCATTGATGCATTTGGACGGCGAAGAGGGGGCGAAACTTCCGGTAATGAAAGGCATGAAAGCTGCCAGGGAGAAGATGGAAAGCTACCTCGAAGGCAATTGCGAAAAGGGTGTTGGGCTGAAGGCATTGATACGGCGCATGGAGGAAGTAATCAAACGGAAGTGAACTAGGGAATGATACCTTGCAATGGCGTTCTATGGCATTTTAAGCATCGTACGGTGTACGGCTCACAGCAGGTTACATGGCTTATTAGAGATGATTGTAATGCAATGCGTTTCTATTTTCTTTCACACATCCAAGTTGTTACTCAGTCCAGATGTCGACTTCGCACCGCCACTTTCCGTTCAGCCACAAGCGGCGGGGCTGCCGGTGGGTGGCCCTTGCTTCAACTTCGTCAACGGCAGCCTTGAGCTATCTCTGCTATCCCCATGTGCCCAGAGCTTCACCTCCCCTAACATAATACTTTCCACTTCACTTCTTCCTGGTCGATCGAATTGTCGCTTTGATCGTCTTTGGACTTACGCAGTCGCGCCTAGGACCTTCTTCAGACGAAGCCCAACAAATCTCAGGCATATTCTATCACCAACGGTGCCGCTAAAGCCACTTACTTTACCCCACATATTGTCCTCTTTCACGCGAACGAACGAAGCTACCTCTTTCTGCATACAATCAATAGCGAGAGGGACAGCATGTCCACAGAACTGTTGAACTTGTTACTCTCTTTTCAGCCCGACGCACCAGAGCTCAAGCAAAAACGCGAATATGATGCTCAAGCCCGCGGTTTCGTCCAACAACTTGCCAACGTATCAACGCAGCATTTCCTGAAAGGCGCCGACTCTCCACAAGATATTCTAGAGGTCTGTATACTTTGGCACTGGAGAGAAGCCTGACTAAATAGCAAAATAGGTTCTTAACCCCGCCGTGAACTCGATAGCCTACATCTTCGCCCTGCATGCACGTGTCATCGCTGCCGGCGACAATCCCAAAACGCTCAAAGCTATTCCTGATCAACTCAAGCCAGGCGGTTCTTTGTGGAACAGGATAGTACTATACCTGGAAACTGCTGATGGGGTGCAATTGCGCTATGTTGGGCCTGAGTGGAAGAAGCTGGTTCAGTATATTGAGCAAGTGGCACGGGTCGTCGGAATGGTATGCAATGTCTTGCCCCTGTGGTATTAGGTGTGCGATGGTACTGACCAACGAACAGCCTGGCCTCGCTATCGCTCCAATTCGCTCCGGAATGACTCGTTTGGATCCAACTAACGGTACATTCACATTGACACACCTTCATTTACTGAGACTATGCATGGAGACACGCGCGTATGCTGCTGCCGTGCCCATTTTGGACAACCACATCTACAGTCTTCCTTCCACAATCCCACCGTCAGTAAGAGAAGGCCTAGAGTACTCGGTCCCCGCCGCAGACCATTCGAATAGCGGAGAATATATACACGCCCGTTCTGGCCACACAGACAAGATAGGGGTTGCCGATCTACAAGAATATTATTTGCTAGGGGCGATGGCCTATATCGGAGTGCGGCAATACCGGAAGTCCCTGGAGTTTCTTGAGCATGTGCTCGTGGTACCAGCGAACAGCGTTGCAAATGGCCTTATGCTGGAAGCTTACAAAAAGTGGATTTTGCTTAGCTGTCTTGTTGAAGGCAATGTGAGATTTTATGATCACTTCCCATCAGCACTCCATGTTGACAGTCAATCAGGTCAAACCAGTACCGCGTACGGTAAATGGAAGTGCTATTAAACAAGTCTCATCAGCCTCAAAGGCATACCAGGCCGTGGCAGAGGCTTTCGCACAACTTGGCAATCTCCCGAAACTAAGGAGCCAGATAAATGCAGGCAAGGATACGTGGGCTGAAGTGAGTTTTCTTTTCGTGAACCAGCTATGCCTCCAACGACGTCATTAATATGCTACATAGGATGGAAATACTGGACTTGTGAATGAACTGCGGGATTACCAGTACCGTTTCTATATTTCTCGCCTAGCACGGACCTACTCGGCCATTCCAGTATCCATAATATCAAGGAATCTGGGCAACAGTGAAGAGGAACTCACAGCATATTTAGAAACACTGATCAAGGATGGCCAATTGAATGCCCATCTCGAGCGGACCAATAAAGGAGAACTAGGGGTTGTTCTACGGTTCTTCTTGGATGCTACTCAAGGGCCTCTGGCTAAGACAGAAAAACAACAGGAACAGGCCCTCTTCGAACAGACACTACGGACCAATGGGCTTGCTGAGCAAGTGAAGAGTGCTGATTATCGTCTTACTCTTACTAGGGAATGGATCGAATATCTCAAGCGGCAGAATAAGAAGGCGGCTGCAAATGCTGGAGGCGAGTCCATGGACACGACTTGGGATGATGGGCTTGCAGAGGAAGAAGATATTATGGGCGACCTGCATTGAAGATGCCAAGATTGTAGTGCTGGACTTTCGGAGTCGGGTAATCTATGTGATCGTCTAGGACTCACTTTGCCAGTGGTAGTAAAAGCAAGGGAACGGCAGGTTGCGCCAACGAAAGTGTTGAGAAGGGCAATCGCCAGCAGCGACGATGGGGCCGATGGAGCATGTGCCAAACGAACGAGCATGCCTTGAAACAAACTGGTCAAGTGAGATCAGGCGGATCGGTTAGAGCGTGCTCGCAGCATTGTGGGTGGAGTGGATCTCCATTCATCACTAGACCATAGATTTATGAAGACGAACAGAGAAGGGCAATATACGTTTACGAATGCGTCCGTGATTGGACCTGCACGATAAGTCAATGCAAGTGGAATAGTATGTGACATACCTAGCCTCTCTAGCCTCTGCAAATCTTGCAGGTGATGTCCAAGCCCTTGCACGGATGGGCGTACACATGCAGGTGTTGTCAGTAATGGACGCAATGAGGGGACTACAAGGAATAACAAAGGTAGTAAGAATGCACGATGGTTTCTGAGAGGGGAGAGGATGAGGTTTGAGAATAGAGAGGAGAGGAGATGACCAGTCTCGTCCTCTAGACGTTACATGTTCCCCCTTCTTCGCCTGCCGCAGAAAGAGTTGCTGACTGCTTACACCGACCGGCCGGAGGGATTATCTTTGTGGTCTTACGTAGCCACGAAGCGTGTTTTGGAGCCTATCGAGGGTATATGAGGCACGCACAGGTCCACAGGTATTAGAGGACCTCCTTACTCATCACGTGGAGTGGGGAGCGCCAATCACGGCGGGAGGGGAGAGTGGGATGAGGTGATGTGGGTAGGCATCTTCAAACCACGAGTGTGGCCAGATAGCCCATCTGTCCCGTCTCTTTGCCAGCCCAGCCGCGCGAATCCCATACAAACAGATTTGGCCGTATGGCGTTTTTGATCGACGCGCCCAAAGTCAGACTACTGCGGCGCGCGAGTAAGTGCCAGGGGTTCCAACTGGAAACACGACGCGAGTAAAGGGTCGGGGGGCTAGTAGTGACTGTGTGGAGTAACGGAAAGGTTACCAGGTAGGCTCTGGTACGGCAATAACGCAAAGTTTGGATTATTGCTCAAGGGCGGGAATGGGAATGCGACTTGGCAATTCTTCAACGCGGGTATGCGGTATAGGACGAAGTAGTGGTAAATACTGGCAGCATTCTATCACTGCAAGACGAAAGCCACCCTCGCTTCAATGTCAAAATGGCGCTCTGATGGCGCCCTGCTGGTGCGCACACCGATTACTGCACGAGTCGCCCGTGGCCACTAGACTGTTTCTAGCTGGGTTCTAGCACAAAGCCCATCCATCGTGAAGCAACCTCTAGTCTGGTGGGTCGAGGCATCGAGTACTTCTAGAAGAGTGCCTTGTCGTCGACGGCGTCTTTCTGTAAATATTTAGGTAGCCGGTCGACTGACATGTGACGACTGTGGTGGCCGAAGCAGAGGATCTCCATTACGAAGTACCTAATATGGTGGATTGTGGAGGTGGTGTATACGGGTGTGGTGCCGGGCGAATGAGAGCGCAAAGAATGGAAGAAGAGATTGGAGTAAATAAGATGTCTGTCCTGTTAGCAATCATGGCCAGGCACTCGGGCTAGGCACGCGCGCTGATCTCTGAGGACAGCTTCTGAGAAGCAGCAGAGAGCCCGGCGGCGGCGGCAGGTTGGGCCCAGCCGGGACACGTCGAAACCCGCAGTGGACGAAAAGTAGTCGGGGTTGGGACGCGGAGGAGGGACAGACAAGGGGAGTCAATTTCCAAACAGCCTCGTTCTCGCCCGGGAGGCCCTGCATATTCATCCTCCTAGAGAGGCGGGATCCGCGAAGAGCGGCGTGAGGGTGAGCATGAGGGTGAGAATTGATGAGAGTTCCCGAAGCCAATTCCCGCGGGAGACGATAATGAGGATGGACGGGAGTTGGGTGAGGAGTTGCAGCTGCAGCGAGATGCAGGGTAGGAGTAGGAGCCCCTAAAGCGGGCAGAGATAAATCAAAGTCAGGTTAGAGTGACGACAAGTACGGGGTAGTCGAGCTATGTAAGTATGTAGTTGAATATTTGGTAGGCGGGAGTTAGTAGGACTAGTAGCCAAGTCGACACTCTAGCACGCCTTGTATCGAGCACTTGCAGCACTTGCAGCACCATGTGTAGCGCGCGGCGGCGGCTGGGATTGGCTGGTGGCTAGTGGCTGTTCCTCCTTATTTCTTCATTTCTGCTTTCGTGTTGTCTTTGCGTACGAGAAGGATAGCTCTGCTCTAACCAGCTCCAGATGAACATCAACAAGTGCGTGTCCAGCAAGAGGAAGAGAGATGGAGAGATAGATAGATAGATAGATAGATAGATAGATAGAGAGAGAGAGAGAGTATGTACCCCTGGCCCCGTCGTGCGGTCCTCGTCCCTAGCCCGAGGCCTTGCCCCAAAGCAGACTTGAGACTTGGCACAGGCGCTGCTTCCTGTTTGGTCCCTGTGCCTGACCCTGTGTCTGTGCCTGTGCCCGTGCCTGCCGTTCTGCTACTCCTTCTGTTCTTCTCGCTCTGATTTGCGCGCCGTGCCTGCCTGTTACTGGATGGCATTCTCCTTGCTCCCTGCAGCAAGCAGACACCACAACTGACAAGAGACAAGAGACAAGAGGCCAGAGAGGGAAAATCTCCCCCCCAAACTCCCAAGACCCGCTCCACCGCCCACGCAGCACAGTCCTGCCAGTTCGTTCACCACTCTCTTACAATCCCAATCCCAATCACAATCACAATTCCAATCTCAATCCCCCAATCCTCACTTTTGCTTTGCACCGGCGAATACCTAGGTAAGCGCATCCGTGGGCCCCTCCCCTCGCCTGCTTCCTCTCTTGGCCGATTAGGGGGCTTGCCTTTCCCTGCCTGCCACACCCACACCCACACACCTGCACACACACACGGACACGCACCCAACCCAAACCCAACAACCTTACCCACGCCTCTACGATACACTGCATCGCCATCTCCCGCTCCCGCCGCGCGCACAACACTCATCCACCACCACCACCCACCACCCACCACCCAAACCTACCCTCGAGCGATACCACCCCCCCCCCCCCCCCCCCCCCCCCCCCCCCCCCC